>JAQFJB010000011.1:22011781-22030799 GCA_029874875.1 Naso minor | reverse complement strand
AAAAAAAAGAAAAAAAAAAAAGTCCTCGCCTGGATTCATTTAACTAGTTGCATCTAGTTCTCAGTCTTCTTCCTCACAGTGAGCTGTAATAAGGCTAGTCTGCATCTCATGAGATGTATTTAGAATCATCGCTCCATTTTTAATTTCTTGACGTGGAAGAATGAACTGTTGCTGCAAAGTACAAGGCACTTATTAGTTTGACATTCACCATGGTAACACTCATTTCCATCCGACCGACTAGAGACCCAGTCAACCTTTTTGAAGGAGACGTTCTGACATTTTTACTTCCTGATTGTGATTGTCATTTAGCTGCAGAGATAAAAGTAAATGTTTGACCTCCACCTGCTGCCAATAATTAAAAAGAAGGTCACATATCGCACTCAATTATTACATATTTCTTTTTGCTTTTGCTGAGAAATCAGATAAAATCCCTCACATTAGTAGATGAAAGCAGGACTCACATTGTGGAACATTCAGTGCCTCAGTTCTGCAGTTTTTCTTCATCAGAAATACACTTTAATGCTCAAGTGTGACAGGAAAATATGGCTTCACTCGATGCTGCATTCAAACACAGCAGGGTGACGCCGTGATTCAGCAACTTCTTCTTCAGAACCTCAAATGAAAGCAGGATAACAACAATACTTAACTGTTGGTTCCCCCTCCTGCTATTCTGTTGCTTTTCTGCCAGATGAATTACAATATGCAAATATTACAGTTTATCAGAAAAAGGGGAAACTCCAAGTCTTATAATGGTATGAAAATTCAATAACCCCGTTGTGAAGCCATTAGTTCTGCTCCAAAAAATATCTTGGAGTTAATTTAAGTGATTAATTACGACAACAGGAAAGTGTTCAGCCTTGGAAAGCTCTAGCTCGCAGTAATTATTCTGCACTCAGTCAACAAAAACTCAGCCGGTCAAAAACTCATTTGATCAAATCTGGTTAGAATTACTTGTTACACGGCGGATGTTGCGATAAAATCCGCACCTGTGTGGCTTTTTTAGCAAAGCCTGCACGCAATAACCTTCATGTTTAAACTCTGATGAAGTGCTGATGATAGCAGGCACACTTTGTGATGAGGAAATACTGCCTTCATTTCATATTTCAGTAATCTCGCCCGATTAGTCGGGTGTTCCCAGCAAAATGCACGCTGTGGATTTTGCTGACAGGAAATGAAAAGAAATGCCAACAAGAGCTTCCCGTCTTAAGTCCTCTGATCTTCAACACATTGAATCAAATTTTTTCTGACATGTCAACATCTGTTACGCCATTAAACCTGATTTCAATGTGCTTGTAATAACATCTTCATTCTTTTAATATCTTTATTCTCAGATATGTCCCTCTTGTGTTGCTGTGCATAGTATAACACTCTGTCTAGTGTATTTAGTGTCAGAGCTGTCCAGAAACTTTGAAAAACTCATTACTGCAAAAACTGAACTTGAACCAAAAAATTTAAAGCTAAATCTGCCACTTCTTTAAAGCTGAGCCAGTTATCCTGTTTAGTATTTGCACATCACATTAACCTTTCTCGACCTCAACATAAGAGGTTCAGCCGTTCCTCAGAGGCAGCACACAGCACAAACTTCATATCCCTTTAAAGAGGAGAGATTTAGTTTTGGCTTTATGTGCATCCCTCCCTCCTAATCACGCCTTGTTATCCCCATGCCTGTGAGAGTGTCATGGCCTTCCAACATCAGGACCACCCACTCCTCCAGCCACCAGTCTGGCTCTGATCTACATCTACATGAAACCTACTTTAAAATAAATCCACTCGCCCACATGGGTTCCACCTTTGAACCAGGGCAGATGTTTTACCAAGGCTAGTTGTGTTTCAGCATTTGAAATGAAATATTGAACTGCTTTAGAAATAGAATTATGTACTTTGTCTTTAACTGTAGTCTGAATTTTGCGAGTTAAAAATACTTGGAAAAACTTTAAAGAAAGACTGACTGAAAGGTCTGCGGCCGTGCTAGTGTCTGTGTGAGGTTGTACAGCAGTGCTTTAAGCTAAATGCTGACATCAACATGCTAACAAGAATATAATTACTGCGCTCACTAGCTTAGTTTATCTTGCAGGGATGCTAACATTGAGTGAATGAATGAATGAAGGCTTTATTTCAAACAAATATTAGTGTTAATTAAGACTAAACACACTGAACACTTGATTTGGATGAGAGGGTCATACATTCATCATAAAAAGGAGTAATTTTATTCCCCTATTTCATAACAGAAAACATATATTTGTAAAGAAAAACTTCATGGCAGACCAACCAACAGTTGTTGAGACGTTTTACAAAATCCAAACAATGTCAACGTTATGATAGCAGTAGGTAAAAAGCAAGTTAAGAGTAAGTTTCATGCTCTGGGCAGAAGGAACACCTGCTCAGCATTTCATCAAAGCATCAAATATTTGTTTAGATATTTGAACAAATTGGTGATGGACTGATAGAGGTTACACAGAATATTCAACCTGTGGACACTTTGCATTGTTGCAGGCTAATGTAATCGTCCATTTATGGGCCACAGTTGTCATGCACAGTGCAGTGTGAGGCGCCAAAGCAGCTAACATGCAGCGAGAGCAAGATGCAGAAAGAAACACGGCTGAATGTTTTAGTGCTCGACTGCAATAAACAGTGTATATATGATTTATTTGAACATCATTTTCTATATTATGCCGTGTTAAATAAACGTAACTTTAGGTATTTAAATAAGGAGAGTCTCCAGCAGGAAACAATCATGTTGTCACTCTCCCTTTCAGCGATTTTTGACCAAATAAATGCAGACTTTCTTTTTAGAAGGTTGAATTACCTAAACCTAGCAACTTTCATGTGACCTATAGTGTTTCTATACCCTGTTTTAACAGGAATGGCAGTGAAGGGGGTTTAAAAATGCAGTCTGAGATTTACAAAAGTATACACATGGTCGCATTTTAACAACATCATTTGTAGAAGACAGGGGCAATCTCTGCTAACGGTGAGAAGTCAAAAATAGACTGCTACAGTCCTTTAAGACCTTTTTGACAGGAGGTGATCTTTCGTGTAGGAGTATATTTATGTCAGGAGTATATATTTATATTTAGGAATTGTTGATAACTATGAAGCTGCAGCAGTCACGAATGCTCCACTGGCTGGTTTATTGACATCACACTGTGAGCATGGCTAAACAAAGCTGTGACATACTGTACATTTGCATTGCTTTGCCAACTCAAGATGCTGCTGTCTGCAATGATTTACAGTTTCAGAAACCCGTGTATTGAGAATGTTTGAAAAATAATGGTTCTCAGTGCAGACAGGACTGTTTTTACCGCCTCTGTTCTTCATCCAGGTGAAAAAAAGCTATTTAGATTTTGCTAAACCTCGGTAAACAAAAAGCTGCACAGTAAGCAGAGTAATTAAAGGAGAATAAATATTAGCGCTGCGAGAATTCATTGGGATGACCTCAAGGAGCTGCAGAGCGGCAGATCTGGTTTTTAATGGAAAGGCAAACACTCAGATACGTACTTAAAACGTTAAATATTATTGTCTTGTTAGTGGATTTAAACTCAGTTTGCATAAATTATTCACACAGGTTTTCTGTAACAACCTTAGCAGGCCGACCATCCTACCTGGTTCGTGAAGTTGTGATTCAGACTTCATCTTTATTCTATTCTGAACACCCACAACTGCTGAGCACACCTACTGTCGCCAAAGTACAGTTAAAATCTTTTTGCTTTGTAAACAAAGAATAACGATGATGTGCAAGAGGTCAACTGTAAATTCCAGTAATTATCTGTTACATTTATTCTTGAAAGTTTTCATATTTTTATAGCAAAACTTTTAGAAAAACGCTACAAACATGGTAAAAGACAGTAAACAAGAGCGTAAGTGTTGAGACTTGTTTGTGACTTCACCTCTGCAGCTACACTTCACTTCTGCAGAGGCAAAAAAAAAAAAAGGAGGAAATCAGGCACTTCTCCGAAGCTAAAGCGGAGCGAAGTGTTATCACATTAATGGAGTTTGAGTCGCATCTTAAGGTTCAAAAGAGATGTTAGATATCAAAGTGTTTCGGAGAGAAAGCGGTGAAAAGAAGAGTCAGCTCTGTAAGAGAGGAATCAGAGCTCAGGTGTTTGAGGTTTTAGACAAAGTTTCTTCGTAATTGGAGTGTCAGTACAGAAAGAAAATGCATGAAACACACATTCAGGTCTGTCTCTTTCACATCCGTCGGTAAAAAAGACGGAGGCAGAGCATTAAAAGGTAATTACATTTTGGTATCAAAAAGCATGCAGCAGTTAGAGCTTAAGGCCCAAAGAAATGCAGTCCAACCTATTTCTCATTACTTCACAAGACAGAGGTGTTCGGGTTCCTTTTCATTCATTCTGTGTGTGTGTGTACGCGCGTATTAGTTCGTCTTTGTGTGTTTGCAGAGGGTCAGGAAGTTGCCCTGTATCCGAGTATTTGTGTTTGCATATTGTTTGTTGACTTGTCTTTGGCGGGAGCCTTTTTACACTTCAGAGAACAAAGGCAATGTTTGCAATTACAGTGGCTTTCATTTAGTTGATGCATTGTCATGGCTGCAGACTTGGACAGGTGTTGTTAGTTATAAAATGTATGTGTTGGCTCTCACGTCTTTTTCCAATCGGCGATGGCAGCTGTGGGCCAGAGGGGAGGATGGAGGGATCCTTAGAGGGTTTTACTGGCCTGGGGGACAGCTGTAGCACTCTGCGTTTTTTTATTCATTACATAGTAGAAAAACCATCAGTATGTGTCCTCTGGGGAGTGTTTTGTTCAGGGCTGTTACAGCCTTTGCTGTATGTCTGGCACGCTTGTTTGAATAGTAAAGCACTGAGAGTAAATTGTATTTGTGGGGAAATGTGTGTCTTTGTGATTCAGAGGAGCTGATGGATATCGAATGTAAATTGGCATTCGGGGCTCCGAATAATGACGTTGACTGTGATGATGTAGATGGCGACAGTATTGATGACTGACAGGGGCGATAATGATTAAAGATGTTGATGACCCTCATTGCTAACGATGATGTAGGTTTCATGAAGCTGATGGAGGTCATTGAAGGGGCTTGTTGCGACAGGGGCACCTGACCGTCTGTATAATTAATAGAAAGCCTCATTGCTTCAGAGGTAAGACAAAGACTTCAAAACTCGATTATAATTGTGTCCTTCTATATTTGACCACCCGTGTATAGAGGCCCAATAACCTTCATTGGCAGGAGCGCTTGGTCGAGCGGCGTCTGGGGTAATCAAGCGTTCTATTTTCCCACTCTCATCACATGCTGAAAGTGGGCCGCCATCTCCCCGTCTGGAACCTGCGCATGCACACACACACACACACACACACACACACTCGTGCATGTACTGCAGCCTATACAATTATCATAAGCGTTACATTTGGTCACGACTGCTATAAGTGGTAGTTGAGATGGAAAGTAAAGTTAATGACAAGCCATCACGAAGACTGGAGTAATCAAAAAGAGGTTATCAGGTGTTACACTGAAGCATGTCATAGAAAAGCAAATGTGCTTAAAGGGATAGTTCAACCAAAAATGAAAATGCAGCCATTGTCTACTAACCCTCATGCTCACAGAAGCTCGAGTGAAGTTTTTCAGTCCACAAAACTTTTCTGGAGTTTCACAGGGAAAAAGTGACGCAGTCATGTTCCAAACAATTGAAGCGAATGGTGATTGATTTTCAAACATGATAAAACACATATTAAGACCATAAAATGCTCTCACACTGCTCGTCCAAAGTAATCCAAGTTTCCTGAAGCCTCGAAATGCCAAGTTGTTTTGAAAAAGGCACTGACGCCATGTTTTTAGCCTCACTGTTCGCTGTAGTCTGTAGCTCCTAACATGGTGCGCACAGACCTGTGGTAACATGCTACACGGAAGTCCGGTGCAGGCGGCAGACACCAGATTTGCCCTCCAGTTGACCCTGCAGATAGGCGAGCTCTCCTCAGTTCCTCCTAGAGATGCGGTGCAACCTTTTGACGGTGTGTGTGCATGTGCACATGGCTTCCTTCTCAGGAGCTACAGGCTAAAGTGAACAGTGAAGCTAAAACCATGGCATCAGTGACGTTTTCCAAAACAACTCGGCATGTCAAGGCTTCAGGACACTTAGATTACTTTGGAAAAGTATTGAGGCATTTTATTGTTCATTCTGTATTTGTTTAACATTTGAATCCTGGTAGCCATTCACTAGAATTGTTTGGGAGATGACTGCGACGCCTTTTTCCTGTTAGTCTAGATTCTATGTGCCAAATTTGAGGTGAATGGTTCACCTTTCCATAAAAGCATGAAAAATGGCACAGTTGTACAGTTTCAGGCCTTCAACATTTGCAGATATGGAGCTATTGCAAATTTGCCTTATGGTTGCCATTGCAGCCATTTTATTCTCCACCATAACTGTTTTATATATTTTCCATCATATCTCCTGAAACACACATGATAACACAGAAAAGGTGATGACTAAACCTATGTTTTCATGGTCAAGGATTACAGTGATACCATATGCAACATCATAAACCATTCATGTGAGCTGTTAATGGTGAATTCAGTGATGTGAGAAAGAAATTACAGTATCTGAGAATGTAGGTGAGACTTTGTAAAAATGTCTGTTGCATGCATGTTTTAATCCTTGATCATGAGGCAAATTTGTGATGGCTCCATACCTGAAAATATTCAGGGCCCCAACATGCTTTTATGAAAAATATGTGAAAAAAAAAATTTGCATGTCATCTGGATTGTGTGAAACTCTAGCAGTGTTTTGTGGACTGAAAAACTTCGCCCAACCTTCCATTGGCATGAGGGTGAGTAGATAATGACTGAATTTTCATTTTTGGTTTGACCATTTTTGACCTTTTTTGGCTTTTTGGCACTTAATAAAATTATAAAAAATACAGTATGTGGTTCAATTTAGACTAATGCTTTGGTATAAAAGAATGCAAACACTAGAGAACATCTCTGGACAAAATGAGTTGTGCTATTATAAAATTTAAATGACAAATCTGGGTTAAAATGAGGTCCAATTCCTTATTGCATATTCAATACCCTCCAGACCGCAGTACTTTGGTTTTTGGAGAGGAATATTGAGAGAAGGCTTAAAAGAAACCACACAAGAGAATGAAGTCAGCTTGTGACAGCAGCAGAGAAGCAGACTGAAGTATTCTCCAGACATGTCAGTCGAGTTTTCAGCTATCTTCTCTTTACCATCTGTTCAGATCCCTGCTTTACTTTCATTGTCCCCAACAAAGCTCGAAACTGCTCCACACATTCCTCCAGGCTTCATATTCCTTTCTTGTGAGGGGGAGCGTGTTCAATAATTAAATAAATAAAAGCTGCCTTAATGTTTTATGAATGGCGTACCCGCCTCGACTTTAGCGGCAGTGCAAAAAGAGATCTGGATAAAGGACCCTGCTGGATAGTTGTCAGGTGATGATCACATCAAGGGCCTGACTGATATGGGATTTTTGATATTTGGGAGCAAGAAAAATCTGATACCGGATATATGTGCCGATATTCTATATATAATATTTTGAATGTGTTCATCAAATACGTGTGACTAAGATACATAATGGAGACAGGATTTTAAACAAACTTTATTCCAAACATTAGAGCACTAAGCAGTAAACGCTTCCCTTATTAACAGTTAAATAATGGACCGCCCTCTGCTGGACAAACTGCATGATTACACTATTTTAAATTTCTGCTTTTAACAGTTTGAATATCGGCACTTCTCGGAGAACAAATATGCCCGTAACGATATTTCGGCAATAGGCCAATATCGGCTTATAAAATCTGCAAACCCATATATCAGTCAGGCCCTATGTCATCATATTTAATCTAGTATGTCAATATGATCACATGACTGTTGAGACCTGAGTACTTCATTTCATTCTTGTTTTACATGGCTGGAATGACTGTATAGAAACCTTGAATGCTGAACTGATTGGTAGCTAAAAAAAAAGGATCAAACTGAAGAAGTGAAGCTCAGCAGCCGGGGCATTTTATGTTTGTGTCCATGCACGACTTTTTCCTATGATTTTATCATGTGTTCTTTATCAGCTTGCACAGTGTGTGTTCTTGGCTTTTTTGGCTTTGTACTGTGTGTTCTTTACTTCCCTGCATCCTTGTCCTTTGAGATATTATATCTCTCACATGTTTCTGCCACCCTGCTGCACCCTTACAGCCTATTGAGTCAGCCTAGAATCTCCAGTATTTCAGAAGTGCATTGCTTGCCAATTTCTATCTACTAACTGTGCATTGTGACCTTGGGAAGGTGCAAAGAATCACTACTCAATCAATGCTATTAATTAATCACGTTTCCTGCAGGGGTGCCACAGGAGCTCGGTAGTGGGCAAAGACATGTAAGTGCTTAGCTGAACTGGTGGGTAACCGAGGTTCTAGCCTCAGAATTGGAGTTATAACACATCAAGCAGCCAGTCATTAATGTCTGCCTGCCTGTCGTTGCACTCTCCCCTCACTCCTGTCGGTCTGCCACTTCTTTCTGATGAGGAAATATTGAGTGGAGAGCCGCAAACCCCAGGGTTGTGTTTCCGCAGCCTGCTGATGTGCTTGAACTGTGAAAACAAGAGAGGAGGGGGAGGAGTTGTGGTAAAGGTGGGAAAGGAGGCACAGAGTTCTCATGCAGGTGGAATTGTTTTCTATCTGCTGAACTGGAAAAACATTTCAGAGAAAATGTGTGGGAGGTTTTTGTCGAGGAACGCCAAACTACTGCTGAATAGCGAGGCTTCAAAATGGAGAACTAAGCTGACTTTGTGCATTGAAATCAGTACGAGAAAAGTGACTGTAAATTATACATTACTCGGCTGCAATTAATGACTTTGATCATTCAATTTGTCACTAAAAAGTGAAAAATATCCCGCAAGTTCTGTAAATTCAAGGCGAAGTCATTAAAGTGCCTGCATTGTCTCCAGTAGTCAAAACCCTAAACATATTCAATTCAGAATAATAGAAACCAGAAAAGCAGCAAAGTGGCAGAAAGCCTTAAATGAGGCAGAGGGATTCTTGGAGAAAAATCACATAACTGTGGAGTTTTTATGAGTAATGAAAATGCAGTGAAATGTCCTTGCACAGAATTAATGAAAACATAAAAGCGTGATATCATCAATAGGCGTTCTGGACACGATATGCCAATGATTGCATGAGAAAAAAGCTGAGAGCGGCAACAGTATAGAGCCTGCAAGAGAGTTAAAATATTACAGTCAAGTCATGTAATGCACTACTAACTAGCTTGAAAATAAAATATTCTCATTCCGCACAGACACACGGTCTCACTTCAGCGGTTACTCGTCACTTGTAAAGTGTTCTCCGGTGTGTTACACTCCACCTCTGTTCACAGACACACTATTTCTCCTCGAGGAGCTTTGATAGTGCAGCTCACATAAAACATATAGTAACCTGCACTTGTATAGTGACTTCTGTTCCTTTTTCTTTTTGTGCTCCTCTCTCTCACCGTCACTTTTGACTTCACTCCCCTTTTATTTTCCTCTCTCATTTCGGAAACACTTTCGTCTTGATGTTCTGTTTGTCTCTTCAAATTGTTTTGGGCATCGCAGCATATCTGTGGTATTTATAGCACATTCCAAAAAGCAAAGATTAAGGTGATTTCATTCAGAGAAAAAGATGAGACAAACGCTTAAAATTAGGTTGCTGATATTGTATATTCCCTTGGTAGAAGATGTTGAGGAGAACAGGGTTTTGCATCTTGTTTATGATGATGTTTTATGACTTCGGTGCAGCGCTAACTGCAGTTAGCGAGGTGTCACAGCTTGAAATGTTGACATGCTAGAAGCAATTAGCCTCCATCAGCGATGGCTGTGACATAAGCAACACACAGTCAACAGTGTATATTTAAAAAGTGAATAAAGGTCAATAAGCCTTTAACAGATCCAATTTCCTCACTGTGTGTTGTGTGAAAGCGTGACAAATTGTGGGTTCAAACCTTACGGTCCTGTAATTCTATGAGGTTTACATGTAAGCAATTACTGCATCCAATTATTGAGTCATTGTATGTAATAACCTCTGCTGTCGACCCACGCAAACACTTGCACATTTCTTCAAGCTTTATGAGGTTAATATAAGAGTATTCACAGCAAACAGCCGGCCACAGGGCCGCCTTGCTAAACTGCTGCAGCTGCCCTTGGAGAGAGTCACCTCCAGCAACGCGGCCGCTGTATTGTACTTTCCAGCGTTGTTTGTATAAACAGCTATTGATCCTACGGGGAGGACTGGCACAAGTCAGCAACTTTATCAACAGCTGAAAAGAAATGAAATTACATTTTTTGATGGATGCTCCTGTCAGGCAAAAAGAAAAACAAATGCCTACAGCATCAGGGCTTGGCAAGCCATGATTGTGCAGGTAAACCCGGCTATACTGTAAGTAAATGCAGGAGCCTTTATATCTAACACACTTCTTAGGATTTATTTATATGAGTAGAGCACCTCTGACACTCTTGGAGGTTACTAATTTGTCTCTTTTTGGCTGTTGCACCTTCACATTCCTTTAATGTTGCCTTGTTAACTCTAGCCCTGGTGATCGAAATGTAATTCCCCTGAGCGGAGTAGGCTTGAGCAGCAGCCCTTAGACTGAGAGCGCTAATGAGATCCCAGCGAGCTCTTTCATAATGAAACATCTTTGAGGCCAATTGTCCATCACTAATAATCATATGGTAATAACCACTGCAAAAAAAAAAAAAAAACCTGCGCCGAGGAATAGAGTTACACTCGTTTACTCTTTTGAGAGCACACTCCTCTTCAAAAGGTGGGGGGAGTGGAAAAAAGAAGGCGATAGAGTTGGAAGTTAAAAGATGAGGGTAAGGAAGAATGGAGGAGTGAGTGGATGTGAAGTAAGTTTTATAAGAAGGTGGAATGTGATGAAAGCAAAGTGTAGGAGGAATAATGAAAGAAAGGAGCTGCAGAGTGAGAGGAGGCACACACATGTGATTAATAATGAAAAAGTGCAAATGATAAATATAAATTTTAGCATGAATAAGTGATCAATTAAATCAGCTGCTGGTGCATGTGTGCGTGTGTTCAGTTCGCAGGGTGCAGATAGTGTTAGCTAATGTCGGTTTAATGTAGTTGCTCACAAATGAGCCATTCATCACAATGCTCCCGTCCTCTTGCACAAATGCTGCAGATTGGGAGGACTGCATTAGCGCCACCACTGGGACTGGCAAGCTAATGGAATCTAAATTGATGCCAGCCAAAATCATAGTGTGTGCAAGCAATAATTAGGCATTCAGAGAGACGGCGAGACATTTTGCATTTAATTACAGGCTTGTTCAGTTAAAGTAACAAATAGGGTGAGGTTTTTTGAAAAATTGCAAGGATTTACACTGAGGGGGCGTAGCAGTTTTTTATACCTGTGTCAAACACTTGTGAGGAAATTTAGTCTTCAAAGGCTGATCAAAGTCATAGAAACATTGCATCACTTGAGCCACTCTGAAAGAGTAATGAATATGCAGCCACAGAGCGAATACCATTAATTTTCCAAAAAATTAAAAATAACAAGGGCAAGAACCTCCAATGTGTTTTATAATTCCATCGCCATGGTTACAAGGACAAGCCATGTGCCTGGATTTGAGCAGAAGGCACATCACTCTGATGTCCTCAATGACATTTTATTTTTCTTTTCCCTCTTTAATCAGAGTTAAAATTACACGGGGAATAAATGGAAAACCTCTTCAAAAAGCCGCCTTTTCTCAATGACTTTCCCGTTCTGGTCCTAACACAATCCAACTGAAACGGGAAAAATAAATACCTTAGAGGAATGCTTTTGGAAATTGGCACATTAGTGGTGTAATTACAGCTCAGTGGAGATGCCTGTAATGCTCCGAGTTTCCAGAAAAGCCATTATCTGTGTAGTGTCAGGGAGTGAGGGCCAGTCCGCACGGACACAGTGATGGGTCAATAAGAGAAAGAGAAGAGACATGCCAGGATAAACAAATGCCACAGTTCTGCCTGGCCTGGCTCACGCTGGCCTTACAAGCACACGCTCAGGCAAACATACACGTATACTTATGGACAAATAAACATACAAATGCTGGATCAGTGGAGCATGACAGACTGTTGGTCTGCTGCTGAGGCTGTAAACAGAAAACAAAAATGGCTCATTGCCCAGCAACATGCTGCGTCGCTATGAAACTCTAAATATTATGCAGTGATGTACATTTTTTTAAAGATATCACATAAATTCAGTCTGTGGGAAGTTATATTTAGTTACAAATACACATTAATCACATTATGTATGTGTGTTTTACAGTATCAGTATCATATGTTGCATTTGGATCCATCTTTTGACATGGAAGTTTTAGGGCTGATGCCAATACTGACATTAGCAAGCAAAAAAATTTCTATATGTGATGTATTCGCCCAAATTATATATATATAATATCAGTTGAATGTGGCTATCAAATACTTGTGACATAGATATGTAACATTTGAATAAACTTTCTTCCAAACATCAGTGCACTGAACAGTAAGCGCTTCATTTATTTTTGATTGTTAAATGGAGTGCCCTCTGCTGGACAAACTACCTAATTACACAAATTTCAATCATTAGTCCAAAAAATTTTTTTCTAGCTTTAAAAAGCTGTTTTAGCATCGAGGCATATTGGAGAACATACATGCCAATACAGATTTATCTGCATTAGAGTACTCAACTGTCCTAAAAATTCACGCCAAACTAACTCGATGATGACGTAACCCGAGCCGAGCTCGCCCGAAGTTGTTACATAGAACACTCAGCCCGAGGCCCAATAAGCCCGTTCAATGAAAAATAGTTATTAGACTTAGAGCATTGTGAAAAGTGCTTAATTTATGTCGGCGCAGCTGAAATATAATGGCAGTGGGGTGTGAGAGTGAGTGAGAGAGAGAGCAAAGTGCAGTATGCTGCTGTCGCTGCTGTAGTAAACCCAGCACTTAGCGGACGAATCTGCGCTGCAGATCACTGGAATAACATACTGCTGCACCTGCTTGGTCCTAGTGCCAACCATCTTTATTTTACGCATGTGCAATTTCTGTGTGTAAATAGTGTATAGCCCTAAAAAGAAACATTTTTTTTTCTTCTCAGCCCGAGCTCGCCTGGACCCGACCAGTTAAGATAAAATCTCAGCCCGAGCTGGCCCAAAGCCCTCAGGCCCAACAGGTCTTGTCAACACCCGTTGGGCTCGGGTAGAAAATGAGAACTCTATTCTGCATTAGGTCGATTTTGACCAGCAATATCAGCACACCGATATGTCAGTCAGGCCCTAATATTTTTAATATTGAAGGTAAAAAAGACAGTAACTGTATTTGATTTCTTGTGCAAAAAATCAATCAAAAGAATGTTAAAATACTTCAGGTTCAGCCTCTCTTGTAATTTACACAACAGAAAAATTGATACAATTAACGTTCAGTATATTAATTTTACATTGGACTAGAGAAAAATGCATGTTTATTGGTGGCAATCATTGCAATTATAAATTCTTACAGACAGGAGAAGCAGAATTGTTAAGGATTTGATCTAATCCTGCAGTTGAGGAGCCCTTAATTAACCAGGCTGAAGACACAATGATTTCGCTGAACTTTAAACCTCAGGTTGATATAAATAAGCACATTAAGTAAACCCAACTAGAGCAAGACTTTGACACTGACATTGGCTTAGAGATGCTACAATGTTAGCATCTTCACTATCCTGCTTTTTAATTTGCTTTTATCAGTAGAGAGGCACATGTAATCAGACTCACCTCCTTCTGACTCATAGCGTCTGGCCCTAATGGAGGTGTCCTTGACCAGAGCAATTATACAGATAGCAAACATTCCACCTGCTTTAAGTAAGACAATAAAAAATGAATAATGTAACTGATGCGCCGTCTGAACTTCTCTGTTTTGTCTGTAAAGGTTCGTTTCAGGTCATTTTAAATAATGTTGTTCATTTGCCAGACAGGGCTGAAGTCAGATTTTCTTCCTTTTGACGGACATAAAGTCAACTCAGTTGTATTTTTATATGGATTTATGGAGCCATCTGTGTTGGAAAAAACAATAAACACAAACAAAGATACAGAGGCAAAGACTTCAGACAGAATCGGAGATGGATTTGAGGGATTGGATTAAGAAAATGAAGGAGTGTGCTGAAATATAATGGACGTCCCTTCTGTCTGTTATTTGTACATTTACCAACACATACTGCACGTGCTGACACTCACGTGTGTAGTGTAGAGGAAATGGTGCCAGGGGGCTTTATTCACTGATTAGCATCTTTGCCACCTCCATTAAATTTGATTTATGTGTATGCATAACAATATTTCTATCTGTCATTTCTGCACCATTTGCAAACAAAGAATTGTTCACTGAAAATAAATTCATCATGGACAACTGACAGCCACTAACATTCACACTGAAAATGTCCTATCAAAGCCATTTTCCATCCTGACCAGCAAAGAATTGATTACTGAGCGAGACAAACTGTTGCACCACTCATTAAACCAGCAGTAAACATTATCACCTGGTAACAGAGCTGTCTGACCTTGAACCATGAGCGTTTTGCCTCAGTATCTCTGGGCAAAGACGTTCACCACATCATTAAAATCCAGGGCTCTGACCAGATCTGATTCAATTGCCATCAGTGGCGAGGAGCCGCGAGCCCTTGGGGTCATATTGCTCCTCCGCTCATTCTTTATATGTGGTACAAAGGAAAAAAAGCGCTCCACTGTTCTTCAGTTTGTGACTGGCTTAACAAACACTGCAGGCCTGTAGGCGATGGAGTTTTGAACTTGCATTAATCAGTATTGATTAAAATGATAATAATGTTAAATTAAATGACTGTTTAATGTGAAGCAGTTGGTCACAGTGCTGGAATTGCAGAAAAATAATGTCTGATTCTGCAGCTTTATGGAGCTTTTTGCTTCTTCAGCTCATTGTTTTGGGGGGGTGTTGGGGCTGTCAGCACATTTACTGTGTTTCAGTCACTCTCTTCAATCCTATTAGGTCGCTGTTTTCAGCAGAAAAAACTGATAGTAAACCACTGTTCGTCACTCCCAACAAATACAGAAAAAAAGGCTGTTTTCCTCAGGAGGAGGTGGAGACCAAAACAGGAGCATAAACTGAGTACTAAATGGCTCTGTATATGCTAAAAATTGCAGGAAGGCGATTGGTTGCCACATCATGTAATACATCAAGATTTAATGTATATCTTTATGGCTGCATGATTTTGAAAAAAATTAAATTTGTATTATTTGGAGTGATATTCCAACCGTGATACAATTTGTGATATCAGAGGGAATGATGATTTTTACATTATTGTTTTCATTTTTATTGAAAAACACAGTTCAATGATTATGGTGTGATTTTTGTAGTGATCTGTAGCATCAAAAACATTTTCTGTAGTCTGTAGAACATAATGTGTTGGCCAGGAAAACACTGCAGCACCACAATATTTAAATTAAATTTGTGTTTTGTTACACACTTTTCTCCTTTGGCAAATATTGCGCTTCCCTTCACCATATTGTGATTATGATAAAATTGTGATCAATTGTGCAGCCCCATACTGCAATTTGTTTTGTTTTGCCTTTTCTGCCCCCTGGTGGCCAAACAACAAGATTGAAATTAGCGGAATTAGTAAAAAATCTACAAGTGTTAATAGCTGAACAACACTGTAAAGCTGGATGCACACTGGTCTCAAAGGTCATTCCAGTCTTCCCAGTTCCACATCTGAACTTGCCAACAGCTGCAGTGTAGTGCAGAGCAAGGACTGATGGGATTACGGTTTCTTTTCCAAACATAAGACATGTTTTTTTCAAGGCTTGAACCATCAGGGTTCTGTAGACAGGATTGGCCGTATCCACGTGCAAACACAAACCAGATGCCATGACTGTCATCTGACCTAGTTCGCATGAGGATAAGAATTTTGTAGATTAATATGAATAATTTTGCTTCAGAGGACTGTTTTTCAACTTCAAACATGTAGAAACGCCTGGCAGTAGCAAATATACTGGATATCAACATTCAAAAATTAGACACATTTAATGCAGATAAAAGGGTAGAATAATCAAGCGCAGTAAGCTGCTTTCTCATTACACATATTGTGACTCTGTAAAACTTCTTAACCCAGCCCTGGCACTCCTCCAGTCATCAATCTCTTCTTTAATCAAACAAAATACTAATTCAATGAATAGGACAGATCTTCCTCAGAGAACCACTGTAGTGGCCTTACGCGAGGATTGTTAACGGCTTTTTCATTGACTTCCATGACTTTGAAGGTTGGAATTTGCTTATCTGTGTTTTGTTAGACACACCGTAATTTGCATAGATCTCTATCACAAATGTGCATCTCATTGAAGGATGCTCATGCCGTCCTTTGTGTCTTTAAAAGGTCCTGTGCAGCATTCTAAGGCCAGTACACCTGTTTCATAATATAGACAGTGCACAGTAGTTGCATTATGGGAAGACAAGCACAAATAAACTTTAAAGGCAAATAGCAGATATGCTCTCATACTTTCACTAACGGTCAGAGTACATTTGCTTTTGATTTATTTGTCATCAAGTGTGGACGACAATCTATTTCTAGCTGTTAATCATTGCAAACCAATCTTAATTATACGCCATACCCTAAACGCTTGTAGCTCGAGAGCAATTATATCCACTGCAGTGCGCAGTGTAGGAGCACTGACGAAATCAACCATCGACAAATGTCATTTAAAAGCCTTTGAGGCATGCTTTTATCACAAATACACGCCTCTGTACTATAATTTCTATAACTTTCTGTTCAAAAAAAAATCCATCACTTTATTCATGCGAATAAATTTCACACTGCAGCTCATTTTATTACTTTTCCCCTATATGTATCCTTTATTTAGCTTATATCAGTGGTTTACAAGTTTGAAATATGTCACCTGGTGCGCACACACACATACAGTCATGCCGCCACACACTCACACACACTTACCCTTGAAGCACAAAAGGCACATTTCCACTCTGGCAGTGTATTCTAAATGAATGTAAGCAAGCATCGTTAGCTGACCAGCTCATAATGATGTGATAATTGGCTTGGAACCATCAGACTGTGAGATGGCAGACCTCAACCTTGTTAGTTTGAACTACACTGTGTGTGTGTGTGTTTGAGTGTGTGAGTGTGTGTGTGTGTCTGTTTACGCCAATGCCTTTCTCTGTTCCAGCCAGTAAACTGACCAACCTCACAGAACATTACAATAATGAGTCAATTCAATTATAAGTTATTGTGGTAATATATTCAATTACACAGTATAGGCATCCCCATGTTTTGGATGTAGTTACTGTGTGATCCCAAGAAAATATTTAGGTCTATAAAAGCTCTGTCTTACAAATGGGGCTGGGTATCAAATTTACCAACCGGGGTACCGACCAAATTGCCTCAATACTGTCGAATATCGAAAAATGTCAGATATTGAAATTTGGTATGGAAAGGGGTTAATCTCATCAACATCAGTGAGCCAGTATGAATTCAGCATGCTTGTTGTGCCAAAATCTAATGGTACTGTTGATTGGCTGTACACCAAGAACACCAGATTAAACCAAGAGTCAGGGCTGACCAAAAGTATGTGTAATGTAATCTTTTGTTAAAACAGATTAGATAAAATTGGTATCAAAAAAAGTATCGTTCAAGAATCTGTATCAAAGTCAAGGTATCAGTATTGGTACCAGTATCTTTTTTTGTTAAATGATACTCAGCCCTATGGAAGCTGAGAGTGCTACTGTCTTTTTTCATTTTGTTATCTCGAGATAACAAAATAATTATTATAATAATAATTATATGTTCATCTCATGTTAACATATTAATTTATCCTGTTGTCACAAGATTACAAGTTGTTTTCCCTGATATTGAAATGATTATTTTGTGATCTCGAGAAAACAGAATGAAGAAAAGATAGTAGAAACCATGGCCACTCTCGGCTTTTGTAGCGTGTCACTTCAGAGGTTGAATACTTTAAATGCTGTGTTTGAAGACAGAGTGCATCATAGTGGCCAACAAATGTGGCCAACGTCGCCCATGTTGTGTGTCCTTCTCACCCCAACCTATTCCAAGATTGATGCGCTTTGAAAAGTTGTTTTTTTCATGCGGACATGACAGACAAAGCAGGGGCAGCCAACCAAGGAGTATGTTGTAATTAGAGCTAAGATTTAAATAACAAAATAAAAGTTTCTGGTTCCATCCATAGATGAATGGAAGTTAACTGCTGCTGTTATGGTTGGCTGACAACAGTAATGATGCATCTGATGTGGGGAGCAGCTGGTGGCAAAAACAGGAAATGCTCCGTGGATCGGACTGTCTCATTTAACAGGCTGCAGTTCAGCCATCAAGGCCCAGAGAGGTCATGTCTGTGTGGGCTGGCGTCTTCAAAGGATGAGGTCCCCGAATGGAGACAGAGTTAAAGTCCTACTTCCCTAACTCTGCCGCGATGTCTTCCATGTGTTAATTTAGGATGATTTCTTTTGGCCGGATGTGTGTGAAAAACTAGAGGTTTTTTTTAGAAATGGAACCTTTTTTGTGGCAAATTTTATTCATTAAACTTAAGAGAGAAGGCAAAAATATTCTGTTTAAGACTGAGCTATAAAATAGTAATTCTGTACTGAATTTTTGTACAAAATTTTTTGAACACTGCAAATGTATTGTTTTTTGATGTCTTGTAAACCCATGAGATTTGGGCACTCTGTCCGGATACCATTTTTTGGTCTTCAAAGCTTTGCCAGCAATCAACAGCGAATATTCAAAGCGGAGTCTTTGGGGTCAATTTATCAGCCAAACAATCCAAATCAAAGAAAAACAACAAACAAAATCGAAAATCAATATGTACTGGCCAATTTTGATATTCAGCATAAAATGTTCTATGGAAGAACCTTTTCTCATGCTGTTTTTGTGACATAATAGCAGCTATTTTGCAGTTTGCCTTGGCCTAGGTTTAGGTGAAAAATCACCTAATCAAACAAACAAGCAAAAGAATACCGGAATCCCAAAATTAAAATCTAGTATTTGGGTCCAGTCCTGCAACCAAC
>JAQFJB010000011.1:21991463-22001495 GCA_029874875.1 Naso minor | reverse complement strand
GTGATTTAGCCACTCTAGAGTTACCTTTAGTCCCATCTGTCATCTTTCTTCTTCTCTCTCTGGCCAAAGTGACTGACGACAAAATGATTCTCAGCTTAAAATATTAAGGAAAATGTAACACAACACAATTAAGTATATAACAAAGATACTGTTGTTTTTAGACATTTTCATGTGGAAATATTACATATTATACATTTAAGTTAATCAGAGAAAACAAATTCATTATTGTTAAAGTATTAAGTTTTACCAACTCTTCAATCACACTGATGATCATTGCAATCACATTAGCTTTCTTTTCACATTTTCTCCGTTTGAAGAGTCGTTTTTTTTCCTCTCCACACAAACAACTGACAGCTGCAGCTGTTGCTGTTGGAGCGACTTTGTTCCAGCGTTGGCACAAACATAATATGAGAAACTGCTCCCAGTGAAGTGTGAGGGGGTAGAGACTGAAGTCAATACTAACCTTCATCATTGTTCGCAGTGTTTTTATTATTGCGGAACAAAACAACCATGACTTCTCTTATTTTCATGAATTTATTAAGGACACACAGCAAGTTTCCATCATTGCTGTTTTCTTCAAACTATAAAATGAAAAGTCTCAGGAGAGTTTCACTCTGGAACAATGCCTGCTGGCAACGTCTGGTTGTATGCTGATCAGGTTTCTTTAGAAAGTTAATTTAATGAGTTGATTGAACTTTGTGCAGTGCATTCATCGAACTCATCATTTCAAGTCAAGAGACTTCAAGTTATAATAACTTGTTTGTAAGTTTTGAAGTGGTCTGAGAATAAAAACAAGAAAGTTAGATTCATATTAAATTGAAATAAATAAAACTTTGTATTCCTGTCAAGTTAATGAGAAAGGATTTTGATTCCACCTAAGTCTCCTTTTTTTTTTTTTCTCTTTGCTTTTTGCTTTTTTAACACAAAGCTAAATGAAGACAAACTGGAACATGTGGCTCATTTACTGTGTGGTCAGACTAGTTTGGGACGCATCCCCTCTCTTGGTTCTCTGGTATTCAAGGGAGGATGCATCGCCCTGCTCTCACTGAAGTTTTCTGACATTGCTCCAAAAAGAGATAAATATGAAATATGAGAGCTTTCAGTACTGCTTAGGCCTGCAAAATAAGTCAATTAGTCACGGCAGGCAGCAGTCAAATGGAGATTCTGCATGATGGTCTTAACGAGGGCCGCATAGGACAAGCGTCCGACAGCTCGTTAAATTAATCCTTTGGGTCTGCTGCAAGTGGAATGAGGCATGTGTCTGTGTGACCTGCTTATGTCCTCCACATTACATTACAGAAAAATGCACACACGTACACACACATGGAGTCACACAACAGACTCTGAGCTCCAAATGGACTGCAGAAAATATTCGTGATCAAAGTTTCTTTCTGGCCCCGTGGGTGCTCAGATTACATGAAAACCCGTGCCAGCGGGAAACTTGGGAGTCTCTTTCTGTCTCTAATTCACCCTGTCCCTTTCTCTCATTTTTTGCGGCATTGCTCTGTTTTTCTTTATCTCTGACTCATTACGTCCTATAAACATAGCCCGCTGCAAGCACAAGCACTCACAGTGTGTAGGATGTAATGAGTATGTTACATGACGGCTTGAATAGGGAAGCCTGTGTTTTCTGACCCGCTTTATTTACAAACTGCGCTAACAAAGTTTGACTTTTTGCACTGTGTGAGTCAGTTCATGTGTATGAATGTGCTCTGTGCTCTGTGCATGTCTGTGACACTGTAGTGTAAGTAAGGGATCATGCTCTTTAAGGTGTCCAATAATCAGGAAAATGAGTGATTCCTAATAACTGGACCTCGTGGAAACATTATCCTGCTAATTCCACGGTCACTTGCCAATGAAATAAACATTAAAGTCATTTGTTTACGTTTTCCTGCATTTTACCATTAAAATCTGAAGTTTTTCACAAGCCGTAACTCCATTTCCCTGGTAACACCTTAGGGTTTGACTAAGGTTCTGTTCAAACTAAATTAAGTGATTCGGAGAAACAGGGAAGATGACCCCTTTATGTGATTGGCTGCTACAGCGTGAAGTAGGGCTGCATTTCGCCAAAAGTTGAGCCGGTTTATTCTTTTCTTGACGCTGCTGGCTGTGGTTTTTTTGGGCAGGGGCTGTGGCTCAGACCACCGCAGCCAGCACAGACAAGCCTCATTCAAACGAATGAGAAAACCTGTGTTTTCGCCGGATCACCTGATTTGGTCTGACTGCAGCCTGATACCTGGAACAGTCGCTGCCATCCCAGTAGTTCCAATGAGATGGAAACGATGGTCACTACTCCAGTACATAGGATAAACCTTAGATACGACGTGACAGGGAGAGATATTACATAGTTTGCTCAGCTCACTCAGCTGTGAATCTCAAAGCTAACATTATGCTGGCAAGATTTACCGTTAATAACACTGTGTACAGTTGACAAACAGAGAACATAAATTGAAAGTCTGTGTAACAACAAGACAAGCTAGCTATCCAGCCAAATCATTGTCTATAAATTTATATCCAAATTGTTACAAACACTTGAAGGGTCATTTGTACTGCTGTCCGCATCCTGATGTAGCGAACTGAGAAGCGAATATCATGTGAGGTCATCGCTTACGTGATGCAAAATATAAGTGAGTTCGGAGGGGCAGCGCACTTCTTACGTCTTGTTAAAGTTGCAATCCTGAGGCACTGAGGGACTCTGTTGTAAATGAGATGTCCTTTTTTTATTCATTAATTTTATTTCTAGTGTTGTGGTGTCCGCAGCCAGCTGATGCCAGTGCAGAGTTTTTTTGGCTTGATTAGATAAAAGCTAACTTGCAATATTGTCACCTATTAACAGTACTGTTTATATGAAACTTGCTACAATTAGTCTGACTTCAATTGCTTGAACAGATACAGACTGAATCTGTGCAGCAATTTAGAACGGTGAGCAGACAATTTGACTGGAACTTCCTGATAGGTGTCACTTGCAGCCAATCAGAATTGAGTATTCACCCAGACTATGGTGTAAACACTGCCCCTCCTTGTCCTCCCTTACGTGGCCCTTTCTCTCTTTTTCATCTTTTGCAGTTAGCAAAATGCCAGTGTCAGGCCGTTTGCCAACCTCACATCACACCTCTGTTGTAAATCACAAATCCCATCTGACTCCCCAACCTCCTCTAAACCACCTTATGAATATCAAAGCCACCAACACGCTGTATATTTGAGGAAGGACATTCAGCTGCCCCGGTCAGCGATTGGCTTTGTCCAATCCATCTCAATCCACCCGGCATCTCAGCCTCTGTTTACCCAGCCAGAGGAGCCAGCTTAGGGGAGGTATGTGCATCGTTTCTCCTAGATATGAACAGAATATGAGGCTCTTTCTTATCCTCGGCCCTGCTGGCGAGCAATTTACTCCTCTGTTCTCATTTCCCAACAATAACAGAGGCCTATAAATTGCCCCGGGGAACTATTCCTGACCTCCTTATGTTGCCTGCTTTTCGAGACGCCTTCCCCTAAATCACTGTCTCACCCTATTTGACACCTGTGTCTCTGTGGCACAATTTAAACATCCTTCAAGAAGTACGCTCAAAACAGCTCGGATAACCTTCGTATGGGCACGCACACACACACGAGCTCATCCACTGTAGCTCAATAGCCTTGCAGATAATAGCAGTTTGAACATAATTAGAGGCGGTTCAAATCCAGGAATTGCATTAATGAGTAGTGTTTTATCACACTGTAAAAGATTGTGATAATAGAGGGCAGATGAGAGTGACTGAAGGGAGAGAGGGGGAATAGCTCCACAGTAAATGAACAGGATGAAGATGTGAGACAGACTATTGAGGCTAGCTAGCAACCATCATTTGTTTTTCTCGGGTGCAGAGATTATCTGGTTGAGTGATAGAGGTGGCCTTGATCAGCCCTCTCCCTGCATACAGCCGTATATCAGATGTCACGCTGCTGCAAAACCATCAACCCTTCACCAGCCTGGGAAGCACATATTTACCATGGTAAATGGCACCGCCACTCAGTAAACACTCCTGTTTTTTACCGACCGCTTGCGTGCGGCAACGGATGATGCATCGTTCGCTGTACGTTCTCTGTAATTGCTCACCGGATGATTTCTGGGAAAAAAATGAAGAAGAGCAGTTCCTTGAGTGGAATGTTCCGGAGGCAAAGATGTGTTTGAAAAGTTGGTCCCTTTTTTTTTTTGCCTTTTCTTTCCCCTTTTGATTATAGCTCGCCCTCATTAAGCTGCCAGCATTTGAATTCAACAAATCTATCAAGACAATCAGAATTAGCTGCAGGTCTTATTTTGTAAAAAAAAAGGAGTAGAGGCCTGTCACGATAAAGAGAATGAATCAGTTAACCGACCAGAGAATGGACCTTAGAAAGCTGATTGCAGGGATGGAGAAGAGAGGGAAAAATGTTCAGCCATTAATTAATTTAATAGTTTTCATGGGACAAAGAGTGCATATCTCTGCTGCCTGCATAATAAGAGCCTGGAACAAAGTCATTCACTGCATCCCATTTAAAATGATGTGACTGTGGGCTAAGAGGCAGAATACAAAGCACGGAAAATCAAAAGGCTTTACATTCCCAAACCTCGTGATGCTGCCTTTTTTAAAGGAATGTTCATTATATTCTTTTAATGCTAAATCTTTAAAACAATAAGTTGCTTCAACTTTATTTTCCCCAAAGAATTCTTTGACGGGTTTCAAGTTACTAATCAGATCTTAGTGCATCACACTGAAAATCAACAAATTCATTTTTAGATGTTTTGATTGGTTAGAATAGTAGTGAGAGAAAGGTGCCAGGCTTTGATTGGAGAATAGGGGTGATGTCACAGCTCAGTGGTGCAAAACGCTTTGGGAAACAGCCCAGATCTTATTGAATTTTAATTCAATGGATCTGTGATGCGTATGATACAGAGGGAATGGGAGCAGGAGGCCCCTGTGGGCATCGCAATTTACCTTTCCTGTTTTTTCCTGCAGATTTCATGTGATATCAATTTCATCTTTGGTATTTCATTACACACCCACTCGTGCGCACACAGTGCACAGACCAAACACACATGGACAAGAGGTTTTTATATCAGCTGTGCTGATTTCTCTCTCTAGAGACCATTTCTAGGGCTCTTGTGTGGAGCTGAATTGTTGCATTTACCATTAAAATAGAAAGGACAGCTGAACAAATTAATGCTTGATGGCAGGCTAAAGGTCTTGAGATATTTAACCATTATCCTTCATTCAGCTTTTTTTTTCACACATTCACACAGGTATGCTATGCTTAAGACAGCCTCTTAGAACATGAGAGCTTGTTATCTTACCCACACATTACGTGCTGTTTTGTATGAGTAACCGAATATTGATTTGAAGGCTAGACTTGCAGCACAGTTGCTGAAACGTATTCAGCTAATCAAGCTGTTAAATGTGATGACTTTTGCTATCTGGAGTTCACCTTTGTATGCCACAATGCTAAGAAAATTGTCTAGAAAATTAAAGGGGAACACTCTCAATAATTAGTAACTCAAAGATAAGGTGGTTCATTATAGTTACTAATAACGTTCATTTATCTAGATAAAGCTTTTAAAAGCTTCATTAACGAATCTTAAATAAGGGAAGGTCTAAAAAGGGGTAAAATTTGCTTAAATACGAACAAAGAAGATGAGATATTCAACAAGCAGGCAAGCTAGCAAATGCATGAAAGAAGAAGAAAGTGTATAAAGACATTTTTTAAGAAGAGACTTAAAGTGGCGAGGGCAAGGTCTAACTTTCATTCAATAGGGGTAATAACAGGGAAGGCTCACTTGTTCTCACTTGTCATGCCGTCATTAGGGGGTAATGGGCTGAGAAATTTGCTCTGTAGCTATCAGAACCTAAAATCATACTTCAGGTTTGTCAGCACTTAACTGAAAGAAATTACATTTGATGCAGTTTTTGGGTCTGAAAGGGGGCTTTTAAAAAAGTGAGTCAATCTGCTCTCTGTCTTTCATACCAACAGAGAGAAATAGACGTGTGTCATTTGCATGACAATGACAACTGATGCCATGACTGCAAATATTTTGCCGCAGGCGCAGCATGTAAATGGAAAAGCAAGCAGGTCTGGGAAGAGAACCTTTCTGTACCTCAGGACAAACCCACACGGGAGAAACTAAAATTACCAATAGATTGAGTTACCATAAATTACCGCACAGCAATAAAGCATAAATGCAACCCCCTGTTCTAGACATTTCAGCAGAATATAATGGTCGACAGTATCAAATGTAGCACCAAGGTGTAACGGAACAAAAACCAAGGACTGTGCATCATTGGTGGCTGAAAGCAGTTCATTCAACACTTTGATCAATAATGTGTAAATGTAGGCTTTAACAGAGCCACTAATTAATGGGAACTTGAAGACAAACACGATATTTGGACAAAATCAAACACCTCTTGGAGAAATGTTGTGGCCAGAGCTCAGGAGGAATGTTTACTCCTAAAATGACCTTTATGTGGGAATACGAGGAGGCGGGATATTTACAAGGTCTGCTACAGTGTTGTTGTAGGAAGTGAGCGATTGATCTGCAACCTTATTTTGAAATAAAACGTCTTCACTGGGAATGATCAGCGCTGACATTTAGGGAAGTGAGTCTGGTTTTGTCAGTTAAAAGGACCCTGTTGGAATATGGCAGTTTCATTTAATAATGCCAGAGAGAGACTGAGCTTTTGCAGCTGTAACTTCTGCAATTAGATCTTCTGCTTAGTCATTTGATAGAATTGGGTTAACAGCTTTAAGATTGTTCAACACTGCATGAAACACGTTATCAAGGACACAGGAGAAATGTGCAATTTGGTCTAAAGTAGAAGTAAAGTTAAACTATTTATGCTGTTTTAGTTTAGGGCTGCTTCTCAGCTGCAGAAGAGATGTGACAATAAAACGTCCCTGTCAGGACTGAGACGAAGCAACAAAAAATAAGAATACAAATACACCGTGCACTATCAAAAGCACTTGTCAACATTGTGCATCATTGTAGACTAATCACTCTTCAGTGGTTTTAGCACCATGCAGTCATACAGCAGTGGCAATGCATCTACAACAGGTATGCAGTGGGGGCGCTGTGGGTAGAAGTCATGTGGGTTTTTGTAGACAATCCAGAAGTTACTGTAGCATCACACTGGTTCCCTCGACAAGAAGCTTTTGGGATTTTTCAATGGGATTTTGGATTATAGCCAAAAATCCGCTCTGTGATGAACGCAAGTTTATGATACTTTGTCTAGCACGATAATCTTCACAGATGAACACCATTCTTGTTTTTTTTGATGCAGAAACAAAATCACTAGAGGCAAAAATAATACATGATGGTACATGATGACGCCTGATCTCTCTTCTCTCTCCAGCGTGACCTGATTTAGCTAGAGATCACGGCTATGTGAGTCGCTAGTCTGACATCCTTTTTTCAAAGGCATTATATATTTTATTACTTTTAAACCTTTAAAATTCAGAAATTTTGTTTATGCTTGTGTATTTTATGTTGCATAACAAAGCGTCTAAATATTTTCCACCTTTGTGGTAACCGCAGATTTCATTTCAGGCATTAAACCAAAAACTCATTCAAAAAACACACAGACTTTGACACGGGGGAGCCGGAAGTGCTAAAATGCTAATCGACCTCCAGGTTTTAGGACTCATTACTTCACCATTCTATAGTCATAGTTATCATGGTATATAGAGGTATAGAATAAAACAGAACTGTACGCAGAAGTTATCCCTTGTTGAATAAACTGAATTTAAGAATTTGAGAGAAGGAAAGACTCCTCCAAGAAAGCAGTCACGTTGTCACTGCAGTCAAAACAGTACCTCCAGCTCAGACAAGCTTGCTGAGGTTTTAATCCAATCAGATCGCAGTTATAGCCTCTCAGAGCCAATCATTAACTCTGCTGTCTCACCTGCCCTCAGGTTTTCCCAGCCTATATTTGGTAACCCTTTACTAATTAATAATACAGTATATTTCCTGCTATAATTGAGTTGTCAACTAATTTTTGGAAGTGCTTGATGACTTGAATGCAACAGCTGCTTTCTAATAGCACATTGGTCATTTAAATAGATTCAGACTGTGACATATTAAATCTCTAGTTCCCTGCATTGTTTTTCGTAATCAGAAAGACACATGTTCGCACAGTGATCTGGTTGTTTTGTTCACGACTTGCTATGAAAATTCACGCATGAGCAGGTGGCAAGGTCTCATCAGTCATTTGTTAAAACCTTGGATTAATATTAAAGTCATTAAAACGTACAGTACTCGCTTTTTAAAGCAGCCTGTTTTTAATTGTGTTGCCCAGACTTTACAGTCTGACTACAAGTTAATCTCACCGAAACAGATTTGCAGCTTATAATGATGATGAGCTTGGCCTCCCATATGTTTGAGAATTTATCGCTGTTTACTGTGTACATTATGCACTTAAGAGCAATTAGGTTTTTCTTTTTCGTAATGGGAAACAGAAAGAGACATGACACAAATCAGGATTGTGTTTGGTATTAACATTAGTTTGTACCTCTCATGCAATGATAGTGTCTATATTTGAGACCTTTGCGTCAAGGATTATGTTTAAGTCAGTCATAACATTAAAATTAAAAACACTGAAACACCATGACACACCGCAGGTTGTTTCATAAAACATCCTCCTGAGAATTTGCATAATAGCCTACTCAAAGACCACCATCGCCATAAACAATCTTCTTCTCTGGTTTCAAATGAACACGCAATCAAAGATGAAATCTTACCCACCTTTTTCCCATTTTGTGCTAATTAAAGGGATAGAGAGACTAAAAGTGATTTCCATTGCACTGTTCAACTAATCACCAGTGCAGTGTGCCCGTTCGAACATGCTTAGTCTGAAAGGGTTGATAGCTTGGCCACCGGTTTTGAACCACTTATCCAAACAACTTCACACTCGCCTCTTTGCTTCCTTTAGTCTTGGGCAACAAGCCTGCCATGACATAGTTGTGTCCCACAGCAATGCTAGAATACACACATTTTTAGAGTGGAAAATTTAAGTGCATTTCAAGCAAAAATGCACTTTAAGGACCATACCAGTCTATTTCTGACGTGTCTCCATTAGCAGAGATTGGCCCTATCTTCTACGAATGTTGTTAAAATGTGACCATGAGTCTACTTTGGTAGATCTCAGAGTGCATTTTCAAACTCTATTCACTGCCATTCATGTTGAAACGGGGCATAGAAACATTATAGAACACATGAAAGTTGCTAGGTATAGACCAAAGTTATTATAAAAAATAGTTCCTGACAAGCGCTGCCTTCCTAGCTCCAATATTCCTTTGACAAAGGGTTTTTGACACAGGCTTTCTTTAAAGCTAACGTCACATATTTTCAGCTACTTTCCATAACATTTACTGAACATGGACAAAATGTAAACAAGCAAACACCATATCTCATAGATAAAGCTACTTGGGGAAAAAAAGGGTGGGGTTTATATAACCTGTGTGGCCGATGTTGGCAAAGAACAATGACATGGGGGAACACTGGTACAGTCCTTTAATTAACATATAAATTGCAAAATGAAAAAAAACAACAACAACAAAAACAGAAATAAGTGACTGCTGTCATTGCTGACAGCTAGCTTGGGGACGAGGCTATTTCCAAAAAACATTCATTTCAAAAGTCACAGTCCTGAAGCTTTAAATATTTGAGTTAAGGGAAACAAAATGGCAAACTTAAAAGAATTTGCAACTAAATAACATATCAGTTTCCTCCAGCCTCTCCTTCTTCAACTGTTTTTGAATGCACTGCAGCCGGCAATACAGCACAAGCTTTACCCAGCATGCCGTTCAGCGGTGTAACAGTTAATAAGCATCCCCTATCAACACTAAACAGTATGCACCTCTGGTGATAGTAACACATTGCTAGCAGACATGGCCAACAGATCTTGAGAACTCACACCCGACACTCCACCTCCTTTGGTTTTTAACAAGACACCCGTCAAGTGTGAAGTCGATCAGATGAACAGTTGTCGAGAAAATCCAAGGACATACATGCATACATACATGCATACA
>JAQFJB010000011.1:21713934-21729131 GCA_029874875.1 Naso minor | reverse complement strand
CAAGAATTTAGTTTTGTTAGTTTTTCTTGTAAACAATAAACAAAAAAAATATCATTTGTATTTGTTTGTGTCTGTCTCATGCAGCCACACCTTTTGAAACACAAGAAAGATTTTTCCACAAATATTTCATGATAATATTTGAGATTGTGTAAAATTTTAAGGGTGTCCAAAAACCTTTTTCCACCACTGTATATATATAGTATATATATAAGTCAACCATTTCATCATAACCTTTGAAAATTTTCCGGAATAAATTACTATGGCTTTTAAAAAAAACTAACTGGTTAGACATACTATTGTTGAGTTTGCATATATTTTATGTACATGTTGAGATGATCTATACAGTAACTCCTGAACCATTTGTGAAATGGCGAAGGCGGGGGCGGGATTGTGTTACCTGATAAAGTATTTTAACAAATTGCAAGAGACTGCGAATTGGTTAAATTTGTATTCATAATGTGTTTTGTTTCAGTTGTCGTGTCAGTTGCAACAGTGTTTATGTGTTGTGAATTATTTGCACGTGACCAGCAGCTCCATAGGTTGCTTTGTCAGTCCACAAAATTCTTAACTCATTGGCGGCCACAATGTTTGCCTTTGGAGGCTGAAATTTGGCATGGAGGTCAAGTGCGTCTGCATGTGTGTGTGTTTGTTAATGTGTGTGTATGTGTGTGTCTGTGTTTGTGTGAGAAGGTGTGAATTTGTGTTTATGCCAATTGGCTAAAAGGAGTGTGGCAATGTAACCTTCTGCAAAAAGGTGGATAACTTCCAAATGGATTCACAGACTTGCACAAGATCTAGTAGAAAGGTTGGTCATGAGCCAGAAGACAGCAGATTAACTGTTCGGGCCAACTGGCAAAAGGGGGCGTGTCAGTGGGAGTGGCCTGTAACAAAAAGTCACATAACTTCTAAACAGATTCATGTAACATGGCCAAGCTCTGTAGAAGAACACACACACACTTAATTTGTTATAGCTTGCCGGCCCTCTTCCATAACTCAATAATTGTTTGTCCTAGACTCTTGTGAAGGGGATTATTGCAGACACTAATTATTATTTTTTCACTTTTTTTCCTTCCAACTATACAGTAAAGAAAGGATTTAACATTCAAACAAGTACACAGTATTCTGCATCCCAACATTTTTTTGCTGTTGGTCGCAGCTAATGTGAATTCACACTTGTTTATATGTTATCTTTGTTTACATTCAATTTTGCAGATGCTTCCTGCCCATCCATTACATATTGTGACAGGAGGCAGAAAATTACTAAGGGAACAACATTGCTAAAGTCAAAAACACATCTTTCCAAATAGCTGTCAAATCTGATGAGCCAAATTGTCACTGACTGGCTTTCATTTCCACTATTAGTTTGAACCACAGCTGCCTTTACTGCATTGAGTTCTGAGGTCGGAGTGAAGAGCCACGACTGCTATAAAACCCTCTGTCACCAACCTTGACAACTGCCTTAATTTCCCAAGTGTAAAACAATCAGCTGTGTTTGGCTGCTTGACAGATTTCCCCCTCACCTCTGAAAGCAGATTTGCTGCTTTCATGTTTAACAGCTTACCGACATCTCTGTGAAAGGTTTGAATCACTCATTAATCCATTCTGTATGAAACGTTGAGCCATATATGTTCCACATGCATATTGCCACTTAAGAACAACTGACACATACAACAGGTGACTGATATGGTTGTGGACTGTAAGGTCGAAGGAGCACATGCAGTTAAACTTGTGGAGTGACTATACTGAAAATTGATATTATCAACTTTTATCTTGTTTTGGTTTAAGGTAAAGTAAAACTGTGAGTTGTGAGAGCAGTGTCTGACAAAAAGACCATTTCGGTATTTGAATCTTTTGTGTTTGCTTCGTTTGAATTCAGTAATTCACCTCCTCACTATACTGTAGAAGGGGCACCCTTCTCCTAGTGTTGTCATTGTCCCTGTGGAACTCCTTGGGTGAGTCCTTGAGACATGGATGACTGCACAAAGACCAGTACTGTTATTCAGACAGTGTTGATACAGAAAGAGAAATGCTACATTAGTTATTAATTTCAAACTTTTGGCATAATCACTGAAAAAGTTAGTCTGCACATGCTTATGCGGGCAACTCATGTCCTTCTACCTTAAGCTAGTGGTAGTGTGCTTAAATGTTTAACCTTAATTGATTGATTGTTTGATTGATCTGTTTATTTAAGTGTCAAACACCATGGTTGGTGCCCAGCCCTCATGGGCTTATTAGACACTGATCAGTACATGTATCAAATAATAATCCCACAATTACATTCACGATGGCCAAATACATGACAAAGCATAACATAACAACACCTCTGAAAATAGGGACACATAAAAAATAAAAATGGTTTCTCATACGGGATACAAAATACTCTGCCGCAAATACCAGGCCTTTTCGATGAATTTAGCCAAAGCAAAAACATCATTTTCAAACAACCAGCAAAGAATATCACCTTCATATTTCCACAATATATCAGGGTTGCTCCTCTTTTTGTTTAAGACGTTTCCCTGATCCAGTAAAACTGATCTGAATGAATGGGTCATCAGCAGGCTTCTTGGAAGACGGTAACATATAAAACATGCAGAGTAGTGTGCCCCCATGACCAGGGTTTGGAAACAGAGCACTACAGGACTTTGTAAACTAATGAACTAATGTATAATTAACAGATGGAAAGCTGTATTATATCCGCCACAAGGGAACGCCCCAGGCCATCAAGGTCAAAGTTGTCAGAGGCACAGAGGAAGCCAACAGCATATTTGTTGACTTCCACACAAGCAGCACAGGAGCACATTGTGGCCAGCAGAAGACAAAGGAGGCCATTTCCTCTCGGTTCCACTGGCCTGGAATGACGAAGGACATCGACACCTGGGTTAATTTGCACTAAACGTTTTCTTTGTTTCAAGGCATGCTTTATCATGATATCATACTCATAAAATATAAAATGTGTTTCTCTTGTGTCATCCTTTGTTGGAGCTATTTGATTGTTGTATTTAGTGTTGTTTAGTTTAGTGTTTAGATTTGATTATTCTAAATGAATTTATTTTGATTTCATTGTGATTAAATTTCTGTTAGTATTCTGTTAGTTTATTATTTCTTTAGTTTAGGTGTTTTGTTGTTTATTATTTGTTTTGTTTCATTTGGGCACGGTAGGGAGGCACCTGAGGTTATATAGGTAGGCGCAGCATGCACCTGGGTGGGCTTATGGTTTTTTACCGGAGCGGGAAAGGCACAGGAATTTTTCTTTGTTCTGTGTTTGCTTGTTTTCTGGTCAAATAAACCACGTTTTCTGTTGAAATTGAACATTCGTTTGGACCTTATGTTTTTCCCATCCGTGTACTCCACAACCCATGGTGCAAAAGTGGCCCTTTGATTTTTGATAATTTAAAGTTTGATTTGAAACTTTTCGTTGGTTTTGCTTGACAAACGGCTACTATAAAGGCCACACACGTTCTTTTCAACAACACACAATGTTGCGTCGTGAATCTTGGGTGGCCTGAAGAGGGACCAAGGGGAGCTCGCCTATCTGCAGGATCAATTGGAGGGCAAGTCTGGTGTCTGCTGCAGGCACCGGACTTCCATGTAGCATTTAAACACGTCTGTGTGCACCGTGTTAAGAGCTGCAGGCTCAAGTGAACATTGATGCTAAAAACATGGCGTCAGTGATGTTTTCAAAACAACTTGGCTGTTGAGGCTTCAGGACACAGATTACTTAGACTGAGCAGCATGGAGGCAATTTATGTTTTTATTATGAATTTTTTTACCTTTGAAAGTTGGTCTCCATTCACTTCAGTAGTTTGGGAGATTTGCCTCTTTCCTGTGAAACTCCAGCAGATTTTTGTGGACTTAAAAACTTCACCCAACCCTCCAGCGGCATGAGGGGAAGTTGAGAATAACTGAATTTTCATTCTTGGGTGAACTATCCCTCTAACATTTGCATAATTATCACAGACATTAAATGCTTTAAATGCCACTCGTAGGTCCTGAACGTTATGTTGTCTTTATCAAATCTTTTCAGGGTATATTTGTGACAAGGGTTCAGCCTGAGGGGCCAGCGTCCAAGGTTCTTCAGCCCGGAGATAAAATTATCCAGGTAACCTGCCATCTGTGCAAAATAAAACAAAGCTCTTTTCTAATTATTAGAGTTTTTCTTTGTTAACAGTAAAATTCTCTCTTGTTTCATAGGCAAATGGATACAGCTTTGTGAATATTGATCATGGGAATGCAGTGTCCCTCCTGAAGACATTTCCAAACACTGTGGATTTGACTATCATAAGAGACATTCAAGCATAGACTCAGCTGAAACTGACCTCTCAAAGGGGGCGACACAAGTAGAGAGACGAACAGAGAAATTAATGTTGACTCTCATATTTTTATACACAGAGGAGACTGATCTGTTGATACCTGTCGGGACTGTTAATAGTAGAGATCTTCATAGCCTTGATTAAGCAGGAAAACCACTGAATGTGGTGGATCCAAGAGAGACGGCGGCAAACCTCTGCGAGTACGAGTCCTCAAAAGGCCAACACTGTGGTATATATATTTTTATACAAAAGAAGCTGAAGATACGACCTGCTCTGAAGCAAATAACAACTGTGGTCTCTGTATAGATTTTTTAGTGTCCAAATTTCATAAATTCTTTATCATAAATTAGGTTTTATTTCTGCAGATTGACATGAATTGACCACTGGGGGACGGGGCCCCCTCTCTCCTGTCATCCAATTTGCCTTTTCTTTTCTTTTTGCTTTTTATTTGGGATGTTGAAACCATTCTGTGGTCCACCGTGCGATCTAAATGGAGGACAAAGTTACGTGCTTTTCATGTGGAGACGAATGTAGATCAAATTAGTTTTTTGGAGAGAGAGATTTTATTTGGGTGGGCTGTTTCTCAGCCTGCAAAAATCCACAAGATGTGTGGAGGAAATCGTCCAACCCTTTGTCCATTACATCTGTGAACTTACTCCAGCGTACTGACACAAACCTGTCTTCACTTCCTCTAACGTATCCTCACAGCAACTGCTCGTCATATCACCCAACCAGACCACTACATGAGCTGTGCGAGGAATCATCCTTCACATCATAATCACAGTTTCTCGGACGCTGAAGAAGTGCAGTCTGCATGTAATCACTGAATGAGGCTGGAAGATGGAAAGGAAATTCAAAATATTGGGGAAATGGGAGAGGAGAGATGTTGTTTGCTCAGCCTTAATCTGTTTTACTAAGAAAAAGTTAGACATTTTTGGGAAATGTCCTCCCTCGCTTTCGGGCGAGTGTGATGAGAGAATGGAAGTGCCAGCAGACAGCTAGCTCAAGCTAGCACGTAGACTAGAAACAGAGGAAAATGGCTAACCTGACTCTTTCAAAAAGTAACAATATCTACCCGCCAGCAAATCTAAAGCTCTCTTATAAGATGTTACATCTTGTTTCTTTAAATATGTACAAAAACCAGCAGCAGTTTCTGCTTTTTTATGGTGGAAATGTGCCGGACGTTGTCTTCCTCTAACCCTCAGTAAGATGTGGACTTTCCAGCGGTTTTACATCTTCCTTTTAGTGCTAAAGTTAATCGATAAAGGTAGAGAGGTGGGTAGATTTTGTAGGACAGATCCAGCTAGTTAGCCGTGTCCCCACATCCTCCACCTTCGTGCTGAGCTTATCTTGTTAGCTTGTGGTGACCTTCCCGAAAATGTCAGAACTGTTCCTTAATGCAGAGAAACATTAGTGGGTTATGCTAGTTAACCAAAGCAAGTTTGGAAATAGTGAGCAGAAGGCAAACGCAGGGGGCAACTCAAGAAAGAGATTTGAATAAGAACATGTTAACCTTTCTCTTGTGTTTTTATTTTTGAATGGCTTGATCCGTCAGGCAGCCATGGGTAACATGATGAGTGTTTCTGTTTCAGGGGTTTCAACATCTGCCATTTTTATTTCTTACATGGGAGAAGACCACAGTTTGCCTTTGGTGTCTATACAGATGTTTTATCATGCTTTTTACTCATCACTTCATCACTTTGGGGCAGTTTCTCCATCAGTTTTTTGTTTCTTTGCTGTACAGAGAGACAAGTTGGGAGAAGCCAGTTGTGAAGTGCCATATAGACCTTGAACTGTTTGAAAGGGGGAGGACCTTTGACCCCAGAGCCCAAGCAATATTCACATATTCACAACCTTCTGAGTACATTTGCAGCATAATGGCTTAAAAGCAATATTTCAAAGCCTTTATTTTCATTCAGAAAAAAACACAACCTTTTTAGTAATCCCTGGTGATTTTACATGGTTTTTATATTGTGAAAATCATTTTTTGTAATGAAATATATATAAGTAGTGCTTAAAAAAGAAAAGATCTCTCTGCATTGTGTAAAAGTGAATGTGTGTGTTGCTCTGCCTGAGGCTTTTTACTGTCTGTTGCTTAGATTACCATCACGCCTGACGTTCATCTGCAGAATCAGTGGAATCAAGTCGTAGCTGCATCTCGAAACATTCCTATTGTTTGTCGGAAGAAAAGTCCACTTCATTTTCCTCTGTGTTAATATTCTTTCACTTGTAAATAACAATTCAGTGAGACGTATTTCCAAGAGAAGTGGAAATGATAAAAATCACGTACTAAATAATGGCCCCTAAAATTCTGACAGCACATTTGTGTCCACTGATTTATTCTTACAATATTTTTAAAGCATTTTATTCTACAGTGTTTCAACAAATTGCAGTCCTTTAACTTGTTTGCAGTAGATTGCGTCGTCTACTGTCCTTCTTGTATCTACTTAAATTTGACCCATATTTTGTAGGGCCCAACTGATTAAGATCGTTGGGGCCTATGCCAATATTGATAATAGGGCACAGGAAAATTCCAGTATCCGATTTATCCGTAGATATAAAATTGGAGGCAGGATATCCTACATTTTAACAAACTTTATGCCAAACAACAGTGCACTGAACAGCAAACACTTCTCTTATTAGTTATTAAATTACAGAGCCCCATCTGCTGGACAAACTACACAATTACACCATTTTAAATCACTAGACCAAGATTTTTTCAGACCTTGAAAACAGTTTTAATATCGGTGCTATCGTAAAAGATATGAGTCAATACAGATATATTTGCCATAGGCTGATATCGGCTGATAATATCGACAAATAAATATATCGGTGGGCTCTAATATTTTGTGCTTGTGGCCCTGTTGAACCAAAATGAAAAACACTGTAGCAAATAACAAAATTAAATGTCCCTTTAATTGTGAAAATAGTAGTTGAACTGTTTTAATGGTAGTGAAACTGTGCCCAAAATTTCAAACTGAACCTAAAATTTTATTCACAGGCAAATGCCGATGTAATGTGCATTCCCCAATTTTCTCACAGAACATAAAGTATTTTACACAGGTGATTTTTTTTTTTTTTAAATATAATTTGTATTAATTTTGTTGGTGTGTTTTTGTACAAGTAGGGGAAACAATGCTGGGATAATGGTCACTTTATATTCACGACAAAAACATTCAGTCTGACACCTTAGACAATCTTGGGAGATAAAACGTCACGTTTTCTTCATCCTTGTTGGTCGGTTCTTATTTATTTAGCAGTCTTCTGTGATTTTTAGACATTACTAATCATATTGTAAATACTCAAACAGTTGAGAAAAGAATTAATAATGGCATTAGTGACTTGCGATTGTAAAACCAGCAATAAATTGCAATGCAGAGGCACCCGTTTTAATGTATAGCTAGTATTTCTAAAGGTTTCTCCGGAAACAGACACAGTGTGATGATGATTGATATGCATTTATCCAACATTCCAGATTTTTGTACATAGTTAACTGTTTCTGAAGTAACCTGTGGAAAATAAAACTAATGCTCTTTAACAAGGATTCTCTGGTCTTCATTTCCTCCTCTGAGTCTCTTGTTTAACAGTGCAGTAAAGGAGTAACAGTGCACACAGTCCAAGGTCCAAGACAACTTGTGTGTGTATTCAGATGTGTGAACTACAGTGACTAATAGGAAAATAGCATCAATAATCCCTTGATGAATTTAATTCTTATTACCATAACATGGTTCTGTGTTTAAATTAGCCTTTTGCTAACTTTGCAACGGACTAGAGTTCCAATATCGATCCCAGTACCAGAAAATGCTGCCGATAACGCCAAAAATGCTGGTATCAGTGTTGGCGAGTACACCAGTCTGTGCACCAGTCAGATACCATGTAAGTTATTAGCCCTGAAACTGTACCCAGCACTTTTCCAAATAGCTCAGTTAGCTCTGACTGACGTTAACATACCTGAAATCTGTTTTTCTTTGCAGCTTTACAAAAGTATTCAGAAGGTTTGTTGTGCCACCACTGGCAACTACTACGTTTAAGGGCAGTGAAGAAGAAAGAGGAGAGCCGACAGAGCTAGCAAAATGTTTGCATTCTGCAATATTTTGCACTTTAAAGTCAAAGTAGATGTGTTAGGAATCATTTGTTATGCGCTGGTACAAGATCGGTACTCTGTATCGGCCAATACGCAAATTTTGGTATCAGCATCAGTATCAGAAAGGGAAAAATAGTATCGGAGCATCTTTGTGCTTTTTTTCTTGTTGTTTTCAAGCGGTTGACATTCAGCTTTTGGTGCATTACCGCCACCACCTGCTCCGGAGTGTGAACTAGAAAATCGAAAATACACACATGAATGCAAGAAAAAAATCCGTACTTACTCCTCATATCGTTTGAAAGAGCCTTGTGTCCCTCAGGAAATCTAACAATACCCTGACCTTTGCTCTCTCACCTACATTCAGTACATCTTGTAAAGTGAATTCCTGCACCCCTGATTCCCTAAATGTAGTCATCACCTCTCTCTGCGCCTCATAGCTCCTGTATTTCAGAACCACGTGCTCCACTGACTCCCTCACACAAACCTGTCAGGTATTTCCCTATTTTATTACCAATTTCAGGGTTAATTCAGAGATGGTTAATAGGAACCGTGACCTCCCACTGAATGTTCATTTCCTGTATCAGTGTCACATGGTTTTTCGCCACAGCCCCGCCCCATTAGGAGACACAAAGCAGTCCCAAGTCCATTCATTATAGGAGAAATGAACATGATCACAGACTATGTCTTACTCTTTCACTCCATCATCACCAAGATACATATCTTCCCAACATTCATTTACAAATCAAGAGAAAATTGACTTTGTTTGAGAGCTGTCTCTGTCTCAGCAGCACACTCTCTCAAGATTTAAATGCTCCTCATATTTTTTTTATGGAAAAATTAGCATTTTTGCTCCAAAGCTTCCAGGTCATGTGACCCAGACAGTCAAAATCAATGCTGGATCATACTACTACACAGGTTGGTCAAGATACATCTCTTTTTATTTGTTTTAAATCCTTCTCATATTTTAAATGAATATTTTTATAAAAAATTGGCATTTTCAATCAGTGCTGTGTAAGGAGTTCTTGGTATTCTTGATTTGTAATTTCTGTACTTTCTTAAACTTTAATTTCCTCTCTCTTTGATCACGTATTCAGTGGAGGTTTTTGGTTTGTTTTTACATAATATGGTTAATCAGTGTTCAAGCGAGCCTGAACGTAGGCTCATGCCAACTCCTGTGTCAGTTCAAGCTTGACCTGGAAGCTATTGAGCACAAATGATAATTTTCCATAAAAAATATTCATATAAAATATGAGGAGTATTAAAACAATATAGAAAGGTGTATCTTGACCAACCAGTGTAGTAGTATGATCCTGCACTGATTTTGACTGTCTTGGTCACAATTACTAAAAATAACATTGGCTTTGTGTTATTGAAAGAGTAATTTGTTAATGGTCCCTAAGTGAAAGAGAGTTCACCATCCCAAACTGCCAACAGCAGTTCAAAGTGACGCTGCTGGATCTGGAGCGAATGTCTGTCTGGAACAGACATTCCCAAACTCAAGAGTGCCGTGGCCCACTTAAAAATTTGAACATTTTCTGAGGCCCACCTAACCTTAAACCTGTCTGATCAAAATACGAGACCAAACTTCAAAACAAAACTGGCTGAATATAGGTCAGATTAATGAAGAATGACAAGGAATTTAAACACCCTGTACCATCAGTTTTGATCACTTTTTGATAGAAATATGTAACTGTATATATTTTTGATTCATTTCAAACTCAATTACAAAATTGAATACTGAAAACTTTATGCACTTATTGTAAATGACCTCTCACGGCCCACCTGCAGTACCGTCACGGCCCACCAGAGGGCCGCGGCCCACACTGAGAATCACTGATCTATCCAACCTAAAACCAACTTCACCGCGGTTCTTTGAACAGCCTACTGATTTAAAAAAAAAAAATCTTTTTTTAATCATTATTTTTATAAAATAAATGAATACCAGGCATATAATGAGGAAGAAAATATACTTTTAATGAAATAAAGTATTAGTGTTACATAATTTGCATTGCACAGACTATCATTTGCACCCAATCTGTTATTTAGATGAATAAATGCAAACAAAATATGTGCGCATAAAATGATAGGCTATTGATATAACCAACTAAAGTGTAAAAAATAAAATAAATATAACAAAATAAAATAAATCCTCATGGCAACTGCGTTCTAGAATGACCTTACTCTATATATATATGGGCGACCGAAGCACAGAATTAGAGCGCCGGGAGTTGTGGAGAGGTAAGTCATGCTAGTTTCTGATGCTTGTTTGTATTCTGTGAATATTTACTGTGTTGTGCTGTTAAGTTTAGTTTAAACTGTTGGAAAGTAAGGCACCAACTCCATTAAATGACATGAAGTAAGGCTAATGACCAGAGTTAACTGGACTGATTCAAGAGAAATGTGTGTTTATCATAAAGGACCGTGCTAGCTAACATTAGCAGTGTGGACAGTTAGGGTGCTCTGTGGTTAATGTTGTGGCTCTGGACCGTTACGGCTACATCAGGCTTAAACTGCGCAGTCGACCCACGTTAGAGTCCGTTTTTTGTTTTGTTCTTTGTGATTTGTTGTCGGTAATTCAGACTTTAGCTGGCGGTGCTCGGCGCTGGCGCGCTGCTAATAAACATTTTTTAAATATTTTTTGAAAATTTCTCGGAGTGGTTCGGAATCGGAATGGAGCGCGAGCGCGCGCTGTGATTGGGCGGCCATCTTTGGCTCCGTTCCGATCCGATCCAGTCTGTTATGTTTTAAAAAGGCCAATATCACAAGAGGGTGAATTCAAAATTTAAACATTAAAAAAATAACTACACTAAATGTTTGTGAGATTGAGTCCCATGGGGTCTATAGGAAGGAGCATGTCCAACAAGGGTCCTTAAACAAGTATTAGAACATAAAACGTCAACTATATGTGGAATTAATTTGTCTAAACTTGTTTTTGGCAAAAACTAAAACACCCACAGAGTCTGTGCACGGAAAATCCAAGCTTCAAAAGCAGTGATTACACTGTGTCTTTTAAAGAGAACTGGCTAAGAAATGTGCAGTTTGTTGAAGTGGTTCATAAAAATCTGTCATCTGGGCCTATTGATTTAATATTACAATTAAATACAGCATTTAAAACTAGAGGGGCAAAAAAGCAACAAATGACTTTGCTGACTTACAGTTGTGTTTCCTTAGTCTGGTGCTAATTGCTGATTACCATCAGTTGTTATGAGCAGAGTGTTAAAAAGTGACTATCTTTTTTCTAAGTAAGGTTAACATGATGATGCCTGCAGGCCTCTGATGTGCAAGAAATGTGGGTGACGTTTTTGTTTGGGGTCAGAGCTTCTGTTTTGTGGCTACTTTGCTGGCTGAATCGTATGTCTGCATCCTGCTCACAGATGTTAAAGAAAGACCATCTCTAATTTTATCTGGTCAGGAAATGAGACAGTAAAATAAACAGACCACAAGAGTAAAATGTTGAAACTTCATGTTTTGTGAAGACTCTCTGTGATCCAGGCTGTGGTTTGTTTTGTGAAGAGTGTTCAATAATACTGCTGAATTTATTTGCGTAGCACTTTTCTCAGACAAAAGTCAAGTGAAGTGTTGTTCATTGTAGGGCGACTGAACTTGGTTAAAGGTGCTTTAAAATGTTTCACGTCATCCAAGGAGCTTCTTCAATTCTAGCTGAGTGTCGGGAAGTCCCAGAGTTTTAGCTTCTGTGGAGTCATCATCAAAGTCACTGATACTCCTGGTTCTTGGAGCACCTGCCTGTTGTACTAAAAGTTGTGTGATTGGTCACATGAGGCCACGTGTAAAAGATTGTTAAGCCTGAAGCTTGAAAACTATTCTGCATCATATTAAATTTTATAATTGTTTCTGCTTTTTTCACAGTTATTTGAGAGAGAGACACCGCAGAGACAGAGAGGAACAGAGCAGGATTGAGAGAGAAGAACAGAGAAGGATTGAGAAGGATTGAGAGAGAAGAACAGAGAAGGATTGAGAGAGAAGGACAGAAGGATTGAGAGAGAAGGACAGAGAAGGACAGAAGGATTGAGAGAGGACAGAGAAGAGTTGTGAGAGAAGAACAGAAGGATTGAGAGAGAAGGACAGAGAAAGATTGAGAGAGAAGGACAGAGAAAGACAGAAGGGTTGAGAGAGGACAGAGAAGGATTGAGAGAGAGAAAGGAGAAAGATGGAGAGAGGAAGGCAGAGGGAGAGAGAGGGCAGGGAGGCCAGAGAGCGTCAGATAAGTAAAGATACAGACAAACAGACGAGAAAGGGAAGTAACAATGAGAAAAAGAAGGAGAGAAAAAACACAAAGATGGAGGAGAAAGAACACCCAGAGAGTCAAGAGAGAGAGATGTTTGAGAAGGAGCAGAGAGAGTCAGGGGAGCGAGAGGAGGCAGAAAGTGAAATGGCTCCCAAAAAAGGAGTCATTTTACAAGTGAAAAGCTGGTATAGACATCAACAGAAGAAGAAAATTGCCAAAGCCATCTCCAAGACTCATGAGAAAGAAAACTACATTCAGCTTGGTTGTAAGTAATTGAACGTACTACATATCCTTTACACCCTGAACTCCCTGTGCCACCTTTTATCTTTTTATTGAAATGTCATTTTATTCTTTTTTTTTTTTGCATGTACTTGTTAAATCATAATAATGTGACCAAAAAGGCATCATAAACGTATCCTGTAACAACCTGTTGACTCTTTGCTGCTAGGAGTTGTGCAGGAGTACAACTTTAGCAAAGACTAACCTTTCATGTGCTGTTCCTTTCAGGGGAAGATCCGACGATGAAAGAAATTAGAGTGGCCAGACAGCAGAGTAAAAGGGAGAAGTTACTGAAAAAAATGGAAACACTGGAAGAGAAAGACATACAGAAAAGAGCGAGAGAGGGCCGAGTTTGTGAGGAGAGGCGAGGAAAAGAGGAGCAGGAGAGAGAGAGTCAGGAAAATGAAGGAGAGGAAGAGAGAGAGAGCCACCAGAGGGAGAAAGTAGAGAGAGACTGTAACGAGAAAGAGATCAGGGTCTTGAGGATCAAGGTGAGACCATGGAGAGGCTGTCAGAGGAGTGAAAGTGAGGAGGAGACCGACGACGACGAGAGCGAGGAGGACACAGACAGTGAGGAGAGCGAGGGAGAAAATGAGGAAGATGAGGAAAAGAAGGGAAAGATTGAGGAACAAGAGACTGCAGAAGGTGCATTGACTCCACAGAAGGGAGTCATTGCAACCATAATAACGTGGTTCAGGGAGCAGCAGAGGAAGAAGATCGTTAAGGCCGTCGCGAAGACCTACAAGAAGGAGTGCTTTATCAAAGCTGGTGGTAAGTAAATTTATTTACTTTGACGATGCATTTAAGTAACACATGCTTCACACCCTGTAGTGACCTAGGCCCTTAAATTAGTTTTATTAACATGTTAAATTATTCAGGATATTTTTTTACTGTGATCAGGTAAATTAACCTTAAAGTAGGGCTGCAACTAACAATTATTTTCATTATCGATTAATCTGCAGATTATTTTTACGCTTGATCGATTAATTGTTAATTCCACAAAGTGTCAGAGAAGTGCTAAATACACTCATCTCAATTTCCCCGAACCAAATGTGACGTCTTCACATTACTTCTTTTGTCCAAACAACAGCCCAAAACGCAAAGACTCCTTTTATTTTCATAAATGACACAAAGAAAACAGCAAATCCTCACATTTACGACACTAAACCAAAAATTCTTTTTACTTTACTTGAAAAATAACTGAAATGATTGATCGATTATCAAAATAGTTGGCAATTAATTTTCTGTCAGTTTATTGATTAATTGCTGCAGCTCTACATTAAAGTAACTGATAAAGGCGTTGTTAACATGTACTCTGTACCAGCCCCCACTGAAAGTTCAAATGAGTACTTTTGACTCTTTGCGGCTTGGAGTTGTGCAGGAGTATAACTTCACTGGAGACTAACCTTTCGTTTCCTGTGTCTTTCAGCGGGAGATTCAGTAGTGAAGGAAATAAAAGTATGGCGACAGCAGAGAAAAAGGAAGAAGCTGCAGAAAAAACTGGATAAACTGGAGAGGAAAGACACGCCGACGAGATCGAGAGAGGGCAGAGATGGCGAGGAGAGGCAGGGAAAAGAGAAGGAAGATCAGAAGAAGGTGAAATCACCTGAGCAAAGAGAGGCAAGAGTCACCAAGGCCGTCTCCAAGCCGCACGAGGTGGAGCGACTCATTCCACGTGGAGGTAAGAAAGTCTATGTATGCACCTGCACTAAGCTAAAGGCTCAAATTCGGATTTCTGATTCTTTCCTGCAGGGAGGGGGTCAGGTTTACAACGTCACTAAAGACTAACCTTTCATTTACTGTTTTTTTAGGGAAACCTCGTGCGAGGGCAGATAATGACAGCGGGGAGCAGCACAAAAATGACAACCAACAAGAGGAGCTCTACGGAGCACGTTGGGCTCTGCCCGCTGTAAAATATTATCTGTTCACTGGATAATAATAATAATAATATATTATTTATAATGATTGAGAAAATATTCTCAATCATCTAGTTCATAGAATATCTAGTTGCTATACCGAGGCAGCTGGACTTGTTTGACCTTACTGGACGGTTCACCTCTCATCCAAGAGGCTTCCTCTGAACCGTCCTTCAGAAACTTAAAGGAGAACTCCGGCCATTTTTGACCCTTTTCTCGTTTTCCTGAGGGTCACCCAGTGTCGGGGGTAGCAAAAAACGTGACTAAAAATGATGCGACCAAACCGGAGTTATCCCTTGTCTACCGGAGCTTCGGGATAGCTATAACGCTAACTAGGGGGCAACCTTTTTAACCGTATTGCG
>JAQFJB010000011.1:21674530-21685027 GCA_029874875.1 Naso minor | reverse complement strand
CCCTCACCTACTCACCCCCTCACCCCCACCCGTTGCTGCGCTAAATTAGACCTGCCTATCTTTTCCCTCCTCTCTCATTTTCCCCCTCCTCTCTCTCTCTCTCTCTCTTGCTCCATCTCTCTCTTTCACTCTTGAAGTTACAGAGTAGAGGAACAAGAGGAGGTGTCAGCTGACTGCCCCCCTCCAATCGGATAATTTCTGATGGAAGTGTTTAGCAGCTGCTAAGATCAGATTTAGCCTGAGGGAGGGAGGAGCAGGAGGCAGGAGCCAGGCAGTGCAGCGTGGCTTCGCACCGGTAGGGAGGCATGTTAAGTCGGGGCTCTGTACCATGGATGAGTCCAGCATTCTGAGGAGACGAGGGCTACAGGTAGGCGGGAAGCTGTAGCCGTGTCTGCGTGTGTGGAGCTGGAGTCTGTTTGGGTTTGAGCTGCAGGGTGACTTTGTACTGTATGCGTGCGTGACTTGTGAGGCTCCTGTATTGCTCTTTTAACAGAGCACAGTCAGGACTTTGAGACCTGTTTGTGTTGAGACTTGGCAGCACAGAGTGGGCAGCATCGTGGCTCGGCTGGTGGGTGCTTGTGTCCTGCATGTGAGAGAATCTGATGGCAGAACTATGAGGACATTTTTCAGTAGATGCGCTTAAGAGGATAATAAGGATTTTCACTAACAGGTGACAGGAAAAAAAGACTAAGTGTTTTAATCTTTTCTTTCTTTGAACAGATTGGGAGATAATAATGGTACAAATAGATTTATGTCAGTTTTCCGCAAAAATTATCTCTGTTTTTAAACTGCTTCATTCAAGATTCTTGGAACATTGATGCTATTTTGCCAACCAGCCCACGTTTTCACTGGTTCTGATCATCAATGGAGAGCGTTACACAATGCACAACTCTCTGAAGAATATTACACGCCCACTCCAGGTCGAGAAAAACCTGATATTTTTGGTTCAAGATGGGAAGCAACTTTTCACATTTCAAACCATTTTGTTTACGTTGAAATGCTTCAAATGGATGAAACTTGTGCAAACCAGAGCAGAAGGAGTTCATGTCAGTGGAAACGGGCAACAGCACTTTCCAAACAGCCTCACGTTTAGTTTGTGTTGGCTGCTGAAGGAAACAATGAGAGCTGGATTGATTGTGTTGTGCTTTATTGACTTTTTATGATAATGGAGTGTATCTTTACGAGGCTTTTGCCCCTCTGTCAAAAATCCTAATTGAGGTGTAGCTGAGAGCACAACCACAGTCCTAAAAGAATCATGTACTTAATCATATTACTAACACATTACATGAGATATAAATACAGGTGGAAAGAGAGGACATGGTGTGCTGAAACATGGAATTACCTTTGTTTTTTTTGACGTCATGTCATGTTTAATGCAGGATGTTACGGACAGAAATCATTCCCTCGAGCTGAGCTGACAAACTGCTGTAAATGGTACAGTGAGGAGTAAATTGCACTTGATCTGTAATTTTGCCTCCTTCACTTTGGGACACTAACAGTGTAATTGATACACATGTTAAGGAGGAAGCCTTTTTTAAATTCAGCACAAACTCCTGCATGTGTTTTGAATCACAAACTCCCTGTGATCCATGTATGTGTCATTTGTTTTAATTAGGCTGCTGAATTAAACCAGCGAAACTGCTGTTACGCACCAACATTCATGTCATAACAAACAAAGGTGAGTTTTGCTTGTGTGAGAGCAAAATTTTCCTCTGTAATGTTTTATTTATGCAGCTGTCAAGAGCGAAGGCGCAACATTTGACTTTCATGCACGAGTTTAGTGTCAGTGTGTTTCTCTGTGATTATGAATCTTTCTAAAAATTAGACAGTTAAGGTGCTGTTAGAATTTTTTTGATGGTCTTAATGGATTTCTCTGGAGAAATCAAAAACATTTCTTGTAATTGGGTTTACCGAAGGCTTCAAAATAGTATTTATTTATTTATCTATGTTTGCTGTAATCTCTGTGATTCTTTGTTGACACCACCTCCTCTCTTGCGTTCTCTCTCCCACACAAGACCTCCTTCTGTGCCCTGACACACAACAACTGCAGCACACAACGGTCACTGCTGCGGCTCCCACTTTCACATTCAAAAAGAAACACGGAAGTTAGTTTGTCAGGCAAATGAATGAAGCCGGCTCAGCTCCACAATTTCCATTCATACATAGGCTGGGAAGGGATGACATCATCCCAGGCAGAACTTGTTTATGTTGAGCTGGACTGTTTACAGTACAGCCTGTGTCTGTGCTGTAAGCTTAAGGGAAAACGTCTTGACATATTTTAATCTCTAGCTGCCTTGTTGCTTTTCTTTTTTTAATCATGATTGGAAAATTTATATGATTGAATAATGTTTAAGTTTGGCTGGAGGAGAAAGAGCTTACCGGTTCCCTTTATTATTAGTTTTACAGATTGGTCTCAGTTAGAGATACTAAAATGGGTTTTATTAGCTGCCACCAGCAGCTCTGGTCTGGTTGGTCATGAGCCAAGGAACAGCTGATTAACTGTTCGGGCCAACTGGCAAAAAGGGGCGTGGCTGTGAGAGTGGCCTGTAACAAAAAGGTGCATAACTTCTAAACGGATTCACATAACATGGCTGAACTTTGTAGAAACACACACACACACACACACACACACCCCTCCAGTGGTTGTGGGAACATTTAGCCTGGCTCAGTTCAATACATTTAAAGCATTAACATTTTTGACTTTGTGTGTTTAATTCATGTAAAGCCCAAGTAAAAATGACAAGTTGCTAGTGTTAAGACTGAATCCGTCTTATGTATCAACTAAGGCAAGAAAGCGACTAAGCTTATTTTGCACAGTTTAGTGGCAAATCACAACATCCTCAAATATCTTTTGCAACTCTAAAGTTACATTTTGTTAAGAGATCCAGCAAAGCTGAGCAGCAACATTTGCAGAAAAACCTACAATATGAAGAAATATACTTGAAATATTAAAAACAAGTGACATTGTACACTGTTGGATGTGCATTTGCGTTGCTTGTAAAATGTTACACGTGAAAAAGAATTTAATATGCTGAAGCAGGTACAGAAAATGTCAAAACTTTGACTTGATCTTCAGTCATGAACAAGAACTGAAAGCTTCGTGTTTAGGCTGATGCTTAATGACTGTGACAGTGTGCAGAATTTATTTTTAGACTTGTTGAAAACAACAGCAGACTAACCAGCAATACGCAGGAGAATTACTCTTTCCCAGTATCAGAACCATTAATGAGTTCTCTAAATAAATCGCTCAGTTCAGTTCAGAATGAATCACCGTCGGGGCCGCGTGTGTGCACGTCTGGAGACAAATACACGTAATGATTTGAGACAGAGATGAAGTTAGATGTAAATTATGTTCTAATGCATTTCTCTTGATTTCCTTTTTATTTTGTAGTTACGTTAAATAAAAGTGAGTCGAGAATTAACAGGTTGATGTGATGCATTACCGATATAATAATGTTCACCTGTAATTCCTGATTTAATCGACCTCGATGATGAATCAAATTTAAGAAATATAAAACAAAAGTTGGACCAGAGAACTATAAATAATCTCAATATACTTCCGCTTAACAGAAGAATATGTCATTATATCTATAGCAAAGTATCTGTCATGATGTCTGTGTGAAGGTAGAATATTTAACTTTCAAGTGTAACACGCACGCCTGCACTCCACCTCGACATCTCAAATGATTTCCTTTAGTTTATCTTTTATTTTAGTCTCTTAAGGTTCGCAGTTTGATTCTGAGGGGATGTGGCCGGCATGTTCCCTCATTATATAAAAATTTGTAGGATTTATATAGATTTTAATGATGCCTATAGCGGCCATGCATGCCCTTCATCTTAATTAGGGGCAGCCTGCCAGAAACTGCTGCATTGCAATGTGAGCTTTACTGTACTTCTGACATCTAACACTTCTTCACAATAAAAGATAGCCATCCAGAGGAGTTCAGTGACATTGTATGCCTCTAAAGAACCATTTAAATGAAGCAGTGTGAGCTAACGAGGGTTCATCTGACAGGACAAGATGATGCAGCACCTGAAAGTTTTACGTTTTTAAGCACTTTTTTCAGGCTTACTTATAAATTAAGTTCATGTGAACATAACAGTTGGTAAGAACCGGTATTTCCGTGAGCGAGGCTCTCATTGAGATATTGTTAGTGTGCGCTGGTGACAGCTGTGGCAAAAATCATGACGTTTTCTGCTCTTCTGTCCATCCGTCACATTCTAGCAAAAGCAATATCTTAAGAACACACTGAGGACATTTTTAAAAATTATTGTTATTTTGCTGAAATGCCCACGTGGATACAAAAATGCACTAAGTTGATTTTTCTGATCAAAGGCCAAAAGTCATTCTATTTGTATAAAACATGATTGACAAGATTTTTGAGGCCAATACTGATATTAGGGCGCAATAACATTCCAATAACAGATATATTGATGGATAAATTACATTTCTTTGTCACAAGTATTTGATAACCACATTCAGCTGATGTATGTATATGTGTATGTAAATAGATGAGAGACAGGTTGGTGTTATTACCTGCAGGGCGTTTCTGCCTTTCGCACCTCCGCTGCCATTTATATCGGCTGAATGTGATTATTAAATACTTGTGACAAAGGTATGTAATGGAGGCAGGATATCTCACATTTTAACAAACTTGATTCCAAACATCAGTGCACCGATCAGTTAACAATTTACTTGTAAGTTTTTAAATAACAGACCGCCCTCTGCTGGACAAACTATGTAATCACACCATATTAAATCACTAGTCCAAGTATTTTTATTTCCCGGCCTTAAAAAAAACTGTTTTAATATCAGGGCATATCTGAGAACATTTACACTGATACAGATGTGTCTGTGATGGGCCAGTATCGGTCAATAATATCAGCAAACCAGTATCGCTTGGGCCCTTATTTTTAGCCAGTAATTCAAGAATTTGTACACTTATTATGACAAAATTTTACACATTTGTCCAACAGGATAAACGGATGGAGTGACGACACTTTATCCAAAGGGTCAAAAGTCAATTCCACTGTGACATCACATTGTTCTACCAAAAACCAAAACAAACAGTACAAACACTTTTCTGGCCAGTATTCAGCTAGAAGGAGAGATTGTGACCATATTTCACATTTGGTTGAGTACTGATGTGGTGATACTGATACAGATGTAGATCTTCTGTGCTGCCGGACTGAACATGTGTGAAGCATCTATGAACCATTTTTGAGGGATTTTAGTCGGCAGACTCCTCGACTTTGCCGATATTGAGCTTCAGCTAATTGCCATTGCATCATGTGATGAAGCTTTCTATCAGTCCTCTGTAAAATAGTCTCTAAGTGAAGGCAGCATGTTTCTTAGTGGAATCATACATGTGAATACGGTGATATCTTAATAAATACACTTAATCCTCTCATTAAATTCCTTTGGAGTCTTTCATATATCATGAGTTTGGACAGACATGAATGTAAACTGCAGCTTGACTGATTGTTAAAGGAATACAAGGTGGTTATTCAAGTTCTTTGTGCTAATTTGACAACAGGAACAACTATTTACTGAAGCTCCAACGAAGGCTGTCATCTGAGAGGCACAAGTGAATAGGGCAGCAATTCTTTAGCTAGAGGACGTGAGCAGCTTCTCTGCCGAAGTGTCCTTGTGCAAGACGTTGAATTCCTTTGAGCTCTAGCCGCTCTTTATCGACTCCGTGAAAGTGGTCAGATTAAAAGATTAAATTCACCTTGAGGAAGAATAATCACAAAAGAAAAGCATTTATCATCCCTAGGAAATAAAATTGGATGGAGTATAATGCCAGATGTCACAGTAGTCAAACAGACGGTTGTAACATTTTATTTCTTTCTTGTTTTTTTTCTTTGGATTTTGTCTTGAACTGCATGTAAAAGTTTCATTTGGAAATTTTCAGTAATTTAAAAAATGGATGACCTGGAAAGACGCCTCTACAATTGAAAATATGTACAGACAAAAAGAATGGCGTACACACAACTACTGGTAATAGGATGTAAAATTGTGTACAATAGCAGCCTCTGCTGTGGATCCCCGGAGCTGCCTCATATTTGCTTTTCTAGCAGGTTAAAGTTGTGTAAGATTATTTTTCTGTATTTAATCTGGTTTACTGAGTGAGAGACAAACTGCTTGTAGGTACAATAACTATGTCTATTTAGACATCTGCTTCTCAATCTAACAACATCTCTCTGTATTTCTGAGTTTATCATTATCTTGCCCAAAATATAAACCATGTTTAATATTAAAATCTATGTGCCATAGTCTTATAGTAGCATTGGCTTTAGTTGAACATTCCTTCACTGTCATTGTCTTCAACAACAGTCAACTCGACAGTCTAATTTACATTAGTGAAAGTTCATTTTAAAGGCTGAATGATGTGGAGTCGGTAACAAGCATGTTTCCTCACATCTGGACAATTTAATTTGTAGACGTGCTCCTCTGCTTCATTTCTAACTGTATATGTCGTGACACATTTTACCTTTTTCAAAAAAGATAAGATAATCCTTCATTAGTCCAACAATGGGGGAGATTGCAATGTAACAGCAGCAAAGTGGATTCAAAAAAATGAAATGATGCATTAGCAAAGCAAAAACAATAAATAGTAAATAAGGAAACAAGCAATTTAAGCAATTGGAAACAACAGAAATCTAAGAAAAAAATATGAAGACTGTAAGAAAAAATACAGTTTAGAAATTGCAGCTTCTGCAATTTGGATATTGCACTTGGCCTTGTAGCAATTTTGATAACGTTTTGATAACAAGTCTCTTATATTTTAGCTGCACTTTGACGTCCTCTCAGTACCTTCTGCTCAGACTGGACTGATGTCTTTAACAGTTTCTCGTCCAGTCGCCTCCAGCTGTTCATCACTGCGTTTGTTCATCACTGAACAGATGCCGGTTCACATAAAACAGCGACTGAAGACATCAGTCAGATGCACATGTCGCTTACAGATATGCACACTGCTCATACATATATTCTGTATACATTTTGATATATGGACAAAACCTCTTTAACAACCAGAGGCAGTTATCAACCAACTGTGTGTGTGCAACAACGATGCAGTGTGCATGTTGAGCATCACATCGAGGCCAAAGCAGAACTTCTTTTGTTAAGTAATGCAGAAAAGAACCTTTTCTGAGTTTGTCACTCCACAGAAAGATGTGTTATTAGCCGTCCAGTCAAATTTGAATGATTGAAAACGTCACCAAGACATAAAATTAGGTTTGAGAATCATGGAAAATCGAGCAGTTTTCTCTGCTATAAGAGGCTGGAGGCGTGTTCGCTACAGGCAGTGAACCCATACCCACTCGCAGGAGAGTGTCAGGCAGGATATGGCTTAAAAAACACCACGCAAAAGCACTAAAACTGAGGTAAATAGTTCTGATGAAATGCATCTAATTTCCCCCCAAAATTTCAATACGGAAGAGAAATATCTGACATTTAAACTCACAAAGCTACGTTGCAGGACCAAAAAACAGTGATGCGGCAGAACGTGGTGTCCTCGGCAATTGATATGAGTTTTTAAAAAACACCTGTCTGTCTGTACTGATGCCTCTGTCAGCTCCACTGGGGCTGCAGCATCCTCCTCAGCAGCGAGAGGCAGGAAGCTCCCACTGTAGCAGTTAGCCCTGCTGTCCCGTGTCTACTTGGTGATCATGTGGTGTTATTTCAAGCAAAATGCGTCTAATTGTCTCTTTCGATGATGCGCAGTGGGTCAGAATCTCAACCACAACACAATATAACAACATTTATGTGAATATTCAACAGCTCATGGAGACATTTTTGGATTTAGCTCATCAGTGAGTCTCACTTAGCCAGATCTCTCTCCAAACTACATTAGTGCTGTGCCAGCGCAGCAGAAAATTGTTAATCAAATACCACTGTAATAACCAGACGGGTGTGAGGCAGGGTCGTATGGTGGCTGCAGTGCCACATCGAGCCACGATTTCAGTACGACTAAAAAATCCTGAACTGGAGACAGTTTAAGGCTCTGACTCCACAGTGCTGTTGTGCATATTTCTCAGCCTTTCCACGTTTTCTGTGATCATTTTCTTACATATTTCGTGTTTAGAAACAAAACTCTGAAATCAGTTTACACGGATTTTAATAGCTTTAAGTTTTTAAATTAACCACCAGCTGGTCTTTAGCTTATGGTGAATTGATCAATCACACACATTTTCCATCTGATGTTAAAATGGGATCTTATCTGCAAAATTAACTGTTCGTGTCTGCGTTTGCTTTTCTTATCCTTATTGAGATCAGATGTCTGTCTTCAAAGTGAAACCTGCATAAAAGTAATTTGATGGGGCAGCGAAGCAACCCTTAGCGTCCCTTTAAAATATTTCTCATTTCTTGTCTACATGTACGAGAATGTTTTTCAAAACGAGCCTTTTTTTAATGCGTTTTTCCTTACATCCACACACAAATGCAGTTTTCCTGAGATGGGCCATTGCGTCCTCCAACTGTTGTAAAGATCTTTGGTAGTGCGTGCCATGCAGGCAGAACTGCGTGCATTTGTTTTGGAAGCACATGAAAGAGAGACTGCAGGACGAATCGCGATGAGGATGTGTATATATATATGACTAAGAAATAAGTTATAAGCCAGTTTTATAGCAGTAATGTCCCCGTCACACAGCCATCTGCATACGATTACATGCTAAGGTGCAAACTAACAGCCGTGGGCATAGAATTACGTTATTGTCATTGCACAAAACAATGGAATTTAAAAAAAAAAAAAAAATTTGTTTTGCCTAAGTTTGCGGAGATTCGGATCCGATCACAGGCTGAGGGTCTCATTTGCTGTTAAAGGAAATTTATAATCATCAGAGAAATCATGAGACTGTTTCATAAATACTTAAAAGTTCCTCGTAGTCATTTGAAAGTCCAGGAGGACGTATGTGAATATGGTCGACAGAGTGTTGGGATCGCTAACTGACCTGCTTTTATTTGAACTTTTGAAAATCCACTAAGACACTTGGCTCGGCATTACTGGATCACACTTACACACCTACACCTTAGAAGAGTTTAGAATAGAGTAAATCTTTATTGCCCACTAAGGGGGAAATTTGCCCTCGGCTCTTCAGTTACGTACAGCAGCATAAAACCAAAAACAACACAAGTCAATAACACACATCACACATTATAAACTGCTCAATTTGTTCAATTGTCTTCAGGTTAGATGAAGCCTGTCAGGCTCTTCAAAGTGTAGTAACCCGCCCCTGATGTGTATTAATGAGTAAGATCAGCTGTCAACTGACATTTCTCCCATTAATAGAAACAGAAATGCTTCAAACCAAAAGTTCTAAACTGTACGAATTGGAAGAAGTTGGATTTAAGCTTCAATTATTATGGTTATTAATATTAAAAAGAGAGATTGTTACATTAGAAGACCATAATTCTCAGTGCCAGTCTTAAAATTAATAGCTTCCCTCTTACAACATTGAATGAGGCACTGGTTTAAGCATTTATGACACCCAGCATCGTGCTACAAGGAGAAATGTGAGGATGCCAACAGATTTAATCAGCAAAGCTTTCTAACAGTGTCTGTGTGTGTGCTTTGCTGTTCAATCTCCCCCTGCTGGTGCAGAAATCAATACCTTGGAGATAGAGCTGGGCACGATGCTGTAAGATATTACTTCAGACAGAATGTTGGAGTTTACAGATGTAGTTGTCATGATTAATAAAAGTCAGCTGCTTACTCTTTGATTCTGTACGATCAAAATTCAGATGATTGGCTGTTTTATGAACGTCCAGACTTTGTGTTTGCCTCTGGACTGCTGTGAATGCACTTTGAAACCGTCTTTCAACAATCAGTTTAGTATGTAAAGTCTCTCTTCTTCCTGTGCTACACGTGTGTTGGGAGCAGATAACCAGCTTTATTGATCTGTTTGACCTCTTCTAATCTCCAGATACACTTGAGGTCCCTGACTTTGAAGCAGCATTTAGGTCAGATAAAGGCTAAGATTTTATTGGGCCTGAAGTCTTTAATGAGGAGCCTTTTGTTTTTTCTCATGGCCATTCTAAAGGCAAAAAGACCTCTTTATTTATCTGAAGTGTAAACAGCTAATAAATGTACATGTGCACCTCTTTAAAGTCATATTAAACCTTAAACTGAGCAGAAAGGTTCTAAAGTTTCAAGAGTATTAACACCATCATGTCATCGTGTCTGTAAGTATCAGACCTCAGTATCTAGTAAACGACCTACCCTGTAAATAAAAACAAAAGATGATTTTAGCCTCCCTCAAGGCTGGAGGAAATCTTTGTTTATCTGATTCTCTACATTTTCTGCCAGCACCACCATGAGGTTAACCTTAGTAATGAAGCGAAATGTTGCAGCCAGTTTGGATTGCCATGAAGTTTGGTTCAGATATTTGTTTCTCCGTAGGATAAAGTGAAATAAGTTTGTAATATTTAAGGTTTGTTACTAAATAGCTGCAAAAACATAATGAGGGTCCAATGAGTCTCAGCTGTAGTTTGTGTCT
>JAQFJB010000011.1:21499025-21511932 GCA_029874875.1 Naso minor | reverse complement strand
CTCTGTGGAAAGTTTGAGTTTAGGCTAAGCTAATTAGTGCAATTTAATTTAATTTCCAATAAATGGTTGGTTCATAAAATTGTTTTAAGTGTGTAATTCGGATAAATTGCATCATTCTGTTCAGGGCTTTGAGGCCATCTGATGTCAAAGCAAGAAAAAAAACATGGTCAGTCTCTCAGTTAATCTTTTCTCTACATGCTCTTATAAAATGCATAATCTCTAAGTTTTGTTCTTTATATTAAATATCATTATGATTGAGTAGATTTTGAAAATGCAATGCTATTAAATAGGCTGCCTCATTATCATTAAGAAACTTACTGGTTGTGACTTTTTTGGATGTTTGGGGTCCTCTGGTGTTGTTCTTGATGATGTTAATGGAGATTTCGTACTCTTGTCCTGGTCCGAGGCCTGACTGGACAAACCGGTTTTGAGAGGGCGGAAGGGTGCTCATGACTTTTCCGTTTTCTTCTTTCTACGAGGACACATGATGCATTAGCTATTTTGTCATCTATATCAACCAGCGCCATTTTCAAAGTGAGCAGCAAGGTCAGGAAAGGACGACCTATTTAAAACAAGTTATAAAGTCAGCAGCAACTGCAAAACTTTAAAAGGCCTCTGACTTATCAGGTGGCACAGTAATTTCACTTCAAAAGAATAACTGGCTCATTTTTAGCAGTAGATTTGCCCGCAGTTCTATGACATCCAGACTTGCTCTAACTGAGTTTTTCCACATGTCAAAGCAATTTTAATGGTTAGCAGTGAAATAAATCCATGTTTTGCTGAGACTTTCAATAAGCTGGCATTTCGTATCACCTCTCACTTTTTCCATGTTGCTTAATAAAATCCTAGGCAAGCCTTCAAAGAGATGGGCAGACTGACCGTGTTGCGGAAATAGATCTCCCAGCCATCAAAGGGGATGTCCAGCTGGTCCCACATGACCTCCACTGAAGTCTCTCTCACTGATTTGAATATCAAACCCTCTGGCTTTGGAAGATCTTACGGAATTGAGAGAAAAATAATCACAAACCACAAGAACTTTTCCTACAGGTATTCACAATGAACTAGCATGAACCTGCTGCAATTTACTTGTTGCCACCCTCGCGCTGACAGGAATACTCTTCTTGTTACTGAGAACGGCGTAGACATTGATCAGGTACTCAATACCAGGTTCAAGCTCTTTGACAGTGGCGGCAGTATTGTCTCCTGGCACAGTGAACTCCTGAAGAAGACCACCAGGACTGGTGGGCACATATGTCACAAGGTACTCCGTCACCAACATCTCGTTGTTCCAGGACAGTTCTACTGTTTCATTGGTGACATCGCCAACAGTCAGGTCCTTTGGAGGAGACACTGGAAAAATAACAGAAAAAACTGCTGAGGCTGATGTCTGATTAGTTTCTCATGTTCTAAATCACCACGAAGCATCCACCCCACAGAGCAAATGCAAAATCCAGACCTACATCTGGCTGTGGTGTGAAGAAGTGCCAAAAAAGTGTGAACAAAGTGCAGACAAAGGCAATTCACAAACCGAAACCTCTTTTATAACACCAAAATAGTTTCTCTCGAGATGAGTGGTGAGTAAAGTTGGGGAATAGAAGGAAATTACATCATTCTGGATTTGCTTTTATAGGACATCCTGTAAACACATGGAAAATTTCAGGATTTGTGAAGTGCCAGTGCTTTTCTTTTCTTGTTAGTGCACTGAAGGGAACAGAGCTTCTTACCTCCTGAGCAGTCTTCCCCGATGTATCCCTCATCGCAGACGCATTGACCTTTCACACAGCGGCCTTTTTCCTGGCAGTTGTTGACACAGCTCAGCTCTGCACAGCTTTCTCCTTCATATCCACTCTCACATGTGCACCTTCCATTGATGCAGCGCCCTCTGTTGTTGCAGTTACCTGGACAGGCGAGTACAGAGCAGTCATCTCCTGAATACCCTTCCTGACAGATGCACTTGCCATCGACACAGTAACCACGGGCCAGGCAGTCGTTGGGACAAGCTTTCTGACTGCAGTCTTCCCCTGTGAAGCCTTCATTACAAACACACTGCCCATCAATGCACCGGCCACGGTTTTGGCAGTTATTGGGGCAGCTCAGTTCGCCACAGTCCTCGCCAGTGTAGCCCGCATGACACACACAACGTCCCTCAATACACTCGCCGTGGCCATAGCAGTTTGAGGGGCAGGACCTGATGCTGCAGTCCTCACCAGCAAAGCCTTCCTCACACACGCACTGGCCATTTACACAGCGTCCTCTGAGCAGGCAGTTATTTGGACAGGAAAGCTCTGCGCAGTCATCTCCCTGGAAACCAACATCGCAGGCACACTGTCCATTTATGCACTGGCCTCTGTTGTTACAGTTGTTGAGACATGCTAACTGACTACAGTCTTCGCCTTGGTAGCCTGGGTCGCAGATACACAACCCGTTGAAGCAAGTTCCTCTGCCGTTACAGTCATTGAGGCAGGTGAGCTGAGAGCAGTCTTCTCCACTGAAGCCGGCAATGCAAGTGCACTGGCCATTGACACAGAAACCGTTACCATGGCAGTTGTTCGGGCAGGTGCGTTCTCCACAGTCCTTTCCGGTGAATCCCTCATCGCAGTAGCAGGTGCCATTCACACAGCGTCCACGGTCGTAGCAGTCTTTAGGGCAGATGACTTCAGAGCAGTCAGCGCCAGTCCAGGGTTCATCACAGACGCAGTCTCCCTCGACACACCGGCCGCGGCCAAGGCAGTTGTTGAGGCATTTGGTTTCAGAGCAGTCTTCCCCGAAGAAACCATCCGAACAGATGCAAATACCGCCCACACACTGGCCCCGTGCTCCGCAGTCCACAGGGCAGACCTCAAGCGTGCAGTCTCCTCCAGTGAAGCCTTTGAAGCACTCACACTTTCCGTCAACACAACGGCCTCGGTCCTGACAGTTATTGGGACACTCGGGTTCAGTGCAGTTGGGCCCCGTCCAGCCAGGCTCACATGCACAGCCACATGTTTCAAAACTGTAGTTTCCATGACCGTTGCAGTAGGGTTTAGTTCCCACCTCACCTTTGATAAGAAGGGAAGACATTTATTTTGTATCAACAATTCAGTTTGGAAGAAATACAGTATCTGTGGTACTGAATATTTTCTAACTCAGCAATGTCAAGTTTTTGTTCCTTTTGAAAAGCAGTTCACTATAGCTTACTTGCTCTCTAGCTGTGGGTTAAATGTTAAGCTTAATTTAGCAACAGAGTGGAAGCAGGTGAGAAGAGATATTCTGGCTTTGCCCAAAGCCAAAAAAAAAATCTTCTATCAGTACCTCTATAGCCAAGAGCCAAAAAAACTCTAAGCTGTAGGTTTATGGGGGTTTATAATATGATACACTATATCTTGGGTGGGTACTATTCCCATGTATCTAGTCTTCCATGGATCATGGCAGTGCTACTACATGTCATTGTCCTTCGTCAACATCTGCCACATAGGTTACATAAATCCCACCCATTTTTCCCACAATAGCTTTATCTGTGAGATAGTATTTGTTTATATTTTGTCCATATTAATTTGCCAATACCATTCACATAAATTCATATTCATACGTTGTAGAAAGTAGCTGAAAATGTGTGACAACGTTAGTTAAAAAGAGTGTCTGTGTCGAAATCCTTCTTCATGCTAATATTTGAGTTAGGAAGGCAGCACTTGTAAGGAACTATTTTTCCAGGTGTAATAACTTTGGTCTCCAAGGCTCTCAACTGCCCTCTCTCTCTCGCTGAGTGATTTTCGACCAAATAAAGGCAGACGTTTTCTTTAGAAGGGTGAATTACCTAAACCTAGCAACTTTCACGTGTCCTGTAGTGTTTCTAAACCCTGTTTCAACATGAATGGCAGTGAATGGAGTTAAACAACGCAGTCTGTGATCTACAAAAGTATACACATGGTCACATTTCAACAGAATTTGTGAGGATAGGGGTGATTTCCGGTAAAAGTGATAAGTCAAAAATAGACTGGGATGCTCCTTTAAGCAAAGCAAAGTTAGACAGCTGCTGGCTGTAGCTTCATTCATAGAGTGCAGATGTGGTCTTTTCATCTGAGTCCTGGCGAGAAAGCAGGCAAACTTATTTCTCCAAGTGTGAAATTCCTCCTTTAAAAGTGTGTCATTCAGAATTGGTCCAAGACTTGCAAGCAAAGCTCTCTTACTTTCACTAATATTTAGCGGTGCATGTCATTGCATGTCATATGAGCCCTCTTCAAAGTAACCAGTGACTTGGTGAGAATATTACACCCCTACTTTGAACTGCAAAACTCCTCTAAAGATGAATTGTACAGACATGCCTTTTACTGAAGGAGGTTAATGGAGTTATGTAGTATTCTTAGTGTCGTACTTTATAACTTTAAGCCTGTAATCTAATGTATATATCCATATAAGACAAATGAAGCACACTTACCCGTGACCTGCGCACTGCAGCAGGGCCTGTCACCATTACACTGATCTCTCAAGGTTGAAACTTCTCCCTCGAGCATCTCCAGCCGGCTCATGAGGTCTTTCAGGCCGGGCAGGTCCTCAGCACAACCACAGGCCTGCCGAGGTATGTTGATGCGGTGGGTGAAGACAATCTGGTTCTCTCCATCAACTGTGTGCTCAGTGGTGTGAAGGCCTGAAGAGACTGCAGCATCTTTGGGATGCAGCTGCATGCTCTCTGGAGAGTCCAGGTTCACTGAGCACAGATAACTGGCAGGAACATTGATGTTATAGACATGGTTAAAAACCACAGGATGGTCCGCGCTGGAGATGGTGATGTTATGTTCTTTCGGGGAAGCCAGAGTTTGTCGTCGTTGACGCAGGATTTTCTTCACGAGCCCAGCATTTGAAAAGCTGAGCAAGCCAGTCAGGAGGAGGCAGCCAAAAAGGCCTTTTGAACCCATGATAGACATGGGACGTGAAGTTAATGGAAAAAATAACAGTTTGAATCTCTGGCCTAAGGTTGATCCTGGTTAAATGTGAAGGTTCTGGAAACAGACAGAAAAAATAATGCACAAATACAGGAAAATCAGCCCAAAGGAATCACAACCTCAAAATTAATTTGCATTTCTTTTAGAGTTAACTAGAGAAGGACAATGCAAGTACTACTGTCACAAAAAGCTTGAATATCAAACTATCCGTTGTGCTTGTACATCAGGTTCTAATATCTTAGTATTTGCACATATATTGATAAAGCCTTAGCTACTTTGCACTTCAGTAATACTGTATATAACAGGAAAACTGCAGAGTCTATCCCGCACACAGGACTCCTCCTTGCTCACAAATCTCTGATGATTTCATCAGCTGGGCACCATAACACTATAATTTGCGGGAGTCAGACTAGAACTAATGACAAGCTTCTTCCTCAGCGTGGGAAAGCCTCCCTAGATTACTCTGTGTTGAGGTTCCAAAAGATCTGGGTAAATCTTGGATACTGCAAATCAATAAAATGGCCCACAGTGACAGCAAAAACTGACTGACATGCTGCATCTGTGCACTGGTCTCTTCCTTCCTCATGGAAAAATCTTTGCTAAAAGATTTTTCACATCCATGACTGCTGCTTTGTCCAGAAGGTAGCAAACTAACCTCCATAAAGAGGTTGCACCTCTGCCAGTTTTTGTCCAGATTCTTTGATTTGTAGCAGCTGAAAAAGTTTGCACATGCTCACCAATGAAAAATGACTTCCAGAAGGGAACTGCTCATGAAGTGATAGCTACAGAAAGACATGTGGTGCACCGGGACTTGGGTTCCCATAAAGATGTCTGGAAACTATTTATTGAGATAATGCTGATACTAAGCTATTGGGAAAATAAATGTTCAGACGACTGTTTGCTGCATTTTAATGTAACCATGACTACATTCACTTTTTTTTCTTTTTCTTTTGCCACTCGTTCATCTAAGAGAGGCCATATCTTAACCTCTAGAGATGCAAAATAAAACGGATCAAAGCATCTGCACATAAATCAAAACCCTCATTTTCCTCTATACTCACAATACAGACACAATATGAGGAAATGTATATGTATTAAGTTGTCACAGTAAAGAAAAGAAAAAACTATTTATTCATATTTACATACACAAATGTTTAGAGCTGAAAATTTTCCAAATGTGAGCGAATACTCGATCAAAAATGATCAAAAATACACCAACTGCATTATTATTATTAAACCAAACACTTGACTCCATTTCTACTTTTTATCCCAAACCACATCATTAATGCCACTGCACTATTTTTGCAATAATGATAATCTTTATGATATGACAAAATACTGGGGGTGCGTATTGACAAGGACTTCATGATACGCTACACATCACAATACAAGGATAACGATACGATATATCACTTTACATTGTCATACGATGCATATCGGAATGTACTGCGATATTTCACATATATCACTGAAAATGTAAAAACAGAGCTGACACACACGTTGCTGTGTATTGCATCACATTGTAGTGATAATTTAGCGAAAAAACTGAGTCAAAACAATTTATTTCCAAATTTTCTTTCCAATTTATGTGAATGGTATTGGCAAATGACCAAACACAGATGTAGCTGTTATAACATCAAAATAAAAAATGAAATGTAAGTGCACTCTTGCACTTGAACTGGACTCATTGAAATTGAAACATGAAATTAAAGTGCATAAAGGTTCTTTTGTGTCACTAAACTTTAAGGGTGGGCACTGGCATGGACTTCATGGTACAATACGCTTCATGATACGATGCAGTACATCACAAAAATAAATACTGCAATGCATTGCTGTATCGATTTTCTAGCACAGCTCTACAAAATACAGAGTAAAACTAATGATGTTATGCTGAGCCAGTGTATTTTGTCTGCATGCTTTAGAATTTCATAGCAACACAACAGGAATCACGATACATGGTTGGCGATATGATATGATTCAATGGCTAGAAATCAAAATTGTAACTTTTTTTGGCATTAATAGAGGAAAAGAAAATGCCTCTTTCTCTGCAGTAGTAGAGGAGGTAAAACATGGGAAAAGCTTGATACACTGAACTACACAAACATTCAGTGCAAGGCCTCTGTTGAGTCTGGACCACAAACGCCGCCTGAAAATCTCTTGTTCTTGTTCTCCTGGTGCTTCTCTGCCATGATCCACCATTACCTGAAGCAACGCTGCTGACACAATACACATGCCCACAACATTGGAGAGTGAACTGGAGGTATGTTCACAACTATTTACCATTATAAGTGCAAAAATACATCCACATAACTACATTTGACATGCTAAATAAAAGGCACAAATTCTTAGTATTTCTTAGTATTTTCGATTTTTTCTTTAAAAGAGTTTTAGATCAATACAAGTCACACCAGAAGGACGATCTGCCATTTAACTGTCCATGTGGTTTGATCGTAGGAATATAAATTGATGGATCGATACACCAATGTATCATTACACGCCTACTACCAGTGTGACACAGTGGATCAGTGGTTAGCACTGTCCCCTCACAGCAAGAAGGTCCTACATTCGATTCCCAGCTGGGGCAGAGCCATTCATCAAAAAAACATGTATGCTAGGTCTATCTCCAGTCATCCCTGACCAAGGTAGTGGCTCACGATCACGATGGTTCGTGGGCGTTGTGGCTGTCCACTGCTCCTCAGGGATGGGCTAAATGCAGAGACCAAATCTCACTGTACGTTGTATATGTAAACAAAAGAGTACTTTAACAGGGTTTATGTTTCTTCTTGTGTTCAAAGAGGTTCTTCTTGCTTGGGATGCTGAAAAAAGACACCTTACAAAGGCCAAAACTTTATTGTTAATGGAATTTAACCTAAGTTTGTTATAGTGCTGTACTGTCATTCACAGGGTTTCATAGCAATCATACAACCTGACATCAACAAAGTTGTAAACTTGAAAATCTCTTTCATCGATCTCAATTCATGTGAAACAAGAGCCAAGAAGACCCAAGCCTCCAAAATATGAAAAACTCTACTCAGGTTGTAATTAATTTTCCTGTTAGGACTACCAAAAATTTATATTCATGGAAAATCACTGAAGCAAATTAAGAAGCAGAAATTGACAGACCAAGACTTGACAAGTTGTGAGCTAACAGGCCAACAGTCTCTGAATGCAGCAGGTGTCCAGCACACTGACAGGAAATATTGTGGTTTTGTTGTGGATCAGAGAACACCATGGCACGTCCTTCACTTTTTCCCTTTTGTTTGTTTTTTCTCCATTGTGTTTATGTGACAGGCAGCGTGATGTATTTCATAAAGAAACTGATGGATATGACAAATATTTTCCATTTCTGTCACCCCAATCCCATCAAACTTTTTGAGCTGCGTATAGGTATGAGAGAAAAACTCTTCTCATAGCTCCTTTTTTCTTTCCATCCTGGTTTGACCTGACTTTAGACCTAACCTCTGACCTCCTTTAGGTGCCTCTTACCAGCATTCCTGCGCTGGTTTACCTAATCTGTTAGACACCGATATAAAACCGAGCTTGAGTTTCACAAGTTTTTGCACATCTGGTGAGTTGCAGGATAAAAGCAGTTTATTGCAGGTGTTGTAAATCTGAAAAGCAGGTCTGTCAATATTTTTCTGATCTCTGTCTTGAAAACTTTACAAGACACAAAAACTTATAATTTGCGTTCTTACGGGTAAAGAATGAATCACCTGAAATCCTTGACAGAGCTTGCACAAGTTTCAACTAAAGATCCTCTCAATACTTTAAAGGGGTCTCAGTTAAACTTAATTTATTCAATAGTCATAAAATACCTGAACTAGTGCATGACTTCGATGCAAAATTGATTTGATATTGTTGCCATTGATCTATAATCACAGACACATATATAGACTATGTAATTCTAATGCTGCTAGCTGTGTAAAGCTAAGAACACATCAGACAATGCACAAAGGGTTAACCGAGGACATTTCATGTGACTATGGGACATGGGAAGATAATTTGGAGAGAAGATTGAAATAAATATAACCTGTTCACTAAGCTATAATCCAGAGTTGCTTTAGCTTTCATATTCTTCCCCCACGCTGGCAGAGAGAGGGGAACTTTCCCACGTGGAAAAGAGAAACTGGGAATGTTGGCCCTGGACTGATGACATCTGTTTTGCCTAGTCAAGAAAAAAAAAAAAAAAAGCCTGTGGCCGTACAGTGCCTCAGTTACCTTGTCTCTGATCATGTGGATTCATAGGGCAGATTCTGGCTTCTGACAGTTTGTTGTCTTCATTTTATCCACTCACATCCACTTGTGATGGAATAAATTTGTGGCCGATAGCAGCATGAAAGGACTGTGATCAGCGGTAAACATTAACCAAGTGCATCAGCTTGTACGTCTGTGATATTTTAGTATTTTATTTATCTGGAAAAGCTGGAAATCTTCTCAAGACATTTAACTGATAACATTGCAAATGAGTTACTGGTTTTGTTGGTGGAAAACAAGGAATTGAGCGATGTATAGCATGTCCAAAAAAAGACAAAAATGTTTGAACTTTTAAATATTTATGAGTTGTGTTCAGCTGCTTTGAAACAGCTTAAGCTGATCAAATCAGGTGTGAACAGGTTGCATTCAGCATAACTGACATTCATGTTTTCAAGCTTCAAGTCATCTTTCTTTGCCATTGTTGGCATGCTGCAGCATATCTGAGGGTGTTTGAGCCACCTGCTGATCATTGGGAAAGTGTGACATCATTGGTAGGACAAAACAGCCAAACAGGAACCCCCTCATAGTAAAACAGCTCCTCTGCACAAACAGAGGTCTAAAACTCCACAGAGAGCATTTAAACCTCTGAGAACAATTTAGGAAAATATTTCTGTAATGAAAAGAGTTTTAGTTGCAGCTCTGGTCTGCAAACACTCCAGTGGCTCTGTGAGGCTGTAATGCTGGAAAAAAAATCTAAATTAAAACTAAACAAAAGCATTGAACAAATGGAAACTTCGAAGTTTTTCATTTTCTGTTCACTATCAGCGTGTGCATTTAATGCTGGGTAATAGAAGATGCTTTTCAAATAGTTAATAAGAGGTGCCGTCAAATTAGTTTTTAGTTCTGCTGCTTACAGAACAGCCATCTGTGCACTGCCCCCCTCATAACCAGCACACCTGAATCCAGACACTCTGGCAGATTTATAATGTTACAGGCCTGTGACTGACACATTTACAGCTGACAGAGAAACTGCAGTTATACAATCAAAACATACATCATCCTGAGTATTTTATACTGTAAAATTATGTCGAACACAAGGTCATATAGCTATTTTTTTTAATTTTGGAGAAAGAGAGATATTTATGATTTGACAAATACTCTCAGGCTGCACAAGCTACACCTCTGTTGCTTAACTGACAGTGGAAATTAGGACAAGGAGGAAACATATTTTATATCAAAAGCAGAGGTGTGAAGTTAGGTTATGATCAACCCCTGGCTCTGTGTGCAGAGGTCATACAGAGGGATAAAGTGATGGACGAGTCCTGGGGGAGCTCAAGCTACTGAACCAGCTGCCCCTCTGACAGAGGTTTGTCCACCGAGACACCTTTCTCTCTCTGCTGTACAAAACACGTCCCAGGACACCCAGCACAAAGCGGAGAGGCTGTGACAGAACCCAGCCTGAAAAGCTGCAGATGGGACATCATGCATACTAAAATAAAAAGAAATTGTGGGATACAGCAAAATGCTCAAACAAACTTCACAAAACATCAGAGGAGCCGAGGGATTATTATCTTTGTCAGCTGGCATATATATTTCTGACCAGAAGTCAAAACCACAGCAAGCAGGACTTGGATTTCAATTAAGCTGAGCTAATGGACTGAATGGATGAAGTATTTTCTCTCTTTGACCACACTGGCAAATCCTGCCACCAACTTTTCCCTTAAATTAATTTCCATGATGGAAAAATGACACACAATGAGAACTGAATTGCACTGCCCAAGGTAATGTGATGAATCATCAGGCTGCAGAAACCTCACCAGACAAAAATACACAGACACACAGTCTTTTTGTGCCCAAGCACATGCACACGCAGATGGACAGTTTATGTTTTTATTTTTAGAGTATTGATCTACAACCTGACAAAATCTGGGAGAATCTTTTTGGCATGAAGCGTGCTGGCTGCGAGCCCCTCTACTGAGACGATCAAAGCTGTGAATAACTCTTCCACACTCCCTCAGCAGTCAGACATCACCTCTGATCCCGCGCTGGCTGCTTTGTGTGTCCGACTGAGGAAGAAGTTGCAATACATCAAGAATGTACCTCCAATAAACCATAATCGATGCCTTCTGCTGTTGTGGTAACTCGCACTACACAGAAATGTTTTGCTAAAAAACAGCCAGTGATGTGTCTAACTGCCACTCTTTGTTTCATTTCAAAGAAAACTTAACTTGCAACAGCATAAGCAAATGAATGAAAGTTAAGAAAACTGAAGACAGTTTTTAAATAAGTCTTACCTGTTGTGCAAAATCACGTGCAAGTAAAATGAGGCGCTCCTCCAAGTCTTCACAAGGAAATGATGCTCTGCTCTGTTGCCACTACTCTGTCTTGCAGCCTCTCCAGCAAGGTGGTAGCTCTGTCAGTCCTCCCCCAGTCAGCTCCTTATCTTTCTTCACTGTTCACAGCACAAGCTGAGGTCCTGCTCCTTTACTGACAAAGACACAGAGAGAGAGAGAGAGAGAGAGAGAGAGGGAGAGTAAATGTCTTTTAAAGTGTGAGGAGTGTTTAGGTCAGAGCCCCATTGCTTAAAAATCCAACCCTTAAATAGCAGTCATTCTCCCTCCTTCCACAGCCATTCTTCCCTCCCTCTACTGTAACTAATGGATGCAGAGTTGAGCTGCTGCTTTTAAATGAGATGCCAGTGTTACTGAGAGTCATGACAGAGCACAAAGCACTGGTGGTTGTGCAGTAAAATTAGAGGGGAAAGCCCGTAATGAGAGGAAAGTGAAGTCAGACAGTAGACAGGACAGAGACGCTTCCTTTTAACAATATTAATACTTTGCAACACTGATTTAGGATTATCTTCCGCATGATTGAGCTGCAGAAATAAAGTATATTCTTTGCTCGATTTACTCAAACTTTGATTCAGGGAAATCCGCCCTCAATCGTCCATCACGAAGTCCACTGCGCCTTATTTCCATACTTGACACTAATCCCTCAGCTCATACAAAGTAGGAGCTCACAGCTGGAGTCTTTCTCCAGTTGAAGCAGCTGAAACTACACTGTATTATACATGCAAGTCCTCTTAATTGAATAAATCTGTGGCATCTTCCCTGATTAAATCATTCTAGTAATTATCCAGTTACTGATAATAAAACTGACAGAAAGAAGTGGACGTTTAACAGTGTGGCCAGTGTCCAAATCTTGGAGGAAATGTTTCCTTGCTTGGACTCAGTTATTTCTTGCACAGACACGGTTGCATTCTCATACATTTAACAGATGGGATGAGCAGGAAACACACACATTCTGAACTGTTGGGTTCAACCATCTTGGATTAAAATGAAAGCAAGCTGCGAGGGAATATGCGATAACCGTTGGTGTCTGTCCAAAACACAAATGTAAAACTGCAAGACTACTTGGAGCTCAGCTGGGGAAGTAAGCAACATGAGACCATACGGACGCTACACAGTTTAATCTTAATATTAGATTAGAGGAGGATAAGGCAAGTATCAGCTTAAATCTTTAAAGTGAGTTTGTGAGGCTGCTAACGGAGGTTGAAAACATGCTGGTTTATTGTTTGTTGTGAATACAAAGTGTTTCGATTGAATAAGCAAGATGAGGAGAGCAACCTTTATTTTTATTATGTGTTGATTACTTCGGTTTATAAAACTAGTGAAAAATAGCCATTATTATCATCCTGAAGTGCAAGGAGACATTTTCAAAGGGCTTGTTTTACCCTTATCACCAGCGCCACACTCAAAAAAATCACTTTATTGTGATATAAGATGAAGAAAAGT
>JAQFJB010000011.1:21475348-21493383 GCA_029874875.1 Naso minor | reverse complement strand
CACGTATGGCTTGACTTAATTCAAGCCTAACTAATGTTGGTTGCCTAAGTTAGAGTTACTGACAAAAAAGCTTTAGAACACAAGTAACGTTACAGAATCGGCTTTTAGCCGGAAAGTCACAAATTTCCTAAATCTTTCGTTGGGTAAGTCTACTGCATTAAAATGGAATAAAAATAAAATCGTCTCTGGACTTAAAACATGGCAAAAAAGAGAATAATTTCTACAGTTCTCTCTCTCTGTGAAAATATTTAACTTTAAATGTCATATAAGAAGACAATAATATTTTATAAATGCACATTTATTATACAGTATGGCGATCCCTATAGCCATTTTGGACTGTGATCTGCTCCTCCATGGTCGAGGCCATAAGACTCTGGACCGCTTTGACCTGGACACCGTCTCAGACAACTTCCTCCTCACACAATTCGGCTTCCCCAGAGAGTTTATCCTGTATCTAGTGGAGTTACTCAGAGAGGTAAGTGTGTGCCTGACAACTATCAGTTTAAACGTGTCTCTCTCAAAATCTACACGCCGTGTTTCTGTATGTTAGGCCCTATGTAGACGCACTCAGCGTTCCAGAGCCATCAGTCCTGAGGTCCAGGTGTTGGCTGCTTTGGGCTTCTACACATCTGGTTCATTCCAAACATCCATGGGAGATACAATAGGGATCAGCCAGGCGTCAATGTCAAGATGTGTGTCTAATGTGACCAGAGCCCTTGTGGAGAAAGCTCCCCAGTTCATCACGTTCAACAGGTATGATGCCGCGCCACCCTGCAGGATACGTAGACATGTGTCATCAAAATCCCCTTGAACATCCAGGAAATGAAAGTTTTTGGTCACCTAGCCCATATTATAAGCCAGTGCATGGGATGTAGCTAAAGTAAATACTTCATTATAATTGCATTTTGTAAATCCTGCATTTATTTAAAGTAGGGCCCGACCGATATGGGATTTTTGGGACCAATGCCGATATCGATATTAGGGAGTAAGAAAATTCTGATGTGCGATATATCAGCCGATCTTTTATATATGATATTTTCAATGTAATAATCAAATACGTGTGCCAAAGATATGTAATGAAGTCAGGATATCTAACAAACATCAGTGCACTGAGGAGTAAATACTTCACTTATAGACAATGAAATAATGGACTGCCCTCTGCTGGACAAAATATGTGATTACACCATTTTAAATTACTAGTCCTAGCATTTTTTCCAGCTTTGATAAACTGTTTTAATATCAGCACTTATCGGAGAACATGCACGCCAATACTGATATAGTTCACATCTAGAGTTTACCCTCAAATGAAAATGATAAAATATGATGATGATAAACCTGAGCATAGTTCTTTGCAACTTGTAAAAGCTCAAAAGAATCAAATGAAATGTATATTTTTCTCCAATAAAATGGAAATAGGGACCAATTCCCTATGACCATGAACCAACGATGATTCTAACTGAAGGTCTAGTGAGAACACAACATTTGTCGAACTTCTGAAGCTAGATCAGCTGAGCACAAATCTTCTGCAACACTCAAACCTGTAAAGTCAGTGTACCACCAGGTTTTTTGTGCTTTGCTGGAGGACACCCTGCTACTCTGCAGTTTCACCTGACAGAAAAATGCAGAAGGACAAATGGAAGGACAACATATCACAGATGAACATGATCATTTCAGAGGAATTTACACTTTGAGCTCTTTTGGCAGTTCATCTCCACAGGTGCATGAACACTATTACTTCTACTCCTTATGTCCACCATCTTCTCCTTTATTTGTGAATAATTGCAAATGTCACAGGACCATATTACTAAGCCAAACAACAGTGACACATGTATGTTTAAGGTGCTCCAAAAAGTGAAGTTAGTCTGTGCGATTTACTTAATGAGCTGTGCAATTATGTGAACATAACACAAAATAACTGTGCAACAACAACTGGCCGGGCCAAACAACAGTCACCTTCCTTTTCACAGGGAGGACAACACTGGAACATCTCAATGAAGATTAATTTAGAAACAGAGGAGCTGAAACAGATGTGTGTAGGAATGTGTCATCAGTTCCACTCAGCAGTGATCCATTTGAATATTGGAAAGAGGCTGCAAACGTTTGTTCCATGCCTGCACCACTGTCAGAGCCTGCAGATATCACTCATTACAGCACAACTCCTCCTTATAAAACAGTGAGGCAGGTTGCTTGTCCAGATCCACTTTTCTCTGTCTTTTAAATTATTTCACAGTTGGGTGTTTTTTTGTTGTTGTTGCTGTTGTTGTTGTTTTTGGGTTTTTTAGATGAACATTTTGTAACTGTCAGATTTTGTTCAGGTTAGGGCGCAAAAACTACTTGACATCATGATCAAAGTAGTACCGATTGAGCTGAATCGGTACCACCTTATGTAGCTGTTTGTGGAGCTGCAGAAATTAGGTGTATTTGTAATTTAGTTTAATGTTACTCTAAACAAATTATTGTACAACCCCTCTCAATATAAATTATACCACTTAAAATCTCAAATGATGGCCAAAAAGACTGTAAGGTTGAATCGACACATCTCTAAAACAGATTAAGTCGGTGGCCTTTAAGTGTAATACGTGACAAAAACCTTTCAGTCCATAAAACTGTTGACAGCAAAGCATCATAGGACACGCACCAAAGAGCAAAAAGAAAATAAGTTAGCCCAATACAAATTTTATCTTAAAATTAATACAAACAAACAAATTAAATAAACATTCTGCGTATATCCAGGACAACAGCCACATATCAAGCAGGTCTATGTAAACGCTGGTTAACGTTAACCAAGTAAAAGTGATAAAATTGTGAAGTTTAATAACGCTAAGTTATATTTCCTTCAGAATTGTAAGTAAATTTTAGCAGAGCAGAGGTTAAAAGTCTAATAACAATAGAAGGCTTGAGTTAAGCACAGGTACATTAAATTTCAAATACAGTTAACATTAATAGAGTAAATGTATTTAACAACACTAACTTGACCTCAGACCTCATGCTAGCACAGTGACCATGTTAACACTGAACAGTATGAATTGGTAAACTAAGTCAGCATAAAACATCACCTGAAATCTATTGACACCATTCATGTTAGCAATGGCAAAAATAAATAAAAATAAACATGTAGCTTGGTGAAATGAAGCTGTGGTCATCCATCTTAGTGAAGTAAAAACCCCTAAGGGGTCGAGGAGGCCGGGCAGTGGCAGAAAAAGACTAGTAATTGAGTATTACTGTGTAGGCCGAAACATTGTTGTGAGGTTTTGTTTTGTTTTGTTTTGTTTTTTAAATTTTACTGTGAAGTACATTGTATTGTGTTGAAATTTATCAAATACAAGGCTATCAATTACACTGACTTAATATAAAAGAGCTGTGGGCTATATATGGTTGCAAAAAGAGAAACCTTCAGGTTCTTCTGCTTTCACTCCACAAATAAATGGGTTATGAGAAAAAAATGTTTTCCATTAGTCTTCATCTCTTCACCTGACCACATCCTGTAAAGGTAACCGCCACTTTGTCAGTTCACTTCCTCTACACGCCTTTGTAATGTGTGTCAGTAATTCAGCCAAAAAGCTCTGTTCATGTTTTATACAACATTTCCTGTTAGCAGCAAAGCAGCTCTGTCTTTGTGCATTTCCAGTAAGAAACTTGTTAATACTTACTTTAAAATAAGCATCCGGACAGCACTCAGCTGTTTACAAAGCAGTGTGAAGTGTCCACTTTATTCTTTCATATAAAGATGTTTAATTACTTCCCTTCCAATAATGGATGATATGTTTGATTTGCTTCAAAATGCAGATAGTCTCTAAATCGCAGTGCTTATGAAAGTACAATGATTCCTTTTTTGTCCTGTTCTTTTTTTAAAAAATGTTATATTGTTTAACTGCATTAAAGCAAGAACTTCAGCCATTCATTAAGGGTCCAATAGTGCCCTCTTGTGGACAAAGGTGAGAAGTTACTAATACATTTACTCCAGTACTGTTTTTTACTAAAATTTTGAGAAGGTTTAATTCAGATAATTCAGTTTGGACACCAAAATGATAAAATTATACAATACTTAACAAAAAACAAGCCACATCCTTAGAAAAGACAGAAGTAAAACGTTTTTGTGCTTTTTTTGTTTTTGGTCTCTCCTTGTGACCTTGTGGAGGAGCCCTGATCCCTTGGGTGGGAACCACTAACTGCTCATCAAGTGGTTAAAACTAGTAATAAAATGCTGTTTATATACTGATGCATCAGTATGTATCAATAATGCCACTTACAATGACATAGAGGCCATTTTTCTGCATAATAAATACTTTCAGTTTTAATCTTTTTATCACACTTTGCTTGTAATACTTCTTTTCTTCCACTTCAGCAGGATTTTAAGTGCAGGGCTTGTAACGGAGTATTTTTAGTTTGTTGTATGGATACTTTTACCGAAGTACAGGATCTGAGTGCTTCACTCACCACAGCCACTGAGCAGCTTTCTCCTAAAAACAAGTCTAAAATAATCAACAAGATGAAACCAGCAAACTTTATTACATACTGCATGTCCTTTTTAGCATATTACATCAATTATCAACATCAGAATATATATGGCTCTGCTTTCAAGGTACATAAATCATTCAACAAAATACCCTGTTTGCACAAACAACCGGTACAAAGTGCACAAATAAAGTCAGTTCAATTCAACTGCATCACATTACAGAACTGCTGTTGTGTTTTTTAGACAAGGAAAAAGAAACAGCTGAATTAAAGCTTACATTCAAAAAACCTTGCGAGGGTCTGTAATTTAAGGATAGATTTAAGGGACAGCATAAATTAGCTCTGGTGCTCGCAGAGGAAGTGACCAAAGCATCATAATATTTAAATGGCACACATGCACGCACGCACACACACACACACACACACACAGCACAAACTTAATTATAAAGATATTTGGCACCTTATTTTAGCATAGAACATAAAGTACAACTTGCAATACAACATTTTTAGCATACGGAGGTGATATTTGATTTTGGCACACTACAAGAACATGGAAGATGTAAAAAGTTCATGTAATCCTACTTATTACATGCTCCGTCTTTACAGAAGGGTTTTAGTTAAGAGTAGAAACCCACTCGGGGCATGAATTTCTCCACATTAAAATTGTCACCTCCTTTAGCCAGTTAGCTTCAGGAGGAGCTACTGACTGCAGATTACTATGTAACTGATATCAAGAAGCGTATGCTTAATGACAAGGAAAGCACCGTTTTTCCTTGTAAAATTAAACTGGTTGCAGTTCTTCAGTGCCGTGATGATTAATGTAAATAAAAAAGTTGAGTATGACCTCTGTTAACCCTTAAAGCGAAGGTTAGAGACATAATCATATATTGCACTCTAGAAGGAATCATAGGTCCTCATTACTGCACAATGGGGCGGTCCTGGCCTATTCGAACCATCTTGACGAACGAAAAGTTGGTATATAGATATAGAATTTATAAGGTATTCAGTAATACTATGTTTATTATAACATCTTGTGTATATTAAAATTGATATATAGATTATTTCAACATTATGATATGAAAGATACATATTTATAAATTGCTATGAATATAGGCGGGTGCCTCTGTTAAACAGATGCAACGCCAGTTATAACATAATAACTATTCTATAATTACGTATTTTCATCCAAACAAATACAAATAAATGCGTTCACACGCGGCTCACGGAGTAAACGGCGTGAAACTCCATAGTGAATATGAATTGAAGCCTCCCATGCACAGAGAGGTTCCAATACAGGTCGAGACTGGTTTTCAAACAGGCCAGCGTGAAGCTTAAAAACCTCAGCATGCATGCTAAGTAAGTACAACAGCAGTCTCTGGTGGACACAGTGAAATTACACGTTTAAGGAGATAAAATGTAGATTTGTTGTGCCTTATTGGAAATGAATGAGAACACATTTAAACACTGAGTAACCTGGGGCATCAATCTGCTTTAAATAATGTCAATAATGGCCCGTGACCTACAACAAAGTATAACAACATCTTGTTCTAATTCATCTTATCTCAGCCTCTCGACCTCCACACACATTCACCTCATGTATATTTGCACCAACATATACATCAAATTCACATCAGTTTTCTATCTTAGAGAAGCAGGAACACATATGCACGGTAACTGTATGGACAGAAAACAAGGAACGGACAATTCCTTCATTTCGTGGAATCTGTGTTGACCTCAATCTGTGGTGGGGCACAGTACTATGTGTTGAGATGTGAGCTAGTGAGCATATCCTGGGGAAAACTCCAGCGATGTATGTTTGTCAGAGACAAAAACACATGGTAAGTTTTGATGCCTCAGGCTGACTGGCAAGCTGCCCTGACTCCTTGGTAACTCCACTGTATCTTCCACAGATGTACCAAACCACCAATCAGAACCACCGACCCCTTGTAGGAACAAATACGCAACACTAACTTTACATGTAAGTAGCCTGGATCTGAAGACATGCAGGCAATGTCCACCATCACGGATGGCTAATTCACTAACAAGTTTAACAACGAACGAGGAACCTTCATAAACCTCAGTCGAAATAAGGACCGATTTTATACTTAAAACACCGGCGGCATGCACTTTTGCGCAAAAGAAGGTAAAAAAAAGAAACGCCTGTAATCTTATTCATAACATAACTCCACGTTTGTCTATGCAAATTCACTCAACACTGGAATTGAGAAGCTCACAATATCCACAACCTGCAAGGAAAAAAGCAAGAACTGCATCAAGCCATGCTCTAACTCTACTGTCAGCTTTCTACAGAATGACCACATCAACTATCGGTAACCTACAATCCTGTTCTAACACAGTCTGCATGTTCTGTAACATCCACAATCTTCAAACGCACTGCAAGAGATTTTTAAAAAAAAGATGCTTTCCACTCGTCTCACTCTGTCACGACTGTTCACTTCTCTGTGAACATCTCTGCTTCTACTCAACACTGCACTGACCTCGCTGCACCGCTGCCTGCTTCTCTTTATGCCCTTTAATCGAAGACTTGTGTGCAAAAACTGAACTGACATTTTCTCACCAGGGGAGTGGCGATGTGATGTCGAGAGAAAAACAAAGTTTGCACCCAAAAATGTACAGCAATGACGGTGGTCCTCTCATAGAGACCACCAGATATGACAATGCTGGCGCTGTCTGGACGAAGCAAACTGCAGCCACATGCAGCATATAGTTGCAAGCATGTTTGTCTCCCTAAAGCTGAGGGGGACAGTAAGATGCCTGACTAGAGCCCGAAAAGGACCACGACTGAGCCAAAATGAAGCCTTAATGGTCACAGAGCTGCCTGGTTGCCAAACCATATCATCCTCCGAGGAGCCATCTAGAGGCCCGTGAGGTCCACAATTGCCTTGATGAAGATGGTGTCATCGCGGATGTAAGAGTTCTTGGCGTCGAGCTTGGAGAGCGGGCAGAAGAGCGGACAGCCGCTGGCGATGTTCATCTCGCTCACAGGTCTCTGAAAGGAAGAGGAAGTGACATCGGGTCGAAAGGCGTCGATGATGTGCTCCCTGTTGCTCTGGTCCAGCAGCATCAGCGTCACCTGGAAATAAAAACTGAAGTTTACTAAAGTTTGGAGGATGTTTACAAAGAACAAAACTCCCTGGGCATAATTAAAGTTTTCGCTGCATTAGCCATTAAAATAATATGAAGAAACTCACTTTGGCGCAGGGTTACTCTGCTACATGGAAGCTGTGTTTCTAAGCATCATTGCTAAGGCCATGTTTACAGGAGAGCAGCACCACTAAAAACGGAAAACTCTTTCCTTTGTGTTTTTTAAACAAATCTGCGTTTGTACAAACAACCAAAGTGCTGTAGTATGCATGCCAAATGCACCATTATGTTGTTTGTCAACCGTCATAAAAAAAAGAAGAAGAAGAATGCAAGCATGCCAGGCCAGTAGTTGCCGGTGTAACTTTGTAATGACAAACCACAGGAGTTGCCTAAGTTGTGTATTTCCTGTTGCTACAAATATTTTGATGCAAAAACTTGTGTGTTTTAACTTTTAACTCCAAATGGACTTTATGGATATTTTTCAGGTGTCATCTTTGCTTAAACAACAAACTTCCATCACTAGTAAGTCTGTTGCAAATCACTTCCAGGGGCAATTTGAACTTCAATGGGAAAATTCCTCAGACTACAGATATAATAGACACTTCTGGATCTGAAGTTGCACATTAAGCCAACAAGCAGAAGGTTATATGTGTTTAAATATTAGCTAGCTTGATGATGTCTGGTCATCAGCACTCAAAATACACATGAAGAGTTTTTTGTGGGAAAATATTCAAACAAATAAGATGAGATTAGTTTTGCACATGGATAGAAAAGTGACACAAAGCTGACTGGACAAGTATTACTGCTTTAGACATCTAGCACATTTGATTATTCAAATGGTGTGAAAATGGCTGTACTTTTATCTTGAGTTGTAGCTCAAAACCTTGGTGTAGTTGTTCAGTAGTGAGGAAGAAAAAAGATCCATGGTGCCAAAAAACGAGCCACAAACTGCTGTTAAATGTCTGTCTGTAGCTTGTTTACCTTCTGGTTAAAAGGCCATTTAAGCAGCGCATCACTCAGTCCCCTCATCACCACAAAGAACAAGGACAAGTGGCTGCCACGCCCTGTCCCATCTCCATTCAGGTAGATCCGCAGACACATCTTGTAGCCATACTTACTGGTGTAAAAGGCTACAAGGGAAGAGAAACACAGCTTCAGTCATTTGCTTATCATTAGGATTCGTAACTGACGACCAAACAGGGTCACATACATCAAAACATGTACGTTAGGTCTGTCTCCAGGTAGTACCCTTGACCGAGGTACTGGCTAAGACCTGGAGTTGGTCCTAGGGTGCCGCACTGTGGCTGCCCACTGATCCGCAGGGATGGGTTTAATGCAGAGACTAAAATTCACTGTGCACTGTATATGTGATAAAGTACAAAGTACAATACACTAACAGGGACCTGACCTCCGATTAAAGACGAGATTTTGCTGATACATGTCAGCAACATGTTGCTGTTTAGGTCAGCTGCATGTTTATTTGTAATAATGGACGTCACCTGGTGAAAACATGGCAGGGGCTCGACCTGCGATGGCATCCTGTCTCTTTTTGGCGAAATCAGAGATCCTCCAGACAAAGACGCCATCAAAGGTTGTGGCAGACATTTCCCTTAGCCGACCCTCCATTTCTGCAACTGTCAGGTCCTTAAGCCCCACTGTCCTCTCCAGCTGTCGCACCTGGGAACAAACACACACTGCACTTAAACACAGAAGACATTGCATTTTTGTGTGTATGTCCAAAAGTTCAAACCACAACTCAATATCTGTATATAAATAGACAGAAGAGCATGTCAGTGCTGCAGGAAAAGTGACATTTATATTAATAATCCAACTCATTTATTATATTTATTTTCAAGCAAGTTCTGCAGTGTGTTATTTTCCAATGATTCTAAACAGATTTGTGGATATTTATATCTGATAGACATCTAAGATAATTATATATGGAAGTGTAAACTACACTTAATATAAATATATGTGTATCATGTCTGTTAGTAATGACTCAAAGAAGAAGGAGTCTGATTTTAATATTCAAACAGCAGTTTAAGTCATACCTTGTTACTCAGAGCTTCAATCTTATCCTGGTCCAGCTTGTGTTGACGGTTGCTGGCCTCCATGGTGGTGGCAAACCTCTCCACCTCTCTGTTCAGGACACACACCACATTTTCAAATGTGCCAGCTTTAACTTCTAGCTCCGTACACCTGCGACCCAGTTCGGCCACCTTGGTCTTCTCACTGTGGAGCTGGAGCTCCAGCGCCGCTCCCACCGAGCTGGGCAGGGGTGTGAAGGAGGTAGACACGGACAGAGTGGGAGCCAGAGTGGGCGGTGGAGGGAGAGGAGCTGAAGCCGGTGGACCAGGAGGACCAGAGCTGGAGGAGGAGGCAGCGGCGGCAGTGGCTCCCTGCACGGGAGGCCCAGAGGAGTTGGTGCTAAGCTGGGAGACTCTGGCCTCGAGCTCCCGGAGGGACTGCTGGAGCTCCACCAGTTTGTGTCCGGCTAGTTCCAGTCCCTGGGGCTGCAGGCCCTCCATGCTCACTTTCATGCCCATGATGTAGTGCAGCAACAGATTGAGGTGCTCGTAGGCGTAGGCGCGCTCGTGGTCATGAATCTTCTCCTTTTCCACCTAAAAAAATGAGAGGAAAATAAAACAGGACAATAAATGAATGCACTCTGACAAGGGACTATAGGAACATTATTGGAGTGAGACGGGTGATAAATACAGCCCAACCAATTTTGACCGATATTAGGGAGCCAGTATCCAATTTATAGGCCAATATTATATTTCCGCCGGTATTATGTATATTTGTTACACGGCTCAGTAAACACTGTGTTCTAATTGGTCAATCACAATATTTCTACAGCAGTTGTTGCTATGAATAGTGGACCATTGTTAGGGACGCCATTTTGACCTGCTGACTGGCACCAGTGGTTCAATCCCTGGAAAGATCTGGGGCAAGAAACCATTACTTTCCGTTAGGTTAGGCTACTCCCTCAGAAAAAAAGTTAGAGTATATAATATTTTTATATATTAGAAATATAATATAGAAATATAATATTTTTGGAGAGGACGGAACTCTAGATTCTTGGCTAATGGCTGAAGAGTCCCCAGTCGGCCTAAAGATCAGAACACAAGAGGAAAACAGGGCAGACGTGTACAGAGAAAGAGAAGTTAAAAGACACAAGGAGCTGGATGACAAGGAAACTGAATAAATCGAAGAGAAGAGTCACGAAGTTAACACCAAATGGAACACTATGTGGGCCATGACAGTGTTTAAAGACTGGTTAACTGGTAAGAAAATGTCAAAATATTTTGCCACTGAGTCCTGCAGCTCATATTTCAATCAATATTTTGTGTCAGATTATTTATATCTTCAGCAAGTAGCCGTGTAATAAGCAGGATAACGTAGAGTGAGTGGGTCACCATTGAGAGATTAACCCCTTGACGGTGAAGGACACCGACGGGAGCGTCATCCTGTCAGAGGTTATTTGTCTACAGTGACCCGCTTGCTCTACGTTAGCCCTTACACAATATCGTCTCAATATTATTATCCAATACATGTGGCAAAGATATGTAACTTTACCTCAAACATCACTGCAATGAACACTGAACATTTCACTTACTGGTTATTAAATAACAGACTGCCCTCTGGTGGACAAACTACGTAATCACATGATTTAAAATCACTATTCCAAGCATTTTTTCCAGCCTTAAAAACAATTATTGACAATTTATTTCACAAGAACATACGTGGGAAGAGAAAAAGTTAGAACACCCTCTCCTGCTCTCCCCAACTTGCTCCTCTCTGACTTCCTGCCCTCTAATAATTTTCATACAGTCCTTAATCTGAAAGTGTAAGCGTGACTATATGAGGTGATTATTATGAAGGCAATCAGGCTACTTACAGACATGTCGCATCCCACGACGTGAAACCGGCACGGAGTTCTGAATTTGCTGCAGAACTTAATATGATCCACATACTGAAAGAAAAAGAAGTATTATTAGCAAATTAAGCATTGGAGCAACAAGCTGCAGAAGAACCCAGAAGGGCTTTAGAAAATATTTACTGAATCCAAAAAAACCTTTTCAAACCATCTGGATGAAAAATATTCCATCTATTGTGCAATAAAAACATTTTCAACCTCATTTTCTGAGCTGTGAGTCTTTCTCTTAATCCAAACAAAGATGGCAGGCGAAAATGAAGGAATGCTAAGATTACTTTCTGTTTTTTTTTATATTTTCAAGCAAAAATATCACATTCATAGCAGGGACAAGAAACAGAATCACATCACAAGACAGGTTAAATGTTCTTTTCATCTTTCTTTCTTGACAGGTTGTTTTTTTTCATCCAGGTGGTTGGAAAAGTATTTGAGGATTCTGGAAATACCTTAAGAACAGCACTGTGTGTTTTTCAAGTATTTCCAAGTTTATGTTTATCAGGAAAAACATGCTCAGCTCTGTGATGGGGTGCATGTAATCACAACACGAGAGGCACAAACGGGGGTAAAGCGACTCCACAAGACTTTTGCTTTTTCTCACTACAAAATGTTCCCATCATGTCTGCATGTTTTTTTACACATTCACCTTTTCTCTGGGTATTTTCTTCTTGGCACAGCCTTCGCAGATCATCGGATACTTGGGACAGATCTCGTCATGTGCCTGGAAAAAAAAAACATTTCTTTTAAAGACACACACACACACACAAACACACATGCACAGTGAGCTGCTGGGAGCTGCTGCGCCAGCCCAGACAAGCATCCTGGCAAGTCTAAATTAATCATGTCAAACCTTAATGTTTTTGAAGTGAAATGGCTCCTTGCAGTACTTGCAGTTGAGCGTTCTCTCTGGGCACTCTCGCTCGTTATGGCGCTCCTGTTCATTGAAGCGAATATGTTCTTTGCAGGAGGGGCAGGGGATGATCATGAACTCACACTTCCCCTCGTGGTTCAGCTGTAAAAAAAGCAGAACTTAAATTGTGCAGCAGCTTCCCTAAATAAACACACACAGCAACGAAAGCTAAGCTAGCAAAATAGAGACAGTTCTTGAGGGTTCATTTTGGCCCATTTAAAAACAATAAAAACAAAACATTTTCTTTTCCAACAAGAAAAAGCAAAGCCAACAGAAATCATAAAAGGAGGTCAGAGGTCACCTCACCTCATACTCTTTAATGCTGCCTTTCCATGTGCAGCTTTCATTGATACAAACAGCTGAAAGGTGCTCAACTTCCCTTCGAACTGCGTTGTCAGGAAAAGCCTGAAGAAGAAAAACAGGAGAAAACAACAGAAATTGCTGTCACACTGTCTCACGTTATCGATATTTATATTAAGGAAAGCTATATATCCATCCATCCATCCATCCACCATCAACCGCTTATCCTGGTCATGTTGTGGAGGCAGCGGCTCCAGCAGTGGGCCCCAAACCCTCCTTTCTCTGGCCACATCAACCAGCTCTGACTGGGGGTTCCTGAGGCCTTCCCACGCCAGCGCAGAGACATAAGAGCCATTTTTTGTCCAGTTTGACCATCAAGTCAAAGGGGAACAGAAAATTTGCCTTTAATTTATCATCAGTACAATTTGCTTAATTTTCATTGTAAAAATCAAATCTTAGATACAAAGTGTTCTGAAGGATTACACCTGTGGTTGGGCTTCGGATCCTGTACAAAAAAGCAGTGGCCACTTGCTGCTTCTTATCAAGTTTCATGTGTCTAGAAGTTCCACCAGAGAAACTTTTCCTCCCATTAAAATATTTGCTTTGGACCCCAAAACCCCAAAAGGTAATCTCAATTGATAGAGAAGAGAAAAAGCCTTTAAAATGTAAAGAAAATTGTACACCAGAATCTTTTTTTTCTGAAACTTTTCTATGTGACAAAAACATTATGCCAACACCAAGTGCTAAAAACTGCAATTCCTTGAATGGCCACTTGAGGCTTGCTCTAAAAGCCAGTCAATCCCCGTAGTGCTCCACATTAAAACGCTCAATTTTACAACAGAAATAAACGTTTACGTTCTGGAACAAAACACAGTCTATAGCTATTTGCATATAACTGTTGTTTTGTCCTGTTATATCTTCAAGGTTTTGGAATTTATTAGACTCTTTTACTGTAAAGCCTCATGTGAGGATTTGCTGCAATTCTTTTCCTTCATTTATAGTAAACTGAATATCTTTGGAATTTGTACAACACTTGCAGCAGGGCTGTCAAGCAACAATTTTAAAAAAAAAACCTGCATGAATCACTGAATTTCCGCAGTTAATCGCGATTAATTACATTTTTATCACAGGTTTAAAATTCTGTTATTTTGCATTTCACAACCGTTTGGGAAGTGCTAGCCTGCCTCCGCCTAAAATCATCAGATAAATTTTCCAACAAGTCTAAATGGTCGTGGGTGCTTGTTGTGAGTTGTTTACTTACTAGGTTATGTTATTTTTATCCATAGTGCGCCCTGCGTTTTTGTTTTTTGTTTCTTTTCTGTTAAGTATTTGATTTTAAAATTACATAAAGTGCTATTCTGAGTCTGAAAATAACATGACATGGTAAATAAACAAGTCACAACAAGCACACCAGGCCCTTTAGAGTTGTTGGAAAGTTTATCTGTTGACTTTAGGCGAAAGCAGGCTAACACTTTATTCTGACAACCAGTATTTGAGCTAAGCTAGTTAGCGGTGGACAAGCTTTGCCGTCTCTTCCTTGTTACTGCACTCACAGTTGAAAGAATGGTAACTATCTTCTTTAGTGGAACTTGGGAGGGAGACAACAAAAAGAAAAAAACAAGCTGTATTGTTGTCGTTCTTTTCATGTCTGCCAGTAGGAAGAAGGGTGCGTTGAGGGGAAAAAAAACAGCAGCACCAGAATTCAAAGTAACATCTTCAAATTATGGCTGTCAATGTTAACTCATTAATCATGACTGATTAAAAAAGATAAAACACTGTACTGTTGACTCTACAGTGTCCCCTCTGTAGAAGTTCAGATTCAAATGTATAAGTTTGACTTCCTGATCTTGCCAGTTCCTGTTTTCTTGCAAAGCCAGTTCTTCCCACTAGATGTCAGTTAATACCAATGTTTAACCACTGCACATGTTTTGTTTTGGTCCATCTGTTTTGTTTCACAGGTTGCTAATCATTGTGCTTGTTCATCTAAATCAGGGTTATTTAAAATTCTGAAGTGAAAAAAGTAACTTCAAGAGGGCTGAAAGAGGTGTGGGTATAACTCTCTGAATTCTACCTAAAAATGTATTTAGTGATTATTTACCATAGTAGGCTATTCTTTGATAAATGGTTACATAAAATAGAGTAGGTATGGTGAAATTTGAATTTCGATGGTGCGGAATATGTTACTTTTTCACTGACACAAGGAAACACTTTTTAATGTATAGGGTATTTGTAGTATTTATAGATAATCAAAAGTACTGGACATATATAAAGCTTTAAAGGTATTGTTTTGGCACAGACGATAGCAAGTAAACTATTATGGCTGCATAAGCCCTGCATGGTTACATAAGCCAAAAATGGTGAAACCATCTTAAATTAAGAATGCAGATTTGCGTCTTACAGATTAAATAAAAGATCTTGTGTCGCAGCTGACATTACATGATATGCACTGTGACACATACTTGACAATATTTTTTATATGGTGATCAATGTCAAAGCCTTGTGGCCAGTAGTTATAGTGACATCATTATGCCTAAACTGAAGTGCTGGTGAAGGGTCCACTTGTTTGAAGTGTCTGTTATTAGCATAGATATTAGTAGAGGAAGCCATGATCTCACACTGAAAAAGCCTGAAAGAGATCAGAGAGAAAGTCCTCTCATGTTTTTTTTTCTGATGGTCTTTGCTGAAATATACCGAATGTCTCGATCCCGGATGTAAAAGTATTTATGGTTTTGCTATTCACATGATGACTGTTGTCATTTGTGCCATATAATTACAATCAGTGATTTATTTACATTTTCTTACAGGGGTGGCCATACTTCAGTGCACTGGCTTTGGCTCTCCAGTTCAAGTATTCAGTTGACAGACCAAATGGCAGAGTCACTGAGATAGCTTTAACCACTTAACCCTCACCCCAACCCCATTAAATAAAATTATCTGTAGTAACATCTCCTCTGTAATGTTTTGTTGCAGAGGTGGCTTGGTTTTGGGGTTCAGCAGCACAGATGCTACTCACAGTATAAAGATGCAGCTGTATAATACTTAAAATGTTATTACAATGTTAAAGAATACTAGCAGTGTGACCTCTCCCTCTGTCATGACTACATTTTGCTATTTGTCTCTATGATCACAGGAGTGACACAAGGGATGATTGATAAATTTTTGACCTGAGGTTTAAGAGGATGATTTGAACAACTGTCTCTACATGCACAAGATGGTCAGTCCTTTAAATGATTGTTCACAGAGTTTTAAAAATGTGCTGAGTTTTCTAAAACAAGCTCATTCTATTTTAGGCCATGAATTTATCAATCCTCATTCTCTGTGTACCACATAGGCTGCAATGTAGAATAAAATATTCCAGACCAAAGACAAAAATAATAGAGTGGGCAGGATTGGTAGAAATAGGTGCAATTTCATATTTGTCTGCTACTTCAGCACCACGGAGAGCACCATGGATTTATCAATACACAGCACAGTGCGGATGCTGATATTTCAGAGCTTGATCGGGGCCAGACACAAATCTCAGTCAGATAAAGGATCAGTGAGTCTGGCAAACTAGACTAACATATTCAACTAAACAATCCCTCTGCCCCTGCTTTCCCTGGGTGGCTCTGGGATGAAGCCAAGAGGGGAGGCAGGGAAACAAGGGGGATGGATTTTAGTGATTTTGCTAACAAGGGGAATGGTACCTTCTGCCATATATAACACATTTCACTACTGAACCAATATGCATTGTAGGATTAAAAGCTGTAATCATCTGAATTTTATGACCGTTAGTTAATCGCAAACAGTAACATTATTAGATAGTTTTTTGCAACAGATCTGTCCATCAGCTTTGATCTCACAAGAACAAGGTTAGTCCAATGACCCAGCCACAAATGTTTCACGAATAGGAGGCAATTGTGCTGCTCTTAATATTGAGTATAGTTAAAATGCAGAAAGTAGCTCACCATATGTTGTTGGGATGCAAATAATATTAATTAGGAGGATGCTTTAAGTTGTGGCTGTTTCTCCTGTGATAACACCTAACAACTGTTACAGTTTAAGCACACACCAGAGTTTAGGCTGCTCTAAAATCGTCCTTGTCCACCCAATCTGCTGTCGGTCAAAGTCAAAGACCCTTGGAGGTCGCTGTCACAGCTGCTCCACGACCCTGAGGCCACACCAGTAGCCATTTCAGTGTTGCAACAGGAGTCTGTACTTTCTTTTCTTTGCCCTCTGTTTCCTTTGCCTAGTTTTGACACGAGTGAATTGACATTGCTGAGACATGTCCCTTATGTCTTGGACAAGATGGGTTTATATAACTGAGTATTCTTGAGATTAACTGAACAAGATTTTTTAATCATACACCGTTTTAATCATCATGTATCTGTTCAGGAGACATGCACTTGATTTATGAGCCCCACACGAGGTTTACTAGGACTAGGAACCCAGCAAAAAAATTAGACATTGAGGGGAAGGAGACGTATTTTCATGATTCATCCTCTCTTTGTTAAAGGAAATGACTGTTGGACCTTATTCAGTATAATTCATAATATCATACGCAGAGGCCTGAAGTTTGATACCGCATGAAAACAACAGACTCTACGCACACAGACTGTTATTGGTTCGTGATGAGACTGAGTTTTCTTTACTTTGTCAAAGTCATTTTTCATAAAGGGAGCTTCTTTTCTCTCCGCTGATAGCGCTGGAACCATCTCCACTCACAGGTTTCAGCTGAGGATATTCTTTTTGCCAGCATTCAGCGTTGCACACAAAAAGAATGAGGGTAGATATGAAGCAAATGAAGCCATGAATAACTAATAAGGAGACACTGCCAATGCCATGGTATGTTTGTTTGCAGCACAGACTTGCATGAAAGATTCAGAGCAGACTCAAGCAATTAAATAGCACTTAGGTAAACATTGTCCAATTACATTTAAGTGGCTTCATTGGTGGTAATGCTGTCTTAACTTTACTGTGTCCCTTTCTGGCCAATGTACAGCTCATTATGTCCTGGGTCAATAATAAGAGAGATTTTTCATGGGTGTCAATGAGGCTTTGGCCGGGCTGACACCGCTTTCTAGCCCAGTGGCTGGTTCCGGCTGAAGGTCCATGCACAGCAGAGTCTCTGACAAGGAGAGGCAGCCATGTATGTAGGTTTGGAAAAACGTGCTGCAAGCCACCGGGGCTTTCCAATGCTGACAGATGGCAGGGAGCTGTTCCCGAAAAAAGTGGTGGTGAGGCTGAAGAGTTGGAGGCTGGTGAACATGGGCGGGCTCCACCCACCACTCTTAGCTTAATATCATGATTCAGCATTAAAGGGATAGTTGTTTTTTATTTTTATGTGGGGTG
>JAQFJB010000011.1:21394307-21404525 GCA_029874875.1 Naso minor | reverse complement strand
TGTGTGTACAGTATGTGCATATGTGAGCGTGTCAGAGAGGAGGACAAGCTGGCATTGCTGCTGCAGCTCAGGCTCGCCTGCTCTGTCTGTCACTCAGCAGTTGCCATGGTGAGTAAACTGACACATTCTGACACAATAATGCAGTACTGTTGATGTCGTGCTACAAAGTTCACCTGTTACCCAACAGCACCCACGAAGATTTGTCCTGTCAATCATTTACCTCCTCTTCCTCTGAAGGTCAAAGGAAAGCAACAGGTAACATTGATGAAATAAAAAACAAAAGCACGTGTTAATTTTGCACCACTAAAATGCACAAATGGTATTCTTTTTAATTCAGTTGCGTTGTTTTTTCAGGCAAGTGAGGATTACGGTAGACCTTGTGACCACGGTGATGATGATGCTCGTTTGTGAGCGTTTGATTTGTCACATTACCTGAATGCAGCTAGTGAATGTGAACCCAATTAGCCTGAGATCACCAGACTTGTTAGCAGCAGCACCTTCTGCAACAATTTACAACCCTTTCATCTCAACAGAATGTGTTTCTTGTAGAGCATAATGGAAGTAATCCATTCTGCCTGTCAGCGCTGGAAAACACTTTGCTTTCTGTACAAATTGTGTTTGGGAGAAAGATGCTGGATGGGGTGGAGGTGGAGGAAGGAGGAGCAGGAGACTCTGCTAAAGTTAAGTCTCATATATGCAGGCTTTGAGGACAGAGTAGTTTATATTTTAGTGCACAGAGGATGTTTACACAGTACAGTAAGGGGCAGTTTACATCAAAGAGTAAACTTTGGTTGCAGTTCAGCCTCTCTTTTTTGCTACAATGGCGTGTGGTGCCCCTGAAACTTTTAAAACCAGATTTCAGAGTGAATCTTTTGAAAAAACAGCTGTGTAAGCTGCTAAAAGAAGAGCGGTGACTAAGCTAATGCAAATATTACTGCATGTCAATACATTCTGCAGTAGCCAATACAAAACTTTAATTTAACACTCCACTGTGCACCAGCAGCCAATATGACAACAGTCTATTGAGGCTTATTTAAGTGTTTGTAGCACAATTTTAGAAATCCAACTATGACTGAATTTCTTTGATTTGTGGCTGATTAGAGCTTATCAGTAACAGGAAATAAACATTTTTGGCAACTCCAACGGTGTGTCATTACAAACTTACACAGCCTGGCATACATACTTTGGTTGTTCATGTTCATTTTTAAAAAGGAGAAGAAAGACTTGGTTTTTAGTAAGACTGCTCTCGTCTAAACGTGGCCTAAGTTGCTCTACAATAATGTGAACATGAATCTTAGAATGCAACTAATTTTTGTGTGCGCGCATGTTTGTGTGAGACAAAAGCTGGATTTCCATTTAAATATACAGCAAATTTTAACCAAATTTTCAGGAAATCTGAAAAAAAAGTGCATTTATTTGTGTTTCCACTTTCCATCCACTAATGTTACGCATATATATATTAGATTTATATATATTCAGATTTAGTTCATCGAGATAACCTTTTTTTTTCAAATCAAGTGTCATCATACCAATGCAGAAGTAAAAGCCACAACATGATGACGTTAAAAAATGCAACTACATAAACAGAGAGGAAGACCAGAGGAAAATGTGATAACAAGAAGCAAAATGAAAGTTGCAGTTTCCTCATCACTCCAAGCAAACCTTGTGATTTTGTCTGTATTTTTGTCTGTGGTGGCCGCCATCGCGTCTCCAGTGGAGTGGAATGTGGAGGCTGAAGTGACATATAAGTCTACTGATTTCTAAAGGTTATCCTTTATTTGCTGAATCTGTTCCAAATGCACTCATTCGCTTTTACCTTTTATCAATAAAGCCAACTTTTCTACTGACCTCAAGCCACAAAACATTTTTGTGATTTTCAAGCACCAAAAACATGCACAAATCGAAATGCACAAAAAAAACAGGCTGATGTAAAGTAACGCACTTATGTGGAGTTCTAAGGTTGTTTACCTTTCTCCCATAATTTATTTAATTACTTTACAGACTGATGCTTCACACACAAGTCTCACACACACACACACACACACACACACACACACACAAAATGTTATGAGGTCAACAAAGATGTGAAGGAAACTTTAAGGATTTCATAAGGTCAGCCACAGTACTGAGAGATTCCGACTGAACTTTCACTTGACCTCATAAGTACTCAGTCAGATGTTATTGATTTGGGTCTTCTGCAGTCGCTTTAGACGTTCCTGCAACGAGGAATTGTGTAACAGCATCTCCTTTCCATTTGTAACAAATAGTCCTCAGCATTTGGAGAAATCCACCAGGTCTTACTGTTTACCGGATGTCACCACATGTTCCCTAAGTTTTTAAAGACAGGTGACTGAATGAGCCCGTTACAGTCAACAATATATTAAAACATGACACTGAAGTTAAGACAGACCAAAGTACACCTTACGTCCGTTGTTGTTAGCTGCCTTTGTGCATTTTGGTGAAAGGTAACTAAAAACAATAAGCTTAAAGACGCTTAAACGCTCCATAAAGTTTAAGGGAAATGCTGTCCAGTGATAATTTCCCCGGTTTTTATCACTGAGAGTACCTCTTTGCATATAAGACACAGTGATTTGTTCCACTGATATAAAACCAAGCACATTTCACTGGTTAATTTCTATACGTACATTGTGGTCTTGCAGCTTTATGTTGATGGGTTTGATATGTTTTTCCACTTCATAAATATAATTTTCTGGTGGGGAGAGAACTTAACTCTGACTCTATTAAACTGCCCACAAACTGCATAATATGGCGGTGTTAATTGATAACTGTGAACATATTAATTCAAGTAATAACAGTCATAATGTTCTTGTCCAAAGCAGCCAGTGTTTTGCTCAAAGGCTCTTTTCAAATATGTCACACCATTCTGCATTTATTCCTTCATTCTGACCTAAAGCAGTGAGTGTGGAGACTAGCCCGAGTATGTACAGCAAATGATGCATTGCCTCATGGAAATTTAAGTGTTAGCAAAGATTATATTTCAGCTTTCATAATGATTTATATTCTCACAATTAAACAATATTTGTTTACAAAAGAACAATATTTGATTTGTGGACGCTGTGTTGCTTTAATTTAAAGCACTGTCAGCAAACTTTTTTTTTTTTTTCCCCCAACTTTCAAACCAAAGCGCCCCAAAAACAACAATCCATCTTTCATCCTCCTCCATATATCTGCTCACCCTCCTCCTCTTCCTCACATCTACTCCCTCTCTGCCTCATTCCTCTCCTACTGAATCTCCCACAGCCCCCACAGTCCCCTCCATAAATCCTGGGACAGCAGCGCTTTAATGGATAATTAATTGATGCCGCTGCAGCACTGTAATAAGACAATAAATTACGACACAGGCCGGTGTGCTGTGTCAGTGTGTGTTGCTAATGGCCCTTCAGGGCTGGGGCAGGAAACTAATAAATTAGACAGGTATTAACTGTTGTGTGCTAAGTATCCTTCCACTGCTGACTGCCATGAGAGGAGAGGCGGAAAGAGAAAGACGACAGGGGAAGAACATGAAAAAAGGAAGAGATGCAAGAGGCGAGTGAGATGATTACAGTATTCTGTTAAAGCGGAACTGACATAAATAACTGTTTGGCAAAGAAATCATAAGACATTCCTGAAATTTAAGTATTCAAGAACAGTGAAACGGGTCCTCCCAAATGTTGAATGTTTTAAAGAGACACAAAGGCTAACAGCTTTAACTTTACAGAATCAATGTTACCTTGTGTGTTTAAAAGGGGGAAACTAGATAAGAGTGTACAGATATGCCGGCAGCTCAATGAGACTGTAGCAGCAGCGTTTTAACTTAAGAGTAATAGGTACATTTAAATTTAGGGTTCAACCGATTTGCAATTTTAAGGGTTGATGCAGATACCGATATTAGGGCACAAGAAAGTTCCAGCAAAATGAGGTTATCAAATACTTGTAACAAAAGCTGGGCTTCCATTAAAATATATAATAAATTTTTACAGAATTTTTAAAAATGTGCATTTATGTCTGTTTCCATCCACTACTGTTATACAAATATTAGGAGTAAGTTCATCAAGATCAGCAGTAGATGGTGCAACATTCTTCAGTCAGGTGTCATTTACCACAGCAGAAGAGGACACAGAGCAACGCGATGATGTAATTACAAGGCGCAAGTAAACAATGTCTTTGCTGCTTCCCATCCAATATGGCATTTGTGTTGGTTTCTTGCACCAAATCAAGAAAAGTCGAAGTTTCCTCATCAGTCCACACATACCCTGTGTTTTCGTCTGCTGCTGCCACCACTGCTTCTCCGATGCAGAGTGTCGTTTAAATTACATGATTTCTAAATCTCATCCTTCATCCATTAAATCTGTTTCCATTGCACTTATGCGCATTTACCTTTTGTCGATACGCCAACTTTCCACCTCCGTCAAGTGTAAAAACTGTTTTGTGATATTTCAGGATTTTTTTGAATCCTCTGTGTTTCCATTCAGGCATTTTTATTTGCAAATCCAAAATGCGCATAAAAACAGACAAATGGAAACCCAGCTAAAGATACGCAATGGAGGCGGGATATCTTACATTTTAACAAACCTTACTCCAAACATCAATGCACTGAATAGTAAATTTTTTGCTTGATAGTTATTCAATAAAGGACCGCCATCTGCTTGACAAACTACATAACTACGCCATTTTAAATCGCTCAGGCATTTTTACCGGCCTTAAAAAATTATTTGCATATCGGGGAACCTACACACCGATATCGATATATCTGTATTAAGCCAATGTCAGTGGATAGTACTGACACAAATATATCATTCTGGCCCTACTAAATTTTTTAGAAGATTTTTTTAGAGAGTTTCTATAATTTTAAATAGTTCTTATCATGTTGATTAGAGATGGGAATCAAGAAGCGGCTCCAGTTGAGAGCCGACGACAAATTGGAATCAGAATCGACATTGACTGAATCCAAGCTTATCAATGTCTCTCATCAACGGCCAGGCATGTGACGCTGAAATGAAAAAGGCAGAATTCAGCTGCAAGGGCAGTGCAATGTGCAGTGAACAGGGAGCTCACTGATAAACAGCGGTGATAACAAAACAGTTGCAATACTGATACTGAGATCCTGTGAAGGCCTGTTTTTTTTTTACACACAAAACACTGATCAGGAATTGATAAAGGATTGGACTGATAAGCAGAATCGATAATGGCATCTGTACCAATAAAATCATATCCATTCCTATCCTTGTTGTTGATATTTATTCAACTGTTTAATTCTCTACCAGTCTAGTTTTTTTTATTTGTCATTTGATGCTAATAAAGAGGGTGTGATGATTGATAGCTAAGTCCTGCTCACAACTGAGTCAGGCCGATGTACGGACATCACCTCAATACTTTGGCTCCAAACCTCTGATCAATATGGCGCAGACTCTTCCTTCAAACGACTTTTGCAAGATGGGATATTTTGTTTTTATCCCTGCACAGTGGGAGAAAGTGGAGATGCACCATCCATCATTATATACAGTAGCCAATGGTTGGTTAAAGGATTTCTGGATGTAACATGATCTATGCCAAAGTTAATATCATAAGTTAGTTGTTACAGTATCAAAGTCTGGAACAAAATGGCGGAAATGAACAGCATGACACAGGTTTTCCTTTATTGACAATGGACAAGATATGCACATTAGCCTGCGTCCCTATAGTATCCTTTCACAGAAGTTGAGGAGAATTTAAATTTCAGTTTAAGATGAAGAAATATGGAGTTAATCTTTCAAAAACAAATATTTATTAATAACAGTACAGTACCTACATATTTCAGATTTAAACACACAGTTCAGATGTAAAACAGCTGGAGTCCTATATGTGGTCTGAACGCTCAGCTCTTATCATCCTGAGAGGAAAATAACAGATTAGTAAACAAGGACAACATCTCTCGCTTGGAAACGTGGAATTTCAGCAGATAGTCTCTAATCCTATTTTAATGGTTGTCTGATGAAGAGGTGAGAAGGATTATTGTGTGAGCGCATATGTGTGGTGTATTGCATGCATGCACACATCCTCATGTAAAATACTGAGAGTGCTTGTGAAAATGACAAAAGAATAACTAATACAGGGGAGACAAAGAGAAAGCGAAAAACTGCAGAGATTGGAAGTGAGCAGCAGCAGAAGAAGAAAAATGGCAGCTCAGTTACGTCGTTCCAATTAAAAATGCTGCAAATCTCTCATCTGCTAATGTTAGCCCTAACGAGCGTGACTTAGTGGCAGTTATGTAGATAAAAACTCTTTCTGATTGATTCCAATGGGCCATTGAAATTTGTTTCACTCCACCTTATTGATCACACCCCTCTGGTTGAAAACTGCTAATTAATAATGCTAATAAAAGTGCCACAGCTCATTAAAATCCACCACACAAGGCTGAACTCCGCTCCCTTTTAGTCTCTCCACTTTATCTGGTCTTCCTCATGTTTGCCTCAGTGTTTTCATTTTGTGCACCACTGTTCCACTTGTTTAAAAACCTCAGTTTTTAATGTCAAATCCAGTTTTCAAGCTGACATCTGAAACATCAAATGTCATAAATATTAATATTGCTTTATTATGCCTGTTATTGTCTTTACTAATTCACTCTGATACTGGAAGATAAGTGTCCTCCCACACACACGCCTTCATCCCAAATAATAATGTTTTTGCTATTTGCTGCCCACAGTCATTACACTGATTGGCACGTTCATCTTTATCTCATTACACGTTTTTTTTGTTTTGTTTTTTTAATGATTGACATTTTTTTATGATTGACATTCTCTGCTCTCTGTCTTTACTGATTCACTCAAAGAACAATTTTCATACTTGCATTCTTAAGGTATCAAACCACGCTGCTTTTGGTTTTATGTGCCACAATTTTGACATAACTCACTGAGATTTCTGCTCTGCAGCCATTCATTTTACAGTAAAAAGGGTGTTTATCAGAATTGTTAAGAGTATTTTTTGCATGTTTAAATTTTCTGTGTTTTTTCTCTTAAAGACAAGAGCTTGAACTAAATTAATAAAATTGTGGACCAGAGAACCAAGTAAAAGATGCTGAAGCACTCTGCAGAGCTCAAAGGAACTGCAGAAATGTGTAATAGTTCTGGACGGTTCAGTCATTTGATACATCAGTAATACAGAAATGTCAGTCTCGGCCTGTTGGCCTCTGTCATGATGTCCGTAGAGGCTGCTGAGTTTGCTGGTTCCATGGCAAGGTAAACAATTCTCCTCTGAGTAGCGGCAGTTTCTCCAGAACAGCTAGCTGCAAGGCTAACAAAGCTAACTAGCAGCTGGAGTTAGCAGAAGTTCCCAGTTACTTCAGGAAACTCAAAAGTTTCTCAAAAATTAGTGATAGTTGTTGGTGTGTGAGACAGGGTGCCGGTTTCCCTACCTACCTCTAGAAGTTATCTAACGCAATAACTGCCAGTCGGGCGCAAAGTCACTGACACAGAGACACCATTTACACTATTATAAGTCAAAACACAGTGAAATAGATTTTTAAGCTGTTATATTAATGTTAAGTAATTACAAAGTATTGTAGTAGGTTAAATATCGGTGGTGGACTCTTAAAGATCGGGTAGACAATGTCTGACACGGAGCTGTGCGACACAATTTAACAGGCTCTGAATGATTTTATCGACCAGAGATGGAGTTGTTCAGTTTTCCAATCTGTCTAGGGCCTCCATAACTGATAGAGTGCAGCAAACATGGTTATATCAGCCTTAGTTAAGGACAGAAAATGGCAAGTCCCCCCTCCTTTGAACTAGCTAGTATAAGCAGACTGTGTACATCGCAAGAATGACGAGATTGAAGTGACTAAAGTGACACAATACTGTCTTTCTTATGATAAACATCACGTCATCGCTTTTGGTCAGACTGCAGCTTTAGGGAGCAACTATGTCGCACCCTCCCCTCCCTGTTTTTGCTTCAGCTCACGTTTTATTTTCATTCATTGTTGTTCTCTCTTTTAAGTTCAGTTTCTAACAAATATTCACCGTGAGATGAAACAGGGAAAAGCAGGGAAAAAGCAGTGGAGTAAACTGGTACATCTCAGCTCAACTCAAGCTGGCTGTAGTCTGCAAACAGTGTTGTCGGCTTGTCAGCAGCTAGTCAGTTCCTTGTGATGTCACCTGTTTTGGAGAAGCCCAGCATGGAGCAGCCAAAAGAAACACGTGCGCTCTGAAATGACCCTTGATTGGCCAAAAGTCCCATCACGGTCTGAAATACAGAGCCAAGGAGAGGTGCAGAAGTCTAGAGTTCTTTCAGACCACCTGAATTACAGTATGCTGAAAGGTTATTATGTAATTTTGTGCTCAATGACACCAAAAATAAATTGCCTACCCAAGCTTTAAGTCAGAGACACGGTTATAACCTGGGCAGTTAAAACAGATGCTCAGTGAATTGCTTAATACAACAAAAACCATTTGAAAGAATGTATTGGGTGATTTGTGTGGACTGACTGGCTAATAAAAGATTAATCATACACAACAGATTGGTCACAGGACAAAAACTCTGGCCTCCCATATGACAGTCTCCGCAACCCTGACATCTAAACCCTAACATACCATCTTGCTACAGCAAGGGCACATTGCATCCTGCATTTCTGCACACGTTGCGAGGTTCAGAATTGTCCAATAAGGGTGGTATTCCTCAGGATACTCTGCTGTTTTACTTGATGTTTGTTGTGGTCAAAAACTCTACAGTATCCAGTTGGGATGAAGTAGGAGGAGATGTCTGGGATGAGTTGCAAGCAGCAGTAGCTGTAAAGCACTGTTAACAGCGACTGTGGATGATGATAAAGCCGTTTGACTGTGTCATAGGCAGCCTTGCTACTAACTGGCTCTGCAGAGGAGTGGAGTGCTTAATATATTACCAGTGGACACGAGTGACACCACCAAAGACAGAGTGCCCAGTGCAGCGCTCCCGCAGCCCGGGACCTGAAACATTCCCCCATATTTTTTGCCGGCTGTCAGGTCGTCTAATAAACCAGGACAAAATGGAGGGACGGTGCAGGAGCTGAGGGTGGGTGAAGTATCTAACACTGATGTAATATGGCTTATAAATCTAATTTAATTACCCAGTGTGGGGACAGGCTGTAGAAGCCATGACTGGATTTATTGTGTCTTAACTTGGCATCTTAATGACTTTGTGCTTTTAATATCATTACCCTATAATTTATTCTTTTTCATGCACGCACACACACATACACACACACACACACACACACACACACACACACACACAATATAACCAAAGCAGCCCAACACCCACAGAGCAGTCATAATCTTTTTAAGCAGGCAGCTTTACAGATCGTAGGGCTCCTGAGCTGCGACAGCTATTGATCCATAAACTCCTGTTTCGTCTCATTCCATGCTGTCCCTATGTACGTCATTAAGTTGATTTCACTGATACAGGCGTCATGTAAGACTCATGTAAGACTCAGTTGTATTTAATCACTGATAAGCTCGATAAGCTCTATATGCAGAGGGCAGATTAAAATGCATGTTAGATAATCCACCCAAAAACCCTTGAATATGCTGCTTTTTCCACTTACAAAGGTGCACACGAGGAACTGGTATTGTCTAAATGTAATACTCTTAGTGAGTTACAAGGAGTTTAAGGGACTTTTAGAAAACTTAATCGTTTAAGACTTTCCTTTTTCATTTATTTTGATGCTTGGTTAAAAGTTCAGATACCTGTAATGTATAATATTTTATACATTAAAGTCTGTCTAGAACAGGGGTTCCCAAACTTTTCAGCCCATGACCCCCAAAATAACAGTGGCAGAGACTGGGGACCCCCATCAACCCTGGAGGTGGCAGATAACATTGTGCACAGTCGCGCATGCACTATTAGGCCAACGCAGGCACCCATTCAACACAAAAGAACAACAGCCAAATGGCCATAATATTATTTCAAAGTAATTTAAGAAATAATATAACCACAATTTGTAAAATAATGGGTTAAAAATGCAATTATAAGTTAAGTTTTTTTTATTTGTTTTATGGAAGGCATCTTGTGGCCCCCCTCTCTGTGTCTTGTGGCCCCCTGGGGGGCCCCAGTCCCCATTTTGGGAACCATTGGTCTAGAAGTCTTGAGGAATACTATGACATATGTAAAATATACATACAGCCTACTGTTGCTCCAGAGGGAGCTGTGTGTGTAATGGTTTAAAAGTGCTGTTAAAACTGCTAAAACAAGGCTTTATAAACTCACATG
>JAQFJB010000011.1:21317331-21327433 GCA_029874875.1 Naso minor | reverse complement strand
ACCTAAACGAACTGTAACCAGAGCTCGACTTTATGGTGCATGTAAATGCATTGAGTAAGTGTTTTGCGCATTTTTATCTACAGTATATCACCAAAGGACATAACTGTAATTGTACATCTGCTAACACACACACACACACACACACACACTCAGGGGCCAGAATCCTGGAGTTGCAGATGCTGAAAGTTATGTTTGTATGTTCTCCTCTGTTTCCTGTCTTTGTCTTTTGTTTTGTGTTGAATCACCTTCCCTTCAGTTTTCCTCACTTTTTCATTAGTTCTCTTTCTCAGTTGATCTTCTCCTTCCTAACCTCTGTCTCTTTCAAAGTCAAAATATCTCTTTTTTTTGTAGGACAAAAAAAGCTAAAACCTACCTTCATCAAGCTGCATAGAGAAAAATTAAAATATTATAGATTCTGCACTGTGCATTGATATATGTGGATTCAGATTGTTCTGAAAAGGAAACAGTGAAATATTCATAAAACTAAAGACCTGTTCTGTTTGATTTAGATATTAATCCATCAACCTGGAGAGACAGCAGCCTTTGTTACTGTATCGGTGACAGGTAGCTGATATTTGGTAAGATTTATGTAAACTAAAGGTCAGATGTGTTTCCTGTTTACAAAACAAACAAACATCCTTGGGCAGGCAAAACACACGTCCAGACACATTTGAGACTAAACTCAGTTCTGTCAGAGGAAAATTTTATCATTAACATGTTGAATTTGTCGTTATTCTGTTTTTAGGAAGACAGAGTTGCTCGAGTCAAAGTCGGGCCCTATTCTGACTATCGATGGGCTAAGTCTAAAGCACGGGACGCTCGTTCAGATGAGACTGCTTTAGCAAAAGAAAGCGCGCAAGCAGATCATCTACGAGAGCATCAATTATTTAACGAAGCTCCCTGAGGTAAAGCAGGAGAATCCTCGTCCTCTGGCATCGCCAGAACAGTGACACAAAGCTGACAGATGATGTCAGAAGACGGGGAAAGCAAAAGCTTCACTGCAGACAGTGATGCACTGATGGGCTGGTTAACTAATTATTTGGAGTCTTGTGTCACAAGCAGAATATACGCGCCTTGTGAACTCACCTGTGTACACATATTCAAATAGTGCTCACTGTAAATAACAACACAACACTGCACCAGAATTTAGACGTGGTTTTTGTTGGTCAATAGCACAAACACAATTCTGATGGCACAAGAAAGCAATGCGCCTGACCACACCTCCTTTAAAGATCAACACCCCCATGGGCGCACAAGATGAGGGTAGGTAGCCTACATTAGGCTCGGGGTGTGAAAATGACAACGACACTTGTGCTGCGTGGAAGATAGACCCAAAGGCTTCTCTCTTCAGCCCAGTTCAGGCAAAGATTCATGACCCAACGAGACAGTTTGAGAGCACTGCAGGGTGTTGCAGCACTGTGAACAGAACTTTGCACCATGGCTGACACCGCTGCAAGGAGTCTCCAAAAACTGAACACGTCAAAACACCAAGTCCAGTTTTTTAACTCAGTGCATGTAATCAATGAGAACTGCTGCTTAGCTGATTTATACTGTAATTTCACAGCTGATGTTCGACTCAGCTCGCCTCATCAGGTCAAATGCACCTCTTTCAACCACAACTCTCTCTCTTGCTAATTCAGCCACACACGCTTCACAATGCGCACACATTTTGTCCTCTTCGTAATTCGGCCCTACACTTGCAAGTAACTCACTGTCACTGCGCTCATTTATAGTTTAGGGCACAAAAATATCAGCTCAGGCTTGAATTGTGTCGACCATACCTGTTGTGAAATGATGAAAAGAGTCGATCTGGTTCATTTGTGTGTGGTGCAACGCTGTTCAGAGTCCTGCAAGAGACCGAGTGTCCGAGCGAAAGTTACTTACTTCGGAATCTTAGCCTGCTTGCATCTTTGGTTGTTTGTGAATGTTTTGGGCCTAATATCATTTGCTATGAGTGGACAGGAGAGTGAAGGACAGAGGGAGCGAGAGGGGCAGAGGAGACATTCTGTGCAAACCATGATAAGCTGTTTTTCTGTTCTTCCACCCAGTGGTGGTTCCTTATAGGGGTGAAGTGTGCAGGTGCCCAGGGCACAATCTTGTGTAAGGGCACACAAGCGCTCAAAAAAAAAAAAAATTGTAGTGGTTTCATTTGCACCAGCCACTTTTCTATCGATCATTTGAACCTTCACATCAAGCTGATCAAGTACAGAGTCATTGCATTTGAAAGACACAGTCTCGTCTGGTTGGGTTGGTATGAACTGACAGGTTTCAGAATGTCGCAGTCCGGCTCGTTGCACGCTGCTGCGAGTCTGAAGTTGTGTCATCACAAATCTTTGGTATGAAATGGACTAACAGTACAAGTTGTTATTTGGCATGTGTGTAATAAAGAAACACACACTCTCTTTCTCTCTCTGCCACACAGACGCACACCAACATACACACACACACACACAGACAAATGAGCGTCTTGGGTTTGTTTAACTGGGTGTATGTATTAAAATAATAAATGGACCTGACATCAGGTATAGTGAACAGTTGCGGCTCCCACATTTTTTTTCCTGCTCCACAGAATGCACAACATTACGTCAACGACAGGCATTTTACTGCAGTCCTACGGCAATTCTAAGGGGACACACTACTCCAAATAGGTGAACACAGGAAAGTCTGTTATATACGTCCCCTCCCCAAATTAGAAATGTCCACATTTCTGCAATAACAGAACAAACCTAGGATACCTAGGAAAAAAATACAAGAAAACACAGTATCTCTTTCACAGTTGCGCTCCCACTAACATGAGGTAATGTTATACAACATCATAACACAATCACATAACATCATACATAACAACACACAATATAAGTTTACATTACTAGACCCCAAAACCAACTAACAGACAACAGGTGAGGTCAAAACTCAGGTTGACAACGCGGTACGTCAGTGCAGCCTCACCCCCTGAAGCCAGCACCTGCATGACCTGATATGGGCCCTTCCAGTGCGGTCCCAGCTTCATGCTGCTCTCTGTGGGGTTATCCAGCCACACCAACTGTCCCACTTCATATGCTTGGTGATGAACAGTTTCATCGTGATACAGTTTTTGTCTCTCATGAGCCTCCTCAGAGTTCAGTCTGGCAGCCTTGAAGGCCAACTCCAGCCTCTCCGCCGTGGACGATACATACTCTGATAGAGATCTGGTGCCGCAAAAGTCCCACAAACAGGTCGGCACCAGCACATCAGCTGGGACCCGAGCCTCACGACTGGGGATAAGGAGGAAGGGGCAAAACGTGTGCTGGCATGTCTGGAGGTGTTATATGCGAAAGATACTAGGGTGCATGCTCGTGCAGCGACCGGCAGCAAGTATGTCTGTGTCATTCAGTGTTTGTTTGTTTGTGTTTTATTCTCATTGATCCTGGCTTTGAAACAATGGTCTGATCAACAGAGTGAAAAGGATATAGACTGATCTCTGATTGACTGTGCATTTCCCACAAACAATGGAATTTACAGCATGCTTTATACTATGGCTGGTGCTCTGCCTCTCCCATGGTCTCCAACCCTCGCTTGATCATCCAGGACGGATTCAATACAGCAGAGTTTCTTCTGCAGTGGAGCGTCTCATCAGTTTCTCCCCCTGATCTAACCTTCCCATGCCTGTCTTCATTCATTCATCACAAGAATGATCATCGGAGGGAGTTTAACAGCGCTTCGCCATGAAAAATGAGGAAGTGGGGCAGACGGGGTGGCTTACGTCAAAGACTGCGCAGACAGACACTCGCTCGTATTCCCTTACCATCCATCATCCTTTCTAACGCCCAGTCTATCCGGAATAAACTCGACGAACTGCAAGCCCAGGTTCGATTTCAACATGAATTCAGAAACGCGTGTCTACTGGCGTTTGCGGAAACTTGGCTGTCAGACAGTGACTCGAACGCGGAAATGGCTATCGATGGGTTTGGCGAGCCGGTCCGCCTCAACCGGGATGCCAGTGTTACTGGCAAATCACAGGGCGGGGGCGTTTGCCTCTATGTTAATGAGCGCTGGTGTAAAATCGTCCTTGTCAGAGAGAGACTCTGCACCAAACATGTTGAACTGCTATTTGTGTCCCTTCGCCCTGTCTATTTGCCCCGGGAATCCCCCCAGATATTTGTCACCATTGTGTATATTCACCCGAGAGCTAATGAGGAGGAAGCCTCGGAGTCCATCCTTCAGGTGACCAATAAGCTGCAATCGATATCTCCTGATGCACCCATCTTTGTGCTTGGTGACTTTAACCACTGTTCACTGAAAAAAACACACAAGAACTTCTACCAGTATGTCACTTGCCCAACCAGACACAAAAAAAACTCTCGATATGTGTTATGGTTCTGTCAAAGGTGCATTTAGGGTCCCTCCCCCTTCCTCCACTGGGAGGGGCTGACCACAACTGTGTGCAGCTCATCTCAGCTTATTGCCCTGCTCTCAGGAGGGGTAAAATCATCACTAAACAGATCAACAACTGGACTGATGATTCCATCCTGAGCTTGCAGGGCTGCTTTGACTGCACAGACTGGGACATGTTTAAGGAATCTTGCAGTGACATTCATGAGCTGACTGATGTTGTTAGTAGTTATGTGACTTTTTGTGAAGACAGTGTGATCCCAAAAAAGACTGTTAAGGTATTTCCTAACAGCAAGCCTTGGGTATCGAAATTATTGAAAAAACTGCTTAACAAGAAGAGAAGAGCATTTCGAGAGGGCAACCTTACCTGAACCTGCTTAAAAGGGAAATTAAGAGTGAAATAAAAAGGGAAAAACTGAATTATAAAGAGAAATTGGAAGGAGAACTTGCCAACAATAGGTTGGGGTCTGTTTGGAATGGCTTAAAAACCATTGTTGGTTCAGAAAACAAAAGCAACAAAAAAGTGTCTCTCGATGGTTTTAATTCTGACAATCACTTGGCACAGGAGTTCAATAAGTTTTGTCTTAGGTTTGATTCTTTTGATTTTAGTAATAACATTTTAAATCTTAAAAACAACCTACCTTGCCCTGGACCTGCTTCCTTTGATGTTCTCTCTGTGGCCAAATCTTTTAAACAGACTAAAACTGGGAAAAGCCCAGTTCCTGACAACATAAGTAGTCAACTGCTCTCCTCTTGTGCGGAACAATTAGGCCCCAGTTTTTATTATATCTTCCAGCTGTCTCTTAACCAACAGAGGGTGCCAAGGTGTTGGAAACAGTCCACAGTTATACCCGTGGCCAAAATCAACCACCCCAAGGTTTTTAATGATTTTAGACCTGTGGCCCTGACTTCCCTTGTCATGAAGTCTTTTGAAAAATTGATAAAAAGGGATCTACTTAGCAAGACTGAACATCTAAAGTTCCAAGTAAAGATAAAGTTTGCTGATGACTCAGTAATAGTCAGTCTCCTTAACGACAATGAAAACAGTCATGGTCCTGTAGTTGACGAATTTGTAGACTGGTGTGACAATGCTTTCCTTCAACTAAATGAGAAGAAAACTAAGGACATGTACATCGATTTTAGACACAAGCCCTCTAATATCAATCAAACAACCATCATCAAGGGACAGGCATTAGAAGTCGTGGACAATTATAAATATCTTGGGACTACTGTGGATAACAAGCTTAATTTTACTTGCCACTCTGATGCTTTGTGCAAGAAAGGTCAGCAACGTCTGTCCTGTCTGAGGAAACTGTCCAAGTTTCAGGTCAACAAGTCCCTCATGATCCTTTTTTATAAATCATATATCGAATCTGTCCTGACTTTCCCTCTTCTCTGCTGGTTTGGTAACCTTAACACTAGGTCCAAAAATGCTCTTAGCAGAGTTGTCAAAGTGAGCAACAAGATTTTGGGAGTAAATCAGTGTACACTATCTGACCTGTCCCATAGGCAGATACTCAGGAAGGCCAATGTCATTCGGTCTGACAGCTCCCACCCTTTACACTCTGAGTTCCAGTTGTTGCCCTCTGGGTCCCGGCTCAGATTTCCCCCCATCAAGAGTAACAGATATAAGTACTCCCTCATCCCTACAGCCATTTCCCTTTTGAATGTGGATCAGGAGAGGAGTCGTACTTGACTTATATTCTGTGGCCACTCACTTGGCTCATTTGTTGCTGACTATGATTATGTTGATTATGATTTTCATATTTTTTTATTTTTATATATGATATGATGATGGTGCTGCTGTTGTTATTGATGGTATTGTTATTGATGATGATGACGATGTTCATACTGACATTATGCACTTTTCCTACTCTGTGTAGGCTATTTTAGATACTAGGCTACTTCCTATTGGCTATGTCCCAGTGTCTACTGTTGCTTCGGCACACTGTGTCCCCCCCCTCCCCTCTCGGACCTTGTCTGTACGTACCTGTGTATTTTTGTTATGCTTGCTTGCAAAACCAATTGCCCTACGGGGACACTGACAATAAACTTGAACTTGAACTTGAACTTGAACTTGAACTTGAAAGCTACCTGCTTCACATAAGTGTCCCACTCAGCCCCATGAGAGAGCAGCATCTTTGCCAGCTGGTCAATCAAAGTCCTGTTACGTTGCTCCACCATGCCATCTGATTTGGGGTTGCAGGCTGTGGTGCGCGTCTTCTTAATCCCCAACAGTTGGCAGAGGCACTGAATCACCTCAGCTTCAAACTGGCGCCCCTGATCACTGTGCAGCACCTCAGGGACTCCATGCACCAGCACATAATCCTCAAACAGGCAAGCAGCAACGGTGTGAGTGGTTGGGTTGGGTAGGTCATACAGGTTAACAAACTTTGTAAAATAATCCTCCATCACCAAGATGTACATATTCCCTCTTGAAGTCACAGGCAGCTCCAAAATATCTGTGGCGACCTGCTGCAGTGGACGATCACCCCCCCCGAATAGGCCTGCAGGATAGGGCATCTGCATTGGTGTGACGTGAGCCGTCTTTGTGCACAATGGCCCAGTTAAACGGGTTGAGCTCCAGAACCCACTGGCCTCTCCTGCTAGTGGGGTCATTGTCAATAGCCAGGTGCCTGGGGCCCAGCAGGGGGCGATGATCAGTGATGATGGTGAACGCTGACAGCCCCACATGATGTTTGAACTCATGCGCAGCCCACACAATGGCCCAAAGCTCCCTATCAAATGTGGACCACTGTTTCTGCACGCATGCAAGATCCTGGCTGGCATAGGCCATGACCCGTTCCAAACCATCCACGGGGGAGGAGGTGAGGACTTGTTTAAGATAGGTGAAAGCCACCTTGCACTCAGCAGTCGACTCAAAAGCCGTGTTTTTTTCCTGTGCGGCAAACTGGGAAAAAATTTTCACATACCACCTGTAATATGAGCGAAGGCCCACAAAGGCCCGGACCACGGAGGGCATGCAAGGAGTTGGCCAACTTCTCACCTTTTCTGAGTTTCATGGGTCAGGCTGGAGGCCCTGCCTGTAAACCACATGCCCCAGAAACACCGCATGATCCCTGACGAGGTGGCATTCGCTGGGATTGAGCTTCAGGCCAGCAGAAGTATGCTGGTCAGAACCTCCTCCAAGTGGATGAGGTGGTCCTCGACCGTGCGACTATATAACAGTATATTGTCTAAATACACCAGGTAAATGTGCCATGGCAGGCCTCTGAGAACCAGCGCATGATGGAGCTGGTTTTCAGAGGCCTGCCATGGCACATTTGCCTGGTGGCGGGAGAATTTGTCAGGCCTATCAGCATGGCCTGCCGCTGATATAAGCCCCTGCCTGTGGTGAAGGCTGTTTTCTCACAGTCCCCCTCAACCATCTCTACCTGACAGTAACTGTTCTAAAATTCAAGGGTGATGAACCAGGACGACCCCGCCAGGGCATCCAGGCTGTCATCTACTCATGGAAAAGGGGTGTGAATTATTAAATTTGCTGATGACACCACAGTCATTGGACTGATTACCAGAGGGGCAGAGAAAGACTGCAGAGCAGAAGTAGCGGGACTTGTAACCTGGTGTCAGACCAACAATCTCTCACTGAATATCGAAAAAACCGAGGAGATGATCATTGATCCAAGGAGATCCAATACCACAGCTGCAGTGAAAAGAGCTCAACAACCCCTGCACTTCCTGAGGCTCCTGAGAAGGGATGGTCTGAATACACAGCTGCTGGTGGTATTCTATCGTTCTGCCATTGAGAGCATACTGGTGTACTGCATCACAGTCTGGCATGCCAGCTGCTCTGCGATGGACAAGAAAGCTCTGCAGAGGGTAATCAAAACTGCCCAAAAAATCATCGGCTGCTCTCTCCCCTCCCTTGATGACATCGCCTGTAGCCGCTATCTCAGTAGAGCCTCAACAATCATCACAGACTGTTCGCATCCTGGTCACCATCTGTTCCACCTGCTGCCCTCTGGGAGGCGCTACAGATCACTCAAAACTCGGACTACCAGATTCAATCGCAGTTTCTTTCCAACAGCAATACGCACCCTCAATGGACTCAAATAACACACACCACCAAACGCTTCTTCTGTGAACTCTGTACATACACTCGGACTTATGCTTTGATCAGCACAAGTCTACTGTATGATTGTGTTTTCTTAAATTTATTTATTTATTTATTATCTTTTTTAAGTAGTGTGTTGTGTTGTGTTACACGTAGCACCTAACAGAGCAGCACTTTTAATTTCGTTGTATTGTTCACAATATAATGACAATAAAGGCACTTTGACTTTGACTTTGTAAGGTGAAAACAAGTCATGGGAGATAAAGGTGCATGTACTCTGCATAATAGCCTGTTAGGTTACACTATGGTTTGTTCACGTTGAACTTAATACATGGATCAGACTTTTAAGATTTAAGAATGAGTGTTTGAAGCAGCAAAACGATGTATAACAGTTACACAGATTAATAAAGGTCATGAGAACACACTTACGAAATTTTCCCAAATGGAGCAAAAGCTGCTTTTATGTCATCTGTGGTGATTTCAGGACTTAGATCTCCAACAAAGACGTGGAAGTGACCTAAAAAAAATTCATTAACTCATTAATTCATTGTACTTTACTCATATTACCTTTATACTAAACTGTTCTTTTACTGTACCTGTTCTTAAAGTAAATATTGCATAAAGTCAATGTATACTTGTGGGCATATCTGTTCTCCTCACATACACACTGTTATACAGTCATTTTTACATCACAGTTTCTACATTTACCCAATACCTTGCACCTCTCTCTGGAAATTAAGATGCAATAACTGCTTCACTGTAACTTGTGTACATAAAAAAGAACTTAAAGACACTATGAAGTGGTATTTCCATAGTATCTAACTGCCATGTGGCGACTTATTTCAGAGTAAAACAGCCTCAAACAGGATGTAAAGGCAAGACATAAATCTAGAAGAAATTTCACTGGCGAACACCCAAACACACACAGCCTCATCTTCCTGCTGCTAATGAAAATAACTAGCAAGTTAACCATCTCCCTACTAACCAGACTGGTTACGTTAAGTTACTACATTACTCCAAATCTATCAGTCTCTCTCTGAAGCTGCCTGTCTCTTTATCTGTCTGTTATGTCTGTTATCATGATATGATAGGTTGAAAACTGGCTGGCTCTCCTCTACTGAGGCGAATCATTTGTCAGATTTTGTTTAACACAGATATAGACTTTGATACAAGAATGCAAAAAAATAAAAAATTAAAATCCAAAACTGGAAATTTCAATTCATTTCGACTTTAACCTTTTGTTGAGCACACTGTAGCACTAAAGGTAACTCAACACCCTGTGCACCCTTGCGCATGAAGAAAGTTACAAATAATTCTACCCTGAAACACGGAAAATGAAACCACGTAACCAGGAGACTGTTTGCTACTTACTGCTTGTGTCTTTCTTTTGGCTGGTTGGTGTCGTGGCCCAGTTGACCTTGACCTCCTGTAAGAGAGACAGTTGTAGACAGCGAGGAAGAGGAGAAAGGTGAGAAATGAAGTAGGCTTGTAAAAGACAGGAAGTTGCTTTTTGTGATTAGAGGTTCTGTCACACACCAGTTTTATTAAGGTTATATTTCGTGATTGAGAACTTTTTTTTTTAATAAGGTGGTCTCTGTATGCCACACTGGGTTCTTAAAGCACCACTACAAATTGATTTAACAACTGTTATTATCT
>JAQFJB010000011.1:21078218-21089261 GCA_029874875.1 Naso minor | reverse complement strand
TGTCTGCTGTTTGGAGCTAAAAACAGTCACCTGCTGCAGCTGGAAACAACACTAGCTTGGTCAAGAGATGGCGAGAAAGCCAAGTACATAGCTGTAATAAACAGTAGAAGTAGAGGTTGCAGATCAGAAACAAAACATGGTGGCACTCTGTTGCTGTTTTCCATCTGAAACTGCTGTTATGTTCTTTGGATGAGACCTAGGAATACCTCGTCTCCTCATTGCTCCACACCTACCTGTTGTTGTTGTTGTTGTTATCAGCCATGTTTTCGCACGTTTGGGAAATATCCAGAAATACCTTAAAATCAGCTTCTTTTACCAGTGGGAGTGGAGCCACCTGAGCAGTATTCCCTTCGTCACAATTAATTGGACACCATTGTATTGACAACGACAACAAGCCATCTCAAGCGAGCATAAAAACTTTTTAGCAAAACTGAGGATTTTTTTTTTTTTTTAATTTGTTGTTTCCATTTACCATTTCTAGTATGACATTTCAAAATGCACATCAAATACATTCATGGAAACACAACTGCTGATGAGCCAAAATATAAAAGTTGCATCGTGTGAAAGAGAGCTGGAGGACACGAAAATGCTGCACAAAGCTGAAGAAAACTGTAAACATGATAATTCTCTCATCACACATGCTCATTTGGTCACATGTTGATAGAAAAAGACTGATGATGATTTAATGCTCAAAAGATTAGAGGAGAAGTTTGATGTTTAGTACATTAAGCCTTATAATAAGAATATTTATGATCATATACAATGTTCTACAGCATTATGACGAATGGCGCAATCCTGAGAGCTGCAGTTCCTTGCTGACATCACCACTAGCTGAAAACAACGGAGGTGCATGGGCACTCAGCAAATCTGTCGAAAAACACAACAAACTCATGTTTTGAAAGACGAGAAACTCACAGAATGTTTAATGGTGTCCTCTAATGTACCAACACCAAAACCCAAAGTTAAACAATGTCTTATAACTGGTTCTTTCAGCTGCTCTGGGCTGCTGTGGCTCAGTAGATAGAACGGGTTGTCTACCAATCAGAGAGGTCGGTGGTTCAATTCCCAGCTCCTCAGGTCCACATGTCGCAGTGTCCTTGGGCAAGATAATGAACCCCATATTGCTCCTAATGGCTGCGCCACTGGTGTGTATGAGTTCTTGATGAGTAGGTTGGCTCTTTGTAGAGAAATCACCTGCCCTTAGAGTGTGAATGGGTGAATGCAGACTTGTGTTGTAAAAGCATTTTGAGTAGTTGAAAAGATAAGAAAAGCACTATATAAATACAGTCAATTTACTGTTTACAAACATACAGCTGTTTCTGGATTATGAGACGTGGTTTAACTTGGCGTTTTAGTGTAAGAACATCAGCGGACATGACTGAACATTTGGTGAGTTTCTCACCTTTTAAAACGAGTGTGTTTTAAAAGGCATGTTTTTCAAGGGATTAGCTGAGCGCACATGCTAGCAGTGACATCAGCAATGATCCCCACACTAAAGACAGCACAGTTTGTTAATAATGCTGTATAAAATTTTATATGATTGTAAATATCCATATTATAAGGCTTAATGTGCAAACAAACAAACTTTTCCTTTAAAGAAACTAAAAAAGAACTCTGACGTGATGCAGTGCCTGATTCCTTCATTGCTCTCTCTCCTTCACTCACTTGAATGACATTGAACACAACACAAGGACACTGACTGAAAGAGCTGCACAGAAAGAAGAGAAAAGCTGAACTCAGGACCTTGTTTAAAGAGAAATAGATTGTGAAGAGCTGTCTGATTTTCTAAACCTCACACAGGCAAGAAACAGAGTGCAGTAAACAAATTTTAGCCAAAAACAAACCATTCATCAGTCAGAGTTCAGGCAGCGCTCCAGCACATCACAGTGACACACACACAAAAATCAGTTGGCACATTTAAAGCCAATCCATCATCTGTAGCTCGACTGTCAGCCAGGAAATAAAGGGATTTGAATTGCAAAGTGAAACCGTGCAGTGTTACGACATCAACAGGGAGGTGAAGGAAACAGGATGAAAGTGAGACAAGAGAAAGTCGACAACTCGTCAAGGAAGAGTTTGCAGCTTTAAGACACAACAGAACAAAAACAGCTTTTTATAATTTAATCCTGTCTATAACTTTAATATATATGTGGGAATATGGAGTTGATAAATTGTTTATAGATAAATAATTAATAAAAGTGTTGTCAGTTAAAAAAAGGCCACCCCATTTATTAATTCATTTATTTTTATTATTTCATAAGTTTTATCATTTCATAAATTATTGTGTCATTATATCATTTTATCATTCATCATTTTATTTTGTTTGTTAAAACCAGATCTGTGCTCCAAATGCCTACCAAGACCTGCAGTACAGGTGGAGTGCAGCTCCTCATTTACGCCACAAGGGGGAGATACCCAAAACTGAGTGCATCCGCAGAAGGAAGCAAAATACGGCACTCAGTCAGTGTAGATGGCAGAAGCAACGCTAATGTACCGCAACGTCTTTATATTTTTTAGTCTTAATTAAAAGAACCAAACCAAACTGCCACACTGAGTAATTTTTATTATTCAGGTGTGCAACATATGCTGAAAAAATAATGTTACTATTTTTATATTAAAATCTCTTGTTTCTTTTCCTGTAAGAATATTTTTGATGGCTCATTTTGACCACAGATGGCAGGAGCAAATTTATCCAATCAAATGTGACCAAAGAATCTCATCCATCATATTAAGAGCCTGTTACCTGCTGGCAGGTGTGAAAAGCTTGTTTTCTTTATAAAATCAACAAAATTCCACCATGTGAAAACAGAAACAACTGTTAACCACTTTTTTCATTTGGATTTGCAGATGTGTGTCTCTACCATTTCTGCTAAGTTGGAACAGAGGAAAACACAGGAAACCACATCAACACGTCTTTCTTTAAGCGTGAGAAAAAATATGATTTTAATGTGTTTGTATGGGTTCAGTGGCTTTTTGAAAGGTCTCCAAATGTGAGGCAGCAGCGAGACTTTTACACAGATGTGAGTTTATTAATGAGGATGTGCAGGGATGATGATTGTGGCAAACCTTTATCTCAGGTTCTATTTGTCACTGGATGAAAAAATGTTGCTACACCATGAAAACCTTCTCACAGCCTGAATTTGATCATTTCCAGCACCACTAATGGAAGCAGTCGTCTTCGGCAGTGATGTTGGGGTCACAAATATGCAACACTGACTGGAGAAATGGAAAGGCATTTTCACAATGTCTCAACATCAAATTGCGGGGAAGATAAGAGGCTTTTTTGGTCGGAATAGCTGCTAGTTCCAGCGTGTATCAGTGTGTGTGTGTGTGTGTGTGTGTGTGTGTGTGTGTGTGCGTGTGTGCGTCCATGCGTGTGTGAGTGTGTGTTGAAGTGCTTACCTGTTACAGTTGCTGTGCGAGTGCAGTTGTACAGAATCGCCAGCTCTCCAAAAACTTTTCCCGGACCAATTGTGCAAAGTTTCTTTCCTTGTTTAGTCACCTCGACCATTCCCTCTGTAAAAACATTCAAAAATTAACAAGTGTCGAGCCATCGAGCAGCGCAGTGATGTTAATGAAATGCTAACATCTGCATAAAACAAAAACTGACATGCACATTTTTGGAGGAAATGTTAACGGTGGGGTCAGTAGCATTTTCCAGAAAAACAAAATATAGATTTAAACAAAATTAATTCGACTCATCCATCACTTCTGGGCCTCTGTGACTGTGTCTGCAGAGCTCCGCCCTCTAACTGGACTTTCATGTTTTGGTTTAGTCAGGACGTTTCTGGGTGGGGAATGGCTGTGTTTCCTCCAGCCAATGAGAGCACGCAGGTGAGGTTGGATTGGATAAAACACAGGGACTGGACACCATTCAGACTGGAGAAAATGGCGGATGTGGACTTAGCAGTGAAAAAGGAAATATAGCCCTAGTGAGGCGAAACGTCAAGCGGATAAAGCTTGTTCCAGAATGGGAGTGAATCTCAGTTTGGCTTTCAGCTGCTTTCAAGCTCTGAAGGCGAAGCTAGGGATGAAGAGCGATGAGGAGTTGGTCTGCTTTCTGTTGGGCAGGTATGAGTCAAACACCGGCGGAAACTTGTTGGATTGTGCAAGCTTTCTAAATGATCAACTTCTGCATAAATAAAAGTAATATTCCTACATAGCTTGTTGTGTAGGTACAAGCAGTTTAAGTACACACTATGATACCGCTGGTGTTAAGTCAGGAGGAGGGGCCTAATTTGAATGCTGTGTTTACAGACAGCAACAAACAAATGCTGCTGACTTGACCTTTAATTCATGTTCCCATCAGGATTGACAGCTTTTACTTTGTTGATCCCCTGATTTGCATCTGGTGCCATCATCAGGTTATAGTTTTAATTTGTCCAGTACTTTGCTTTTGCTTTTTAACCACATTCACTGACAAGCCATGCAGTAGTTGCTGGATTTTGTCACTCAAAACCATAAATATCAACCTGCTGATGCTGCCACTTGAATAGTTAGCAGAAAACCAAAGTGAATAAGATTCATCATCTAGAGAACATGAATGTATGGACACAGTTTAATGGGAATAGATCCAGTGTACATTAAATAGTTTTTTCACAAGATATTTTAGCCTGAGGTTGACCGACAGCCATAGCATCTCTATAGAGACGTAAAGGTTAGCTAGCATGGCAAACATCATGCACAGACCCAAATACACAACGCATACATATGCAAATCTGCAGACTGACAGTCAGTCACAGTGAAGAGAAATCCATCCTAATTAAAGCCATGAATACAGAGGGTAAGCTTCTGTTAAGAGCTGAAAGACACTCATCAGAGGGTTTTTAAATAGTTCAGACAGAGATGACAACACAACAGCTGCTCTTCAACCAGTGTGCTGGTCAGAGACTCCTAGTCCTTGAGACTGAAACACAAGCAGACTTTGACTGAAGAGGAGTGAAGGTGTCAGGAACATATGACTGAAAGGCACAGCAGCTGCAACACAAGCGCCTGTGCATCTATTCATGTAGTGTGTGTGTGTGTGTGTGTGCGTGTGTGAGCAGCCATTCTGTTTTATCACTTTATACACTAAAACATCCACCAGACAATGACCTCACTTTAACTACCAGCATAATTTGTCTCCTCCTGCAGTTCGTACCAGTCTTCCTCACATTTTACTCCGTCATATCATGTCTCTGATGGATCCTCTGTTCACTGCGGCTGCTTCAGGCTGTTTTGCAACCTTGTGTCTCCATGTGATCAGACAAATGGGCTGTCGGTCCATATCAGCGCAATTCGATGTTTCATCTTGGATTACTTTTGTCCCACTGAGAAGAACGAGCTTTTGCTTACAGAGAGGAGAATTTTGTTGGCATAGCGTGTGTGTTGGCGTGTTTTTCCACTCATTCAGCACACAAAGTATTGACAACAGATTCAAATGCACGGATGCTCATGGTCCCCTCTTGGTGAACCCTAATATTTTGGTGTCGTGCTGGATTTTCAGTTGATTTATGCATTGTGTCTTTGTAAAGTTTTTGGTTCTACAAATTTGGTGACTACATTTCTAGAGTGTAAACTACTGTTGCTGGCAGGCTAACTGATAACATGCTAGCCAGCCAGGAGAATGCTATGACAAGTGAGTGGAAGCAAAATAAAACTTTAGTGATTCGTGTTTCACTTATCAGCATCTTTCTCTATTTTATAAGATTGTAAACTGCATATGTGTTTTGAACTGCTTGTTACAAAAAAACTAGACATCAGAAAGGCTCCATAAGATCTGGGGAAGTTAAACTGGTAGTTTAAAAGTTTGCTCTGATTTTTTTTCTTCATAACCTTGCCTGAAAGAACAATTTGAACCTGATTCTGACTGATCAACACTTCGGTCAGTCTTACCCTCCAGAACATAGACAGTGGAGCCATCATCTCCCTCCTGTATGACGCAGCAGCTCTTGGCCAAGCTGGTTGGGTGCATACAGTCCATGATGGTGAGGATCTGCACACATGAGCCAACATATGAGCTGGTGCTTAAAATCACACGCACAAGGAGGAGGATGGTCAGAGGTGTGTCCTCACCTGCCCGTGCTCCAGATGTTTCATGAAGTCGTTGTCCATCAGAGCCCTTAGAATCAACTCACTGGACCTACACATACAGGAAAAGGTCAGAAAGGTCCCTGTGCGTGTGTGTGTGTGTGTGTGTGTTCCTCTGCTCACTCTTTGCTCTTGCAGTAGCTGGTTAGTGTGACATCAGTGAGCTGGGTGGGGTCCAGTGCTGTGGGCTCTGCAGAGATGGCTTGTCTCTTTGTGCGCTGAGGCTCATCAGGAGCTGCTGGACGCTGAGCTGCTGCTCCTTAAGGACGCATCGAGAGAGAGACAACAGTTCAGCACACACAACTGGTCTCTCACATCCAGATGCATGAGCTGCTGGGCCCCCATTAACCCCTTGTTTCTCCACGTCTCTGCTTCAGATTTACTGAGCGGTAGTTTAAGGAGAACTTCACCAAATACTCGTACTCTCTTTGTTTCCAGGTGCTGGGGAATGTAATTGTGAAACAACTAGTATAAATCCCTCACAGTCTCCAGAGGGTGCTGTGTGATGTCTGATAAATGTCTTCAAGTGATGTCACTTGAGTCAGCATCAGCTAAAGACTAAAAATTTGAGATTAACTGAAATTTTGCAAACACATCCCTGACAATGGGGTTACTTTGCTCTTACAGCAGCTGTACAGTCAAAGGAGGAAAACTCAAACATGAAAAGAAAACTTTGTAAATAAATCTTAACGAGTACAATCACTTGTTATAATCATGTTTTGCAGCCTCTTCAGACCCTTGCTGCTGAGATCATGTCCTCTGCTCTTATGCTTCATTTTAACCAACCTGGAGGCAGTTAAAGTTCAAATCCACAGTCATATATGTTTTCAAAGAGCTGATATGAAGCATTACATCTGTAGAAGCCGGATGCAAAACAGACAAAATGAAACATAAGGCATTTCGAGTGCATGGGTGCATCTTAAAAAAAACAAACACTAATGGGATATATTTACAGTATTTTTAGACCTTTTAGACCTTTAATACAGTAAATTTTAGCATTTTCTCACCAAGATCTAATTTCCAGGAAGTAAAGTATTATTGTACATGATAAAGTATTAAAGTCAGCTAATTCAATTTCTCCATAAAGCTCCGTGGGTGTAGAGTCGTCACATAGACTCAGTGTTTCCTCAGTTCTGGCTACAGTCTGATTTTGCATGAACATATGCCAGAACAAAAGGCCATTAACCAAGAGTTTCAGCTCAATATCTGCCTATTTACTGCCGATTGTTGATAGTAAGTTGTTATACATGAATTACGATCTTAATAACCTAACTATAACCCCATAATTGTCATTAATAAGTGCTTTATTATGACTAATAAAGAGACAATAAGCCTTTGGTATACATGATATGAGCAACTAGTAAATGGTGAATAGTATTAAGTGTCACAAACAGACAGTTTGAATTGAAATATTCCTCAGAGGGGATTTTAAGGTTCTGCTGGACTGAAAGCAGACACTCTCATATAAGAACTGTCACCTTGTTTATCAGGCGGGTGTGACGCCTGCACTGGCACACCTGTTTGCACCGTCTCCACAGAGCTGACAGCATTCTGTGGAGCGCTGCGGTGTCGGTCCAGCTCCACCTGCAGCTGCCGGATCAGATCATCTTTAGTGTCGAGCTCCAGCTCCAGCTCATCGATAAGAGCGTCTCTCTGTCTGAGCTCCTCGATCTTCAGCTGCAGAGCGAGCTGAAGGTCCCGCAGTGTGCCGGCACACTTTGACGCAGACATGAGCAGAAATATCCTGCAGGAGGAGGAGGATTATACGCATGTACAGCTGAGGAAGGCTCGACTGTGGACGGTAAACTTACTACATGTACTCAAGTACTCTACTTTACTTTAAGTACTTTAACTTTATGTAAGTATTTCCATTTTCTGCACTTTTATACTTTTACTTTTTCATTCCAGTGTATTTCAGATAGACAGCACACTTTTTACTCCACTACTTTTCCTTGCTAACTTTAGTTACTTTACAGATTTAAATACGGATTGCCTATAAAATATGAATAATCAAATACATTATGATGTAAAGTTGTAGATTAAGATTTAACTTTATTAAAGGAGAAATTCAAAAGCTATTGCCAGGAGCATATTTAGTTAATTAGCTTTACCTCTGTCAGCTGCAACACTGAAAAGAACACATTAATGTATCCTTAATTACAATCCAGAATTATATTTGAAATGAGCCATAGGTGTTTTTACTACTGATAGGCCTACTTTAGGATATATTAATGCTAATACTTAAGTACTTTTGCTGAAGTAAAATCTTAAATTCCAGATTGTTACTTGAAGTGTTAGTGGAAAGGATCTCAGTAAGTTACTCCTTCCACCACTGGTTGTTCCCTTCTCTTCTTCCCTTCTCAGCATAATTTCTCAGTGGAAGTACTCAAATATTTGGGTTATCAAATGCAGCCTGTAGTCTGATGTAAAGCTCTGCTCCAGAAATTCATCATATACTCACTTGTTCAGTGTGAAGTACGGATCGATGAGATGCTGCCGTAGTTGAGGAGTGAACCCGGGGGAGGGGCGTCCGTCCTCGGTCTTTCTCTGCGCCGGATAAATAAAGAAAATCTAAATTAATTATTCGAGCTATTCAGCAATGAGCACGATCAGGAGCCGTCATTACTCTCGGTACAACAACATAAGCAGCAGTGAAACAGAACGAGACACTCTGAGCTTCAGCAGTTTGAGGATGAAGCGATGAGCACACGCGCACAGCTGAGTTTAACAGCAATACTACAAAATAAAAGTCTGCCCAGGAACAGAGTTCAGATCCAGCAGAACTGCCTGTTTACAAATTATTACCATTACTATTACTAACCTACAAAAAGGCTTGCCATAAATTATATTTCATGACAAAAACACATTTCCTAGGTAATGAACGCGAGACTAAGTCTGTAAAACGTCGAAACAATCATATTTTATTGTATTTAATTTATTTTAACCCTGGAACAGGCAAGAGTGAAAAATAAGTTGTGAAAAATGATTTAATGCAACTTCTTATCTCATTTGCACCCATGTAAAACATTAAAAAAACCCCATAAATATTAAAATTAAACATGTTGCCTGTTTTGGGTTTTATGAGTTGTATCTCCCAGGATACGCTGCCCTATTAAGATATAAAAAATCAAAATGGTTGAAATTTTAATGTTTTATTTGATGTAGACAAGTTATGCATTCATGCTCTTCCTGGTCATTAATGTCATATTGTTTTAAAACTGATTTCATCATTTCCATCAAAGTATAAGGCCGAACAAAAGCTTCAGTTCTGACAATCCATTTCTGCTAAGTGAATAGCAACTGCATAAAAAGTAATGCAAAAGCAAAAGTAAACTTTTAGCAGAAAAACATTTTAAACATTTAATTTTTAAAAAAAAAAAAACTTTAAAGCATTTAAAACATGTTTTGTAAAAAGGAAATTACAGTTCACCCTCTCTCTGATTCCTGCCCTTGCCTTTCTTTTGCCATAATATGAACTGACTGTAATGCCCTGCAGGAAAATATATGGATATACTGTCATAATATACAGTACATACCTGTGCATGGTAATGTGTTTTATCTCTTTTTTCAATAAATATTAACATGTTTCCCAGCTTGAAACTAAATTTCGAAAACTACACACTGATCAAATTTCTACCCCTTAATCAGGCAACGTATCTCAGAGGATAAATAGGCTACTTTTCAAAAGCTGCTAAATAATATCACAAACCAAGTTAAACCGTTTTTCTTCATCAGCATATCAAGACAATAGTTCAAATTAGTTTTATGAAATTATATTTCTGTTTTTATTGAAAATCACTACAGGTACTATGTGATTACCTACCACATGGTATGCAGACCCTGCACCACTGGCGGCCACGATGATTTCTGATCAGGCTGACAAAACAATGACAGATAACCTGAACCAAGGAAAGTGACCAGGATACTAGCAACAGACAAGACTTTTGATAAATGATAACTTGACTGGGTGAAAACCTTTAGTCTTTATCCTACGGGATGTTAAAGAGTCTGTATCTCCTGGTGCACGTTGCCTGTTTTAAGGTCAATCCGCCGTCTCAATATGTTGGAACAGTTGTATTGCTGTTTTTGACCGCTTGGGGGCAGCAGCGCGCCGTCACGGTCTCTGCTGGGCTGCAAATAAGACGCTCAAACCGGAAGTACTTCTTCCTCTCCGGAAACTTCAGCTACATCAACAAAACAGGCACAATGGCGGCAACGCATGGAGAAATAAACCGTGAAACAGGCAAACTGGAGTTGTATCCTTTAAAATGAGCTCTGAATATTTAACTCGGAGTCACAGTTGTGTTACTAAGACCTTCTAAGACTTTTATGAATTAAAAAACAAGCTGACAGTCAAACATTAGCCGAACGCTACACGTCTCTTTGTGTGTGTGTGTGTGTGTGTGTGTGTGTGTGTGTGTGTGTGAGAGAGTGAGAGACAGTGAGTAAGTGTGTAACCAGTCTGTGTGTAACGTTAATATTTACTCTGGGCTCTTCTGACCAGATATTATTGACACTGAAACGGGTTAATCTGGTCGGTTTTTGTCAAGAGAGAGGATTTGTGTTTTAAGCTAACAGGTGTGTGTTTCAAATGTAGCTGCTCTGACAGTTTTTGTTTGTTTATTTTTTGTAATCGTGTCTCAGTATTCTGTTACTGAGGGAGAACAACAATTCCACAGTGTAGAAATGCCTCAGAATGCTGCTCTTCCCTTGTTTGCTTTGTCTGTCAAAGCACTTTTTTTTAAATGTTCTTCAAATAAGGTTGTTGTTATTATTATTATTATTATTTACACCAGAAGTGTTGGTATTAAAATATAATTGAAATACCAGAAGTTAAAGTACCTAATATGCAGAAAGGTCCTTTTCAGAGCCGTACAGATTATATACGTTAACGTGTTACAATTATTAATGCATTCATGGTCATTACTTTTGTTCAAAGAAGGTGAAAGCGTAGCTACTTATAGGTATTTCATG
>JAQFJB010000011.1:21013924-21024728 GCA_029874875.1 Naso minor | reverse complement strand
AATAAAATCACGTAGTGGTGAGGAAAAAAATCAATTCTTTGATGCATCGCAATACAGAAGTGGACCATTCTGAATCAATTAAAAAATGTTCAAAAATCAATTATCTAAATTTTAAATAATGTAAAAAAAAAAAAGCCGTGAAAAGGCAGAAAATGGAAGTGCAGCGTGCCACGCAGCCGGACGTTTTACGGGGAGCACACGAGAAAACAAGATAGACACATGGCTGACCACCAGACCCAGCCAGCACTGAGTAGATTAAAAGACATCGTTTGGAAGCACTTTGGCTTCTTCAGAGGTGATGGCTAAGTGAACTGAACAAAAGGCCACATAATATGAAAGCTGTGTCACACTGCGATAAAATCAAGATGCATAAATATAAGATGCATCTTGATGCATCGGTAATCATTTTATAATCTAACCATAATCCCCTGAATCGAATTGAATCGTTAGGTGCCTACAGTCATTTTTCAGAATAAAAGCTCAGCAGGCAGCTCAACAGACCTCATGCTGCAACATCAGAGACATCTAAGGGTGAGTAACTGATAAACGAAACATAATTTCTGACACAAACAAACTGTCAATTTAAAGCGCCAGGTTTTGCTCAGTTGGATCCTGAAGGTGAGCCTTCATTAACTGAGTCAAGAAGTTTCTGCTGTAGGATCCCTGGGATCATTTTGGTACATTTTGTAAGGTCTGGTGAGGGCACTGACGTTAAAAATGGTCCACTGCTCTGAATAGCACCTTGGCAAAGAGAAGCAGACAGAACAAGACAGTGATGGCAGTCGTAAACAAAAACGGACAGGAAAGAGAGGGAGGACGAGGAGGAGAAAATAGTGGCTGAAACATTCAGTCCTCACTGACCACAGAGTGTAAAGCGTTCAGTGTGAGTGTGTCTGAGTGTGTGAGTGCATTTGTATGTTTGTCAATGTGGAACATCTGAACTTATTCTGTGTATACTATGCATAAAGTCAAATATCTTTGCTATTGTGCAGGAATTTGCATGTGTGTGTGAGAGTGTTTAACTATATGTGTTTGTGTAGTGTAGTGCGTATTCGTGCAAGTAAACCTGCTCACTTCTCTGTCTACCCATCTGCCCTTGGCATTCAGCTGACACACACACACTCACTGATATCACAACATGGACTCAGAGAGATGCAACAGGAGGACGAGAGATGGCATGAAGAGAATAAAAAAGAAATAGAAGGAAAGGATGCACAGAAACCCTCAAACTGGCAGATGAAACAAAGAGAAGTTAAAAAAAGGGAAAAAAAAGGAAAACTCAAACAGACTGCAAGTTCATCCAAAGGGCAAAATTTAATAATAGTTGAGAGAGATTTGGCATTAAAGGATAAATCAGCTCTGCTGAAAAAAAAAGTGCATGTCTCTCACAGATCTGTTTTTCATTTGTCAGCTGCACAGACTTAGTGAGCTGCATCCATCCAGAAACCTTGTGTTTCATTTTTAATTTCACATCTACAAACTGTATGTCACATCTGAAAGAGCATCAGTGTGATCAGAGCGACGCCTTGTCATTTTGGAGTTGATGCAAAGTGTGACAGTTTAGTCAGAGTGCAGACCTGTAAAACATTTCAACAATCTCAGCAGAGTTCTTTAGATTAAACTGCCTGGGAGAAAAATGTTCATGTAAGGCTCAACCCGGGTAAAAACTTTGGAAAAGTTTCTCCTCTGGGACGATCTGTGTGATTTTTTGTTAAGACTAAGTCCCAGTTTTGACAGTCAATGGTGTAAAGAGCACCGCACAAGTTCATTTCAAGTGCGTCCAATTGCATTTTGCTATTTAGATGGCGCATTATCTGGGTGCAAAATGAGGCCCAATTCCAAAGAGGATGGATCAGCCCTTTAATTAATCATAGGTGTGTACTGGGTGTAAAAAGGACTAAAGTAACCAGTGTGTCGGCACACTGCCATGGCAGAATCTGAGACAATCTGTCACTGAAGTGAGTGCTTGATTGTTGAGTTAACGGATCTGCTTATCAGTGGGAGCAGCTTCTGTGTCAGTACATTATGAAAACCTCTATGATTTCACTGCATACACCGATGAACTGATGGGCAAATTAGTGCATTATGAGGAGCCTTGTTGTGCGTCCCCATTTGTCACGAGCAGAATTTAGGCGCTGTAGTATCCTGAGACTTCTTGTAGTATCTAGAGGGAGCTCTAGGCTCCAGGTGTGGTTACCTGACAGAAAGTCTATATATAGAAGAAGCATGTGATTCCCTCTCTGTGTGCTGCATACGATGTGTCAGTAAAAAGCCAAGCAACCTATTTTTTGGTGTCCTGAGTCCTCCTTGATTTTTCTGGGGTCACAGTGTTATAATTTCTGTTTGCCCCTAACACATTTTCTATCAAACCTCAAGCCTTGGATGTTAGCGTTAGCATTAGCTTAAAGTGATTTTTTTTTCACAAGATTCAATATGGCTAGTTGTCAGTGTGTTCAATAAATTTCTATTAAAATTGACTCACCAAGATTCCAGCCTCTGTGACAGAGGATAAATGTTAGCAAATATCAAGAAATAAAAAATATCAAGAAATAAACTATTTATACAATTTGATGAACCGATTCAATATGTTTATTATATCTTTTTTTCCTTGGTAGGGTCTCTGTTTTTCTTCCAAAAAGTTTTTGTATTAGTTTTGTCTTTCTTTCCTCTCGCGGAAGTGTCACATGACACAGAGCTGACATACTGAAGTGTGCGTGGCCACACGCTGCTCAATGTAAACAGGACTACAGCAAGACTAGTGTTAGCAGGTAAACTTCGATAGTTAGTGAGGATTATCACTTAGCTTTTTTTTCATGAAGTGCATGGTCATGGGATGTAACAATCATACAAACGACGTAACCCATGTCTGTTACCATTGTTTGCCAGTTGGAGATCCAGAGCAATGCAAGCTGTGGTTGTCGGCCATCGGACATTCAGACGTCAATATACTGTGGGATGTGCAGCAGCAAAACACCTTGGTATTGCGTGATTGCAGCAATCATTTTCCTGACAGTGACTGTCGCAGTAGGAAAGACTATTAGTCAAGAAAACTCCCGTTCCCTCGGTCTTCCCAGATCACACTGAGGAGGTTTCTCAAAATCATTCTGAAAATCAGCTTTGGCCATGATCGCTTGTGTTGTGATGCTCAAAGATGTGCAAAGCACATAAATTCACTCAGGAAGTGCTGAGTTTGTTTACACCAGCAAAGACCAGAGACCAGCTAGCCTGCATCGATCTCAAAAAACTTCTGTCTGAAAGACCAGATCTTATTTTGTTTAAAACTGATAATTACACAAAGACTAAGCACAGAAATAACAAACAGAAAACGACCCATATGTTACTTAATATATAAATATCATGGTATGTTTGAAACTTTCAATTTAAAGCGCATTATACATTAGTTTTTAGATTCGAGTTAGCTTTTCAGTTCAAGTGAATGTGGAGAAAAATTTCAAACACCTCCCCTTTGTCACAGAGGCATAATTGGTGAGTCAATTTTAATATTAATTAAACACAATGACAAGTAGATTTGTCTAGATTTTGCATACGTTGAATCCTTTAAAAAAAAAAAATCACTTTAAAGCACTGCTGTTTAGTTCTGAATGACTTTAAACATGAACAAAAGACAAGGCGTATTATTATCAAAGCAGAGAAAAAACATGCAGTTTAATTTCAGTTGGACGTTAAAGTAATAAGCAATAATACTCTTGTATGTTTGGTAAGATAATACTGTACAAAAGCTGATTCCTACACCACTGTTATCTTACATCAGTATACAGTACTAGATGCTTCACTCAAGCAAATTTCTGTTGGCTTTCAAAGGATAAGAAGTGCATTTAAAAAAAAACGTGCAGCTCTAAACTCAGTCACTCTCTCTTTTTGTCTCTCTTTCTCTCTCTCTCTCTCTCTCACACACACACACAAAATCAGATCAGTGTAGAGGAGGAGCGTCTTCATCAGGGATTCTGCTCATCTTCAAGGTTCAGCACAGAGTTCAAATACAGCAAATACAGTCTGTATTGCTTTGGCAGCAAGCACACTTAAAAGGGTCCAAAGCTCACAGACCATCATGTTCATTAGATATTGCAAATAAATCGAAATCTGAATGGAAACACCTTGAACTGTAAAAGCTTTCCTAAGACACATCCACTGACTCACTGAACAGGTTGAAGTTTAGAGGAGAGGAAAAAGCAACCTTAAAGGGGAGGAAAGATTAAAGGAAGAGGGGGAAACGAACAGCTCAGCTCATATCAGTTTCACAGGGAGAGTTTTCTTCTTTCATGCAGCTTTGGCTGATTTTAACTCTCTTGCTCTAGTTATTCCCTGTTAAAGCCCCTGGGTATCACCTTAATGAGAAATTCCCAGTGAGAGGTGTTACATCCAATAGTTCATAGAGACGAGGAAACACATGAAGAAAGAAGCTCGATCCATTACGATGTGCATGTTATAGCTTTAGATAGAGGAAGAAACTGAAGGAAAGAGTGCGAGGCACAGAGAAGCTGACGCTCTCATTTCCCCTGATCTTGTGTTCCTAGAGTGCCCATTTTATCTCAGATAAAGGACACTTAGTGATATTTGTTCTCTTCCAGTCAGAGCCTTGGGCAACTCTCCTCTACTCGCACACACACACACACACACACACACACACATATTCTATCATAGTTCTGTTGTACTTCAAATTACTGAACACAGACCCTGGGTCCTCTTGACTTCCGTTTCAAAATCTAATCAAATCACTCTCCTTCAGAGTCACTGAATATACAATTACATTGTTTTCTTAAATAACATTAAACATAACTGATTCAACCACTTGACTTTGGCTTTCTGAAATCTCCTCTGTCCGTGCTGCCCTAACTCAGCTTCAGATAAACATGAGAAGAGAAAATGGACGCAATTTCCTCCTTAATGCACAAGTTTTTATGTTGCTGTTGAAGAGGGTCAAATCCGGTCAAAAACATAAAGAGAAATCAATTTTAATATTCAGATAAATGGTCTCTCTGTCCGCCAGCAGGTCAAAACACAATAATACTTTCCTTTCTAGAAGAACGTACCCTTTGTGTCCTGGCACAATATCCTCTTGAAAGCCTTCCTGAAGTCATTGTTGAAGATGGTGTATATGACCGGATTGAGACAGGAGTTGCAGTAGCCAATCCAAAAAAAGAATTTAAACAAGGGGTTGGGGATGCTGCAGGTCTCAGGACACACTGCCTGGAGTGAATAAGAGAAGAAGAAGGGGAACCAGCAGATCACAAACACTCCCATCACTACAGCCAGCACAAAGGTGAACCTCTTCTCTCTGTTCACCAAGGCCTTGCGGCGGGAGATAGGCGTCCCCTGAATTTTAGATGTTTCCTCGGGTACTAGTTTGGTGCCGGATGATGTGGCTACAGTGTTTTTGTATTTGGCGGCCATGTTTAGCACCTGACCTTTAAACCCTTTGCTTTGGGACGATCCCAAAGTTTGCGTCATTTCTTTGCCGTTGTCGTCGAGCACTCCCACCTGACCAACTTCCAGCTCCTCGTCAGAGCCAAAGCTGGAGGTGTTGTCAGGAAGCGCTACACCTCCCTCATCAGGATGAGTCTGGGACCCTCTGCGTGGAGCAGCTGTGAGGATGGGGCTTTCATTTTGGAGGTCTGAGGGGGAAGCGCTGAAGGAAGCAGTATTCAGATTGGTAGGGTAGTGCTGAGAGTCCTGGCTCGCAGTATTCCCAGAGGGGTTTTGAGGGGATACCGGAATAGAATCCACGTAAGATATTTTGGTCAGGACTCTTTGTGGTTGGCTTGCAGTCGTAGCTTCTTGATCTCCGTTCTGTTGTGACTGCTCAGATAACTTCACCTGAGGCTCACTGGCTGCAACACTGGCATTTCCTCCTGCTACCGCTTTATGCTTCTGTCCCGGCGGGCAGCGTGTGTGCTGCTTAGCAATCTGATAAATCCTCACGTAGACCAGAATCATGATCACACAGGGGGCAAAGAATGAGCCGATGGTGGAGTAGAGAATATACCAGCGCTCGTTGTTCAGTTCACACACCTCTTCACCTCCTTCGCTTTTGTCAAGAGTGAGTAGAGGAGGGAAAGAGATGACAGCTGAGATCAGCCAGACGACAACAATGCCCGCTTTGATTCGTGAGGGAGTGCGTTTGGCCCCGTAGGACACGGGCCGAGAGATTGACAGGTAGCGGTCCAGTGCTATCGCACAAAGGTGCACAATAGAGGAGGTGCAGAAGAGAACATCTAGCGCCAGGTAGATTTCACACCAAATGGAGCTGAACGCCCAGTATCCCTGCAGCTCGTTAGCCAAGGAGAAGGGAATAATGAGCGTGGCCACTAAAATATCTGCTGCAGCAAGAGATACCAGGAAGAGGTTCTGAGCCCCCTTGAGGGACCTTGATGTCAGAACAGCAATGATGACCAGGATGTTCCCAACAATAGTCACAATCATCATAATTGTGATGGCAATGGCAAAGGCTGCGGTGGCTTGCGGAGTGTAAGGCGAGGTCTTGAAAGTGCTCCGGTTGCAGGGTCGGGTGCCAGAGATGAGGCTGATGTTCCTGCCGGGGAGTCCACCGAGCTCGGACAGGCAGGGAGCATCTGAAGCAGCTGCCATGATGGTGACAAGGAACCTTTATGAGCAGCCTCTTACAGAGAGAGAGACAACAAAAGGCTGTTTCTGTGGAAAACCATTGGGAAACAGGATTTCCCCAGTAAAAGGAGAGACTGAAGAGCCGGAGGGTTTTCAGTCAAAGTGAAGCCATGTGATCTTTACTCTATGAGGAGGATCTGCAAAAGAGAGACACATTTTGTGATCAACATATGAGTATAATCGATGTTCATTTGTATGCACTCACTGATGATGATGAGCGACAAAGCTTTATTAACAAAACATGACAGATAACATTGAGGGCAAATCTCAAAGTAGGATTTTCATTGCAGTGCCTTTGTCTTTAATCTTTTAAATTTTGGGAATTTTTATGAAATGATCTTAATTATCTTAATCTTCATCCCCTGCTGGAAATGTCACAGCAGATGGTGTTAAATGACACTGACTGGAGATGAGTTCCACCATGTGTTTATCACCATGAATTAACCTAACATCCACACTGCATTTGATGGAAAACTAATTAATTAATTCATATTTTCTTTTGCTAATTTTCTAAAGCATTTGGATAAATTTTGCATGTGGATGGAAGCCTTTGCATTTTGCATGGTTTTATTTACTTTGTAGGTTTTATTTTACTCTCTGTACACAGAACGTCTCTTTCATTTGACTGTGGCATGTGTGACTCAGGCAGAGCTAGTCGCCTATATGGGGAGCTGGTTCAATCCCCAGCTCCTCCTCCAACTCCAACCCCAGATTGTGCACTCAGCTTCTTCATCAGTGTGACCGTGTCAATAACAGGAAAATCACGTTGGATAAAGGCATTGTGTCCCATAAATGAGAAGATTTTCGTCTTCCAAACATTGTTGCCTGTACTGCACAGCAATTTCAAACTTGACGACTGTTGATGCATGCTGCACTGATGTATGTGGATGCAGCCAATCACTGTTAACTGAGGGAAAAATCATGAACTATGTTTCTGAACCTGTAAAATTGTTTAATAACAAACTGACCTCATGAGAGACCAAAAGAAAAAAAACATTTGCTCTCTGAAAATTAGCGATTTACTGCTTGCAACACTAGTATTGTAGTTAAGGAAGTGAAGTTTAGTAAAACTCCACCCTGAGGTCCAGAGTGATCTGACTAATGCAGAGTACTGGAGCCTCTTTTTTTCTGTCACTGAGGATAAAGATGCTGCGTGCTGCGCAGTGTGAAGCCTCAAGATTTATGATCTATGGCCGAGTAAACAGAATGAACTTGACCGCTGTTCTCATGTACTTTAAGTTCTTTTTTTCTTTCTTTCTTTTTTTTTTTTAAGAGATTTTTATTGGGTTACAAACAGACACCGAGCAAGTGTTTGTTTAACTTTTCAGCTGATTTTGCTGGATCTCAGATGAAGATTTTGTTGCTTCCTCTGCAGCTGACTGGGGTGCAGGTGTTCACTTCTGTCCATCAAATTACATATTGTATATATTCCCCATTCCTGCAGCTCTTTCCCCTTCTTAGTTCTTTATTTATCTGTAGGCTCACTGTATATTTGACTATTTAATTTGTATGATTGTGTTGCATATGCTGCTTGATCAACAATAAATATGAATCTTATACCCAGTGCTCTAAACTGTAATAGTTTATTTTCTGCTTTTAGTCCATTTCAAAGACAGAAGCAGATATTTCCTCAGAAAACATTCGGCCTAACAGAAAGGAATCTGTAGGCTACAATTAACGAGGACAGAAAACTGATTACTTAGAAGCTTTGAAGGCTACTGACAGGACCGTGCCAAACTCAACACATAAATCTCATAATAAATGTAAAAATCATCTGAAATTTGTCCTTACTGGGATGTAGATCTTCATATCAGCTGCGCTATTCCTGCCCAAAACTTTCTCTTTCACGAATATTCGGATTATTGATGAAACTATCCGGTGATGCGTCAGCGGGCGTCCGACAAACCAACCGAGGCAGAAAGTCGCTGGATGCTTTGATCTCCACAGACTGGATTCAACAGCGGAGGCGCGGGAATGGAGAACAGAGCAGGAAAAATATACAAACGGCTCCAGTTTCAGTCCGTGCAGGGGAAAAAAATCAACCTAAAGTTTAAAACGCTGATGCATTCACGCACAGGTCCGCGCGCTGGATCAGACCTCCTCGCTGAGAGATGTGGAGCAACTGATGCGGATGTTACCGGATAAACGAGGACGCTCCTTTTACGCGCAGCTTCATCGGGACTCCAGACGCGCTTCAGCCCGTGAGAAGCAGGTCAAAGGTGAAACGTCTGACAGCGTCCCATCAAGGAAACGGAGACTACTTGGGTCGTATTTCATGAGACTTAATACTTCTAACCAAGTTTATTAAGGCTTTTACAAAAAATCCAACTATTAAAATATAACGAAGAAATTTAAGCAACCAAATTTTACAAAACTTGCGCTTACTGGTCGAGTTGAGTCAATTATCAAAAAGCCAACGGTTTTGATGACTGATGAGTCATCTTGTGGAAAAAATACCAAAAAATATTAAATGTTTTTCTGCTTTTCTAGCTTGTCATTTTTTTAGCTTTTCTTTCTTTTGAATGACAGAAAAATGATTCATTTCGAAGTTTGAACTATTGTTCAAACAATCGATCAATTGCTGGATGAAATAATCAGCGGATTGAAAATAATCAAAGTTTTCAGAGACTGAAAATGGAAAACTACAAGTTACAAATTGATAAAAAAAAAAAAACAAAACTGAATTTGTTGAGAGCATCACATGTAGTACATGTGACACGTGAAACATGTTATACATGTTGTATGAGTCCACGGGACAAATTAAATGAAAAAAGAAAAAAATCACTATGTGGTCCTGAATACAGTTTTCTTTGTTTTCTTCTTCTTCTTCTTCTTCTTCTTCATGATGACAAAGGAGTTGATTTCTTTTAGCTGATTTGTTTCTTTGTAATAAATTTTCTCTCTGTGAAAGGATATAAAACCATTGCCACATGTTTGTTTGACATCATCTGCTTCTGCTGAGACACAATAATCAGAGCAGATACTAATCCTCTTCAGCTGTTTTGGTAGGATAAATACTCACATTACAATCAGACTGAAGACGTTCCCATTCACCCGCAATAACACTCACTCATTAGAGTCAGGCATCTTTATCATTTCAGTTTGTATTTTTAGTGTCAGTGTTTGACTAAATACTTTCAATTTAATGACCCTCCTCTGTCATTAGAATTCAGGTCCTTCACTTTTGATTTGAATCTAGCAACAGTTAGTTTCGGTGTTCTAGTGGGAACCCCATTTTTATGCAAAGGGAAGTATGACGACGAGGTGTCTACCAGGTGTCCTCGAACCCGTTTTGTTGTGTGTGCTTCTCTATTACAGGATCCTAGTTTGGAGCTGGAAGGCCATTAGAGTAGTGAGCTACACCTGGGCCCAATGTAGTTCCCCATAAAATGCATTACATCCTTTTCCAGGGGTTCGGCCTCGACCACCATTTTCCTGCCACATAGATTCACACTCTGCCGTAAATGCATCTAGACCACTGACTACTGACCTTACACGTTGCTTAAGTTGTTTTTCCTTTGTTTAATAAAACACATGGGGGCCCTCGAACCATGGGGCCCCTAAAATCATGACCTCTCCTGAGTGAGAGACAGCCCCAGTACAGAGAGAGAGAGAGAGAGATTGTGAGGAAGAGAGAGAGCGAGAAAGAGAATGTGAGTAAGAGCGAGAGACTGTGAGAGAGAGCAGGAGAGCCACATGTAAATTTGGAAGCAGAGTGAGATCCTCTATAATGTGTGACGCCTCTAACTCAAGCCGGCGAGCAGAACAGACACCTGCAGCTGCCAGCTGACGAGGAGGTAGTGCGGACAAAGCCTGGGGTGCAGTAAAACGGTCGGCAGCAGCCGAGAGCATCCCAACGGGATACAGGCCAACCTCTCAGGCCACCTCCGGTTCTTCAGACTCTACTGCCAAAAATGCTTCTTTTTTTTTTCCCCTCCTCATGCAGGCTGTCCGCTGGCGCACTACAGAAAGGCCAAACAGACGCCGGATAAACATCAGAAATTTTGTTCCTTGTCATTCCACTTATGTGACTGCTCCCAATGGGACCAAGCCCAGAGGCAAGGGAGTTCCACCAAGCAAATAAATGGAATGCTAAATGCTTTTCTCTATGAGCATAAGCAACATAATATATTGGGACACGTGGTAGTATTCTATTGTTACC
>JAQFJB010000011.1:20952351-20964331 GCA_029874875.1 Naso minor | reverse complement strand
AAAAAAAATCTACTACAATATTGAATTTCCCTCTGGGATTAATAAAGTATTTTTCATTTCATTTCATTTCATTTTCAGACATTGCCTACCCCAGCTTTGAAGGGGAACTCCACCAATTCAACTTGTCATTATAACTGAAGCAAAAGCGATGATTAATGTCCCTGTTTTTTACCAACAGAGTGTTGCACATTAATAAGCATATAGTTGGTACAAGCAACAACTTTTGTACATATTCCAGCATTTCGCTATTGTCATTAACTCAACATATGAAGCGAATCTCTAAATAGACTGTAGAGAAAGGCTGTTTCAAGTTATAATCAATAAATATCTTAGATTTTTGAATGAGGTTTTCTTCCTTCAGTTTTGAAACTAAGTTCTGTTTTCACTTTAGCGTTGTGTTGTCAGACACAGAAGGCAGGGAGGGTCTAATGAGAAGATGCTTTGGAATTGCATCATGTGAAATGTAGGATTGAGTGTTTTTGACTCCGTAAGGATGAAAAGTCAGGGCATCTCCACTTCTGCACAGATTTTGGTGATCCTTTCTTAAATTTTATGAAGGAGGAATAATTAAAAATCTCAGGAGTGCTCCTTTAATCTCTCTCTCTCTTTCTCTCTCTCTCATTGAACCTTTCAGAGGGGTATTCCATGAGCTCTTCTGTTTATGCAAAATTGCCATTGCCATACCTTTAAGTACTGTCTCCTGTCAGAGCTGTTTTTCCACACTGAAGCTGGTTAAGGCGTACTTGAGGTCTACCATGGATGATGAGAGATTGAGCAGTCTGTGTGTTTTAAGTGTGGAGGCTAGATGAGCAAAGTCCCCGGATTTAGGTGATTTTGTGAATCACTTTGCTGCAAACCACAACAATCGCAAAATACAGCTGTTGTAAGCTAAATGTGATACAGTCATCTCATATATAAATAAATGAGTAACATAAATAAATGACATTCAAATTTATTCCATCTCTTTCCGTCTTTTCTGAGTGAATATTCGGAACCTATAAGTATTGGTTTTATGTATGTATTGATTGTAATCAGACTTTCGAAGACTAAAAAACTCAGTGTTTTAATTATGTACCTGTGTTTGTATTCCTGATGATACACTGAGAGAATGAGCTCAAAGTGCTGCTCATCACCATGAGATGAGCTTAACATCAGCTCTCAGAACAGTAGTAATACAGTAGCTTTGGATGCTTGTGCTATAGAATAGAATAGAATGCCTTTATTGTCATTGCACAGCTGTACAATGGAATTTAGCATGACTCCCCAGTGGTATATACCATATAAATATATAATCAATATAAATAACATAATAACGACGCATGAAGTTTTAAAGCAAGTATGACTTTAAAATAATAAAGTCTATGTAGTAAATAGTCTGTATATTAATAAGTAGTCTTGTTTTGTGCTACATTTGTACAGTGTTAGTGTAGGAATTTACAAAAAGTTAGATACACTCAACGTTATTTGATCTATTCCACCTCTACCTGAATTCCAAATAATATAGAGATGTATGTTGTGGGTGCCTTAAATAGCCCTGCATTTTCTGGTGAGACACATCTATGCTGCCCCCAAATAATCACTAGTTCCATCCTGGCCACCTCACTGAGAACTTCCTGGCTCCGCCACTGCTCTCTCTCTCAATTTTTTTTTACTTTAACTTTTTTTCAATTTAGCAAGCTCTCTCCATCTCTCTACCCCCCCACCCTTTCTCCTTGTGCCACTCAGTGTCTCTCTCCTTTCTTTCACTCATCTTCCTTTCTTTCCTTTCCTCTGGCACACTCTGTCTTTCACTGAGGGTTTCCCCACTCTCTCCTCCACCTCCATCTCCTCCCACTCCTTCTCTTTCACTGTCTTTCTCCACACTGGGCGGTGTATCATCGGGGGTGTACGCACATGTGCGCCCCTCCTCTTCCTCATGTCTGGATAATAGCGGGTGTAAAGTGGATTTGAACTTGCAGCCAGAGCTGAGAGGTGGAAGAGGTCCGACCCGCAGACATCTGTGCATTCACAGCGGCTGTTTGTCTGAGACGTGCGGGATTCTTTTCTGAAGGGAAAGTTTGAAAAGTGACTCAAGTAGCCTAAACCAGAGACTTTGGACTCACAAGGTAAGATCTTTATCTATTTACTTTTTTTAAAAAAACGCTTTCTCGCTGAGATTTCTGCACCAGGGTTTTGTTTTTCTTTTCAAATTTAGTTCGATAAATGCGCAACATGTATCTAATTATTTTAAATAATCAGGCTGCTTATCCGCGCATGATGCCGTAATCTGCGTGTCCTTCCACCGGAGGAGCTGATCTTTTGGGTGGCCAGGAATGTTCCCACACTGATAAAGCCGAATGATAAGACACTCATTGATAGAAACGGACACTTGGGGCCAATTAGGTCCACTTACATCCACCGACAGCGTTTAACCTTTTGATCACTGATAAGCTGTATCAGCTTTGCGCAAATCGGCCTCTGCTGCAGCTGCGATCGCATCAGATCTGACTTTGTCATGTCAAAGGTTAACAGAAATTAAACACTTGGTTGCACCGTGACGTTTTTTTCTAACAGTTTCCATTTATGCGCGTACAGCGGGCAAATATGCCTCTTTGCAAAATTGAATAGGCCGACTTAAATCTACATCTCCAAAAATAGCCAAATACTGAATAATCATTTCTACATTTCGATACCTGTTTTTATTATTGTGGAATAACTTTGCGTTCTGGCTGGTTTGTCAGACAAAATGAAATATTTCTGGACATCTTTTTTCAAATGTGCTATATATTTTCCTGTTTTAGAGCAAAAAACTTTGACCAATGAATTCATGAAATGAAATTAAACTTATCACAACACCAACATCAAATACTTCATTACTGATATGACATGACATTTTATTGAAAATAAATTATTTATTTATTTTTACTATTTAGAGCATTTTAAAGTCTCCCTTTATTGCTTCACTGTGCTGAATAAAGTCTGTAGGCTAGTTTGAGGAAAGTTTAACACCTGTCATACCTGCAAGATTTATGACATCACTTTTACTTAAATCAGAATGCAGTATGAAACTTACACAACTTTGATGTGGAAACATGAAGCCTTTGAGGAAAAAACATTACAGTGAAGAAGGAAACATCTTGTGTCTATCAGTTAAACTTCTGAAATTAAAAATAGTTTCAAAATGATTAAAATTCTATTAAAAAGGAAAAAAGAGATTTTGTTTTGTAGGCTTTAAGGCACAAATTCTACACAAATGATTATTTTTATAGCCTACATCTTAAAATATGTCTGGGGGTGAGGTGGAGGTACAAGTGCAGAAGTGAAAATATCAGCAAAATGTGCTAAAAACTAAAAGTTCTCGTTGTGCAGCATAACTGTCATTGTAATGCTGAAATGATGAAATGGTGCACTGATGTGTAAAACACTTTTATTTTGTAGCTGGTTGAGGTGGAGCTAATTTTATTCATTTTGTCAGAGAAGCTGAACTCATGAAAATCGTCTTTATTGAATCTGCACCTTTTTTCTCTGTTAAGCTGATAGATTTTGTTTGGCAAAATTTCAGAAAGAAAATAGTGAAAACTACCACACAGAAATGTTTTCTAACTGCTTGCTTTTTTTTTCACCCCGAACTCAAAGATATTCACTTTGTTATGAAATATGACCCTCCAAAAAAGCACAAAATCATCACAGCTAAGAATCAGCAAAGAGTGAATTTTTGGTGTTTCAACTTAAAAAAAACAAAATAACAACATATAGTTGTCACTATATGTTGTAACATATAGTGACGTGAAAAGTATAACACTTTTTTGCAAGAAAGTAGCAAGAAATGAAAAAAATTCTTGGGTGGAGTACCTAAGAACTATATAAAATACAATGAGCAAAAGGGCTCAGTTACTTTCCATCTCTGTTTGTGTTACTCTTGACTCTCTGTTGATATTTTGATCTTTTTCTACAGATTGTGTTGAGATGATTTCACACATCCTCACACAGCTGCTCTGCCTGGTGTGTGTGTGTTCTGCTCGTCCTCAGCCAGGTGAGTCGCATCCAGCAGGAAATGACACGACTGGAGCCTGAAAAACTCCGTCACCATCTTTTCCTTCCTCCTGCTCTCTCTGACGTTTTTACACACACGAGCCAGACTGCAGGTCCAAGTCTGACAAAGTGGAAAGTGATTTCTACTCCAACGCAAGTCAGCTCTGAACACACGCGCGCGCGCACACACACACAGCTTCCTGCATATTTGTAGCAGGAATCAGTGTTTGGAGCCCAGAGTCTGATCGCTGCTGTCTTTGCTGCAAGTTGTAGAGAATAATAAAATTATATTATTTATAATCCTAAATTGTTTCCAACCCAGATTCTTTTCTCAAGCAACTCATGCAACACCAAAGACTAAAAATGAAAATACAAGTAAAATTCCTGCATTAAAGATTGCACATTAAACTGAAAGAGTGCACTCATTAAAATGCACACCTCCCCAGGTGTGGTGGGTGTGGGTGGGGAGCAGGTAAAGCAGAGCAGGCTGTGTGTGCATTGTGTAAGTGACATTAAGGTTAGACAATATGATGTTCCAACAATGTAAAATATCATTTTCAAAGTAAAAATATCAACAAGACAATCTCCCAAAACTAACATAAGAGAACAGAAAAATATTCCAAACTGACATGCTTGCAGCCACTACAGGCCTTAGCAGCTGATGGTGGTAAAAGAAACAGCAGCCAGTGAAACAGGAATTTGAAACAATGTGAATCACCTCAATCACAAAAGGTTCTTGAGCATTCAGTCATAAATGTGCCCAAAAATAATCGACCGAAGGGTCCAGTTGCATGTGAGATATGTTGTGAACAGATACACACACACACACACACACAAACACACAAACACATGCACATTCACACAAGCAAACATGTGATCCCCTCCAGGCTCACACCTGGCAGAGGTTATAATAAAGAGCTTTTATGATTGTTAAGCCAAAGATCACAGGAACAGAGAGACAGCATTGTCAGCAGTAGCAGCAAAGTAAAATGAAAACAGTGCAGACCAAAATAATGTGTTCAGTGAAACAGTACAAGATATATTCTGAACATATTTCAGTATAATAAAGTACAGTTTTGGTTTCTGCTGCAGTGAAGCAATGACTTAATGTGTGACACACACACACACACACACACACTCATGCAGAATCATGTGTTCCAGCATCATCACCCTCAGTGAAGATGGAGCAGAACTCTCCAGCAAGTGGCTCTCTGGCAGGCAGGGTGCTGCTGCCCTGCCACTTCTCCATCATACTAGCTTCTCCCAGCAGCTCCACACACACTCCCTCACACACCACACCTTCACCTGTCCTCCCTGCTGATGCCCCCAACACCATACCGAGCCCTGAGGTCGAGCTGAGGATCAAGTGGACCAAGCTGGAGGGAAATCGGGAAGATGTTGTGCTGGTGGCCCAGGGAGGGATGGTCAAGGTTGGGCAGGAGTACAAAAACAGGGTTTCGGTGCCCAGCCATCCGCTGTCGGTGGGTGACGCCTCTCTGATGATAGTGCGGCTCAGGGCCAGCGATGCAGGGCTGTACCGCTGTGAGGTCATGCATGGGATGGAGGATACCCAGGACACCGTCAGCCTCAATGTCACTGGTGAGTAAAACAGACACACTCTGCCAATAGCACACTTTTATAGGACATTTTACCAGTTAAATTCAAGGGTCTGCGAGCACATTCAGTTACTGGATCCAGATGTGTGACGTTGTCAGAGACGTCACTGCTGTTTCCAAAGCGGGAGGTGCTCACGTAACTGTTTTCTTTAAAGCTGCACTCACTGATACGTTTGCATAGTAAATATGAATCAAAAGATGATGAGTAATGTGAAAGTTGACACAATTGATAAATACAGAGAATCATCACCAACTCTGCAGCTTCACAGAACGTTTTAGTATCTTTTAGCTCTTTCTTTTGGTTTAGACCTTCAACTTTACTTTTTGGGTTCATTCTCTCACAAAACAAAAGCTCTGATAAACTCACTTATCACAGCCTGCTCAGTCGCAAGCAGTGTTCAGACACAGTTTGAGACTAGAGACGACTTCATGAGACTTCAGCGAAAACATGTTGCACTAAGAAAAGTGCTAGTTTGATTAAAATGAATGATATTTTCTAATTTAAAAACAGAGTTGATGAGTTGAGGGTCTATTTCATAAATGTAACATTTTTCCATGTGTTTTTTTGAATATTACAAATTCTATGATAAAATAGGCAAGATAGGCCCATAATATATATGTCAGATGAAAAGGCTAAGTGTGAAACCTTTTTTTAAACTAAAGTAAGTGATTTTTCTATTTGCATTTTGTGGTTAAAAAAATTGGTCTTAAGTTTTTCATCATCATCTACTTTTTTTCAAAATGAAATAAAAACAGGCAACCACAGTCACCTTTATTCTTGAGAACCCCCTTTTCCCTCCATCTTTGCTCATGCTAAATGTAACAAGTTCAAGCTACCTCCTGTAAATTTGCTGGTATTTCAATAATTTTAACATATTAATTATTGCTGCTACTTTTACAACCATGACACAAGTAAATTTCTGTTTTTTCAGTCGAGGACAGAGGTTAAATTAGCCTAGCATTAGCTAGCAACACAGGGAATCCAAAATGGCTCCTTTAGGTCTATACAATATCTCAATCATCAATAGGGGCTTGAATATAATTTATGATTCCAATAATTAGTATTATGGCTTATATTATTTCCTTATCCTCTTAGTTAAAAACAAAATAATCCAAAATCCTGCAGGAGCCTATGTAGCCTCACTTGGTCTGGATCATTAGATTATAGTGGTTTATGCTAATGTTTCTAGAGCAAATGTTAGCAAACCTAGATGAAATTGTTCAACTGATGTTGATTTACGAACTTCATTACACATTTAAACCTGCATTCTTTTATTTTGGCCAGCTGGGGACAATTGAACAAGCTGTTAACACAACACTGACATATTGTCACCTAATGAAATGTTCATGGTGAACTTGAAGGAAACTGCTCTCAATCTGCTAATCAACTTTCAGCTTCAGCTTTAGTTTTCAGACAGTTGGTGATTTGTCCCACAGTTTTTATGGGAAGTCACTTCATGTGTTAAATTCTATTTTATTATTATTATTTTTTAAATACAAGATTTCTAGGGTTTGGTTGAGTTCACCCAGGGGAAATCCCAGAGAGCAGTGAGGAAGAACATGATACAACCAAGCCAGCTGCCACTCCCACACATTTGCAAAGATTCCACATTAATACTGAACGGGACTCTGTGTTGAGCAGCTCCTGACAAAGACGCTCCCTATGAGTGACACACAGCTCTCCATTTAACAACTCAGCGTTCTATTTACATCCTCCTGCAGCTCTGATATCCTCACAGATGAAAATAATCCTCCCATCCATCTGAGGAGAAAAGACCTAATGACACAAGGCAACAGTTAAATGTAGTCTGAGGATGACAGCTGTAATAGCTGACTGTCTTGTGTTTCTCTTAGTTTTCTGTTGCTGCAGTTACTCGGTTTCTCTCAGGAATGAATCTTTAGTGTAACAATGTCTGCAGGAGATGCTCTCTGACTAACCAGAAAGAACAGGTGGACAGTTCCTCTTCATTTCCTCCACTTGTTTTTTCTTCCATTACGTTGTAGCAGCCAAAAAAAGCCAGCCTACATTTAAACAGCACAATGGGTCCTCTAAACGTTCAAATAGTCTGACTCACTGGATGAAAACTGTAGATAAAAGCCTGCTATCAGGCGACCACTTCAGCTGGTGATGTCCTCCCCTTTTGCTCTCTGCATCGCTGCATCCTGGCCTCAGCACCACTAAAGTTGAATGTGATTGGTTAAAAGAAATACAAACAAGCAGCAGAATGATAATGGGTGCAGACAAAACCTTTCTCCCATGCTGACACAGTGCTGTGGAGTGAGGGCCGGCGATGCAAGACCATTGTTTCAAGTCACGTCACAATTTGGCTGATAACTGAAGCATAAAATTTGAAATTCTGAATCAGTTTATAAACTTTGGCTGTTTTGTTTAAAACTGCAGTGATGATGCCTTTGATCTGCTCCTCTGACAGACTTCTTCCCCATAGCAGCAGCAGCCAAGGCTCTTGGGTATTGCAGCATTTAGAGCCACCTGCATTGACAAACTGATGGGAAAAACCTGAATTCTCAAAAATTAAAACTGGCAGCCAAAACTTAAACTTGTATGATTGTTACATTTTACCCTGTGTACAGATTCATACTCTTTATATAATGAACTTTCCAATTTTTGCTCTGTCTCCAGGTGTGGTGTTCCACTACAGGGCTAACGCTAGCCGCTACACCCTGGATTTTCCTGGAGCTGTGGAGGCGTGTCGTGCTGCAGGCGCCGTCATCTCCACACCTGAACAACTCGCAGCTGCTTTTGAGGACGGCCTCGACCAATGTGATGCAGGCTGGCTCGCCGACCAGTCTGTCAGGTGTGAATAAAATTCACATTCCCAGTTTGTTTGCTACCGTCACCTGTAACATGATATTTATCCGTTTTGAGCTTTTATGGTTCTTAATGTTGATATTTGTTTGAAGCAGGTTAAAATATTCTAATCACCTTGGCAATCTCTTGTTGTCAAATATTGACAGATTCAATAAAATGAAATTCTTTTTGCTAACTTTTTTGTTTTTTCAGATATCCAATCACAGTGCCCCGTCCTGGCTGTTCAGGTGATCTGATAAGCAGACCAGGTGTAAGAACATATGGCATCCGTGACCCCACAGAACAGTATGACGTGTACTGCTACGTAGATAAACTACACGGTAAACACACAAGACAATATGAAACATTTAAAGGAATAGTTCACATCAGTATCAATCTCATGTTTTTGTTGAATGCAGAGCAGGAGGTAGGATGTGCTTAGCTTAGCTTAGCATAAAAACTGAGAGCAGGAGGGAACCGTTCGTTTGGCTCTATCCAGAGTTAAAAAGTACACTTGCCAGTAGCTTTAAGTTCACTGACTACCACATTCCATCTCATTTGTTTGATTTGTACACAAACAGGTATGCAGAAACAGTGATTTGTGGTATTAAAGGGTGTTAGATGCAGGAACTATTTCCTGTCACAGCTTACAGGTCCACTGTGCAGGATTTAGAGGAATCCATTGTCAGAAATATAGTTCAATCAGCCACAATCAGGTGAATAGGTGAGAGAGAACGCTCACTGCTGAACTGCATCAAACACAAAGTGGTTTGTTGAAGGTAGATTGTAATTCACCATTTGGACACACAGTTAATGCAGAATAATAAATATCAGCTGGACTTGATGTAAAATGGAATTTAATCACATAATATATTAATTATTCACTCGTCTTCCTTGTCTGTGCGTTTGTCTGTAGGCGACGTCTTCTATCCTCCTATCAGCAATAAACTCACCTTTCAGCAGGCGAGAGAGGAGTGTCTGAAGCATGATGCTGTGATGGCATCACCTGGTCAGCTGTTTGCAGCCTGGAGGGCGGGGCTGAACCGTTGCGACTACAGCTGGCTCTCTGATGGTAGCGTCCGCTACCCCATCACCGTCCCCAGGCCTCAGTGTGGAGGAGGTCTGCTGGGGGTCCGCACGCTCTACAAGTATGAAAACCAAACTGGCTTCCCAAACCCAACAGACAGGCATGGAGTTTTCTGCTTCAAGGGTGAGACTGAAACACACAGATTCACTTCTGCTATCAGCTCCCTCTGCTGTCAGACACATCTCCCATCAATCAGAACGAATCATATTGGTGTTTTCTGATCTGACATCAGTGGGATGACATCATTTTAAAAGGCCCCCTAAAGCTGTGTATGAGTGTTGTTTCAAAAATGTGTTGTTATGGGTAACTGATGGTTGGGAGGTGCAAACCAAAACTAAAACTACACGTTAGACAGACCTGCACATCACACTTGCTGATTAGACGATACAACTTCCCAAACATAGACTAAAACAAACGTAAACAAACACATTCGTGTCGAGAAGCACGATTCCAGCTTCACAGGTTTACACAATGTGTATCAGCTAATGGCTGCTTTTCTTTGCCCTCGAATTAAATACGAAGAATTTATAAGGCAAGAGCGTATAAAACTTTATTTTCTCACAAAAATTTAGTCTAAGGTAGAATATGTTCTGCCTTCTTTCCTGTCTTGTAATTATCTTGAGGTCAGATTTATGTGTAACCACTTAAGGGTGTCTGATAATTAGAACTGTTTCTTATGAAACTTTATCAAACTCAGTATCTACAGACTCATGGTCTCCTCCCTTCCCTTCTCAGCAATGACACAGATTCAGGTCAATGCTGCAACTTTTGAAAGCTCCAGGCTGACCCTCCTCCAGATGTCCAAATCTCTGACCCGTCTGACTCATGACGCCACAAAGAAAACTGTAACGAGCTGCATAAACACCGAGGTGTGTTCCAGCACAAACAAGCAACAATCTGCGGCTGTTAAAAGCATCAGAATGTATAGAACTGTCAAAAACAGGGAGGACAAAGTACAAACACAAGGACAATAAACTCCCACCGCCCTGTTTATGAAGGAGCGCGCACTTTTAAGAGGGGAAAACCCAACTCATGTACTCTTACATGGATAGAGCAGAAAGGGGACAGGTCCCTAATGCTTCACAGCTGGATTCTGCTCAATCACAGGCAGACAGAGGGGGGAGAAGGTGGAAACAAGAGGGAGAGCAGATCTACTCCTCCCATAAGTCACATCATCTTCACAAAATCACTGTAACAAGAAAAATTCTTTTAGTCTGTGCAGAGTGAAGCAGGTATGCAGAAAGGAACCAATTACTCCAAACCTGATTCTTTACTGATGATATAATTGCAAACAGTCACATGTCTGAAAAGGAACTCTTTGAACCTGGAAGCTGTGTAATGTGTTCTGCCAGCCATTAAGTGAGGTGGCAGAGCAGCAGGGGAGATGTAATGTACAGTAAAGTGACAGCATGAGGATGGACCCCAGCCCTGCCAGATGACTGCAGCTCACTAAACATATGACATCATATCTGGGCAGGGCCAAATGCGCAGCCAGGGTCTCCTTCATGGTGCTAAAGAGCAGAACAGACCGCAGCTAATCCCCACAGACTGTAGCCAGTAAACACCTTCAGTATGTGCAGTGGTGGAAGAAGTACTCAGCTCATTTACTTGAGTAAAAGTACAGAGGGTATAGAGACGGTTCACCCTAAAATCAAAAGTGCATTTTTTTACCTCTTTATCTATTCATTTAAATTGTTTCAGTGTGAGTTGCCAAGTTTTGGAGATATCAGCTGTACAGATGTTCGCCTTCTCCTGAATGTCATGGAACTAGAAGTTTGTGATGCTTAAAGCTAAAAAAAAAAGCCTTTTAAAACAACTCAGCAGCAAACTTCCTCCAGAAATCATCAAGATGTTGTGAGCAGGTTCTTGTAGAAACTGTTTCCTTTAAACAAAACTGCACCTGCGAACCGTATCACTCCACAGAGGGAAGTTTAACGTTACATTTTCTCATGAGCGAGAGGCCCGTGTTCGGGAGAGTGCGGAGTGGAAACATTAATACTGCTTACCTCAGCTGAGCAGTAACATTAGCTAACGAAGTGGTGCTGTGCAAGCTTGTGATGAGGAGACTGTAACCTTCCTCACATTAATATATGAGACTGATTTCCATCATGATTTCTAGAAGTGAGAATCTCAGGTTAACTCACGATACGATACAATACATGATACGTGGCACGTGATAACAACATTATCACAATACAGCAATTCTGCAATAACTGATATTTTGCAAAACAGTTATATAATGATACATCACAAACAATATCAGCCCAACTGAAGAATACAAAATGCATACATTAAATACACAAATAAAAAATCTTTGTTTGTTCTATCAGTGTTATAAAAGCCCAAGTGGGTCAAGAATTTAGACTTGAAAATGGCTGGTACATCAATCAATCAATCAATCAATCAATCTTTATTTGTAAAGCGCTTAATCACATCTACAGACATTTCAAAGCGCTT
>JAQFJB010000011.1:20871896-20885383 GCA_029874875.1 Naso minor | reverse complement strand
GGGATGAGTGGGATAGCTGCAGTGTGTGTGCGTGCGTGTGTGTGTGTGTGTGTGTGTGTGAGTGAGTGAGTGAGTGAGTGAGTGTGTGTGTGAGTGAGTGTGTGTTGCAATCATCCAGTGACAGACTGGACTAATGGGCTGTGAAGTGCTGAAGCAGGACACTGAAAGCCAAACCACATACTGTACAACACATACACATACACACACACACAGTGTTAGAAGTACTGAACGAGTACTAAACACCTTTACTTACAAAGTAGAAGTACAATATTTACTTCTAATTTCTGAGGTAAAAGTGTTCAGTAGCAGAAAATGTGAATACTCAAGTTAAGTACAAATAACTGGAGTACAAGAGTAAATGTGCAGACACACAAACACACCATCACGGTGTGTGATTTCAAAAATGAGAGATGAAGCTGCGTCACCAACATGTTTGTTATTTTAACACACAAGACGACAGAAGGTCAAATTCTAATGAAACTCTAAAGAAATGTGTGTGTCAGGTTGTTTATTCCTGTTTGACTCGTGAGTGTGTGTATGATGATACTGTGAGGGCTCACTATTGGGATATCTGCTCAGATGGCGCCCTCTTGAGGTCCAAAGGGACATTGCTTCTTCTGTCTTAATATTCATTTAGTAAGTTTTCCTTTGATGAGTGATCAGCATCTCTTCTTCTGTTCTGATCAGAGTATCTCAGCTTCCTTGCTGAAGTAAAAGTACTGATATCACACTGTGAAAGTACGTTATTACAACTAGAAGTCCTGCATTTAAAACCTACTGAAGTCAGAGTTCAAATATTATCTGCCAAGTAAATATAAATGTGCTTAGATTTCCATCCCAGTTTGCAGACGGCGCTGTGATGCGTGCAGAATGTTTTTGTCTGATTCAAACTACTGTGAAGCACGAGGAAGACAAGGGAAAATCTTCGCTTAGAAGAATCAGCATCAGCTTCTATTTAACATTTTTGCTTGTAAAATTTTAGTAATCAAAATGAAGCAGGTGAATTTCCTTCTGATTGGCTTATTGATGAATCTACCAGTTGTTTCAGCTCTATAGACACTTAATACGTTTTAACCATAAACATGACAGTTGTATAATGGCATATATATTTGAAAATGAGTGTTTAACTTAATGTTTCTCTGAGCAAAGTTATCCAGATGTTTTGGCATGTTTGTTTTTTTCAGACACTGCGTAAAAAAGGCTTGAACGGCTGCGACAGCCCCGACATCGAGGCAGATGACTCTGCTGGCCAGAGCCCAGAGTCAGACGACAAATATCGAAAAATCAACGACGACATTGACCTGATGATCAACAGGCAGAGGATCTGTGTAAGTTCACATCAATGCTGCTCATCTCTGCAGCTTCATGTGATCTCTTCAGCAATGTTAACCAGCTTAGCTTTAATGAACTGTCCAGCAGGGTTTGCCTCCCTCCAACTACGACATGGGGGTGTCCCTTCCCGGCAGTAACCCTGGTGGACTGCTGTACCCGGGACTTGGTTGCAGCCTCACTAACCACAACCTGCTGCCCATCTCACACACACACCTGCAGAGGAACAGCATGTCCCCTCAGAGGCCCTCCAGCGCCGGAAATGCAGGTACGAATATATGAACATGAATATATGATCTGTACATCGGACTTCTGGTGTGTGACCTTGTCTGTGTGTGTGTGTGTGTGTGTAGGACTGATGGGGTCAGAGCTGCCGAGCACTGTGGTCTCCGCTGTGGGTAAGACTGCGACCTTTCTCTTTTTCCAGTCAGTTACAGAATGTTTTTATGTAGTTCAACATGTTGTTATTCTGTGTCTTATTTTGAAATTACAGAGGGTAGAAAAGCTTCATGTCACACCTTCCACGTTGGTATTATGCTGAAGGACATTTAGTTTGTTAGCAGGCATCAAACGCACTGACGACAATGAACAGCATCAAGCACACTGATTAATTCTGTTCATGGGAAATCTGCTTCCTGTGTGTCCATCCCGAGGAGGCGTCACTCATCTAGTTCTTCTGTTTTATCCTTGTTAAAATTTTTGGGGGGGAGTTTCTTTGTGATTTGTATCGAGGGTTTTTAGGACAGAGTGTTGAATGCTGTACATCAGTGATACTTTTGTCCAATTCACAAAATTGGTGCATCTCCTGTTGCTCACCAGAGGAAGAGACCCAGTCTGTTCATAGACTAGCTCATCAAGGCCTGACGTTGAACCAGTTAGTTTGTATTTTTAATTCATCCATTCTACAAAGTCAGATTACTCTCCCAATCCATCTGATTTACTCTGTGGAATTAAGGTCATTACACGCGGGGAGCGTCACAAATAAATGGTACAAATATGCAAGATACTTGCTGGAGATTATTTATTAAAACTATTCAGACTGGCATCGACACAAATTTGCGACAGAAACACAGGAATACAAGTTTGCAGGAGTTTTGACAGCTCACTCTGAAGAGGGGAAAAAAGGACTCATCCTCCTCATGTGGCTGAGTTTCAGTTCTACACCGCACACAGCAGTAGAAAGACTCATACTAAAGGCTCCTATTCTTCCCTAGTAATCACAAAAAAACAGTACTTGCTGGGTCACCAAGGTTGTTCTCCATCTAGTCGGAACATTCCTTTTATTTAATATTGCAGAGTTTTTAATAATGAGGAGTTTTTGGTCAGCCAGAGCCTGAAATTCCTCTCAAAACAAAGACGGTGCTGGCTGTGTAAACGTCTGCTCTACAGTGGGAGACGGATGTGACGTCGTTCGGCACAACCATCGTGCTTTGTTGATGCCTTTGTTTGTAGAGCGAAAGCTCGAAAAATTGACCTTGATGCAAAAAATAAAAAGGTCACTTATTTGCAGCGTGATATTTACGCTCTGTGTGAAAATGCTCATGCCCAATCAGCAGCTCAAGAAATATTGACATGCAAGTTAATTGCACATGAAAAAAAAAACCTCATGCGGTGTCTGAAGGCCTTTAAATCTCTGTTTCCAGGCTGACGATCACTGCTCAGACTGCAAAAGGAACTCAGATTTCTGTCAGAGAATCACTGAGCTTCAGACACAACAAACATCACATGTTTATTTGTGTTCAGTCTCAAACTGGGTGTTTTTGTGGCGTTCTGGATTCCAAGAGAGAAATTTCTGTGAAAAATGTACTAACTCATTGGTAGTTCAACTGTGGTTCCGTATTGAGCAGGTCTGAGAGCATTTTTTAGGTTATAATTATGGATTGTCCCTGTTTTGGAGTGGGGGGGGGGCTTTAATCTGGCTCCCACAGCCGCTGTACAGCATGTAAATGTTTTTGAGACCCTTCAGTGATGTTGGGTTTTAAAATAAAATTGAGGGGCGCTCTGAGACCCGTTGCTGCATGTCATTCCCTTCCTCTCCCCATTTCCTGTCTAAGCCTTCAGTTGGCTAATCAATATTAAAGCCACAAAACGGCACTAATGTCTAAGTGTTGTGTGGTTGTTCACGTTGAAGAAAGAAGCTGATCAGGACAGTTAATTCATTGAAAACAATGATCACCATTACCCTGATATTCCAAAAATAAAGTGTTTAGAAGCATAAATATACACAAAGGCTGTTCTCCTCTCTCAGTATCAGTGGTAAATGATCACAGGTTCGTGTTCAAATGTAGTTTTAACGTTTTAACATGAACCTTCTGCTTGTGTTTCTCTCCAGGTAACAGCAGCTACAGTAACAACTGCGCCTCCCCCGGGCTGCTGCCTCCAGCTGGAGTCTCCAAGAGCATGCAGGAGAAGAGTCCTCCTGCAATAAGCATGAACCGGAAGCCGGACCTCCGCACGCTCATGCCGCCGTCCAACAAGTGCAACAACATGCTGACCATCGTGAGTTCCCTTCATCTGCATTCACCTTCATCTCATTTGTAAATGTGCTGAATTCCTGCAAAGTCCTGCATCATGCATGGAGACTCACTTTAGTCTGTACTTTAACGCTGCTGCAGTGTGAGGATTTTGATCTGATGTTGGTGAGTATTTCTAAAACCAGACATGAATGTGACAGAGGAACACTGTCTGTCACCAGCGCTGAACGAGAATCATTTTATTCTCATTTATTTTCTCTTAATTGATATGAAAAGTTAATGACAAAGTACAGTTTTCTTTGTTGTAAAGATGCAAAGATTGCAAAGTATCAGGTGTATGTCAAAAAATAAATGTGATTTTTGGGTTAAAGTCAGCAATGGATGAAGTAGTCAGATCGTAGTAAAAAAGTAAAAGTCCTGCATTGTGGAAGTGTTCTTGACATTTACAGGAAGAATGTAAGTGAAAGTACTCACTAAAGAAACTGACCTGTCACACTTTTATTATTATAACTGATGGATTTACATGTGAACAGCATTTTAATGTTGTAGTAGTGGACTACAGATGCAAATTAGTGTTTTTTTCTAAATGTGGTGCACCCACCTTTTTGCTTATTGCAAACAATAATTTATGTGCAAATTGTCCTTTATAAACTAAATATAACTAAACTAAAACTAATCAAAGTGGAGCTAAGGCTAATGATAATTTATATGCTTATGGTATTTTGGTGTTTTTATTCAGTGTACAGCAATGAGTGTAAAGCAACTAAGCTGTCAGATAAATGAAACACAGTAATAAGAAACAATATTTCCATCCAAGATGTTGAGCAGTGACAAAGAAAAATGGCATAAAATTTAAACATTTATGTAAAGTATTAACACTTAAAAATTGTAAGTATTTTTCTTGAGTAATTGTACTTTGTTACAGCATAAACAATTCAGCAATTTCGAGTATAATCAAATAACTTTTTGTCAGTTTGATAATTCTCTTTTAGTTGAACGTTTACCTTCATCCTCCTGAATCCAAACCCTGAAAGTGAGTTTGTACTCCATCCTGGTTTCTCTTTGCAGCTGAAACTGTGCAGAGCTGCAGACCTGTTTGGAATGTGATGAATGTAAACAGAGCAGAGTGACGCAGTACTTCACTGTGATATAAACACTCTGAGCCAATCACAAGACAGAACCACAGCTAAATATTGTGTACGTTTAAAATGAGAAGCAGCTGATCAGACGAAAACATGAAGTGTTTGTTCCTTTTGTCCAGAGCTTGAAAGTCACTTTTACTAAAGTACAAAGTCATTCAAACTTTACTGAAATCAAACATTCTTTGATTTCAGTAAAGTTTGAATGCAGGACTTGTACTCGTAGCAGAGTATTTTCACAGTGTGTATTAGCACTTTTACTGCAGTATCAGTATGTGAGCTGTGTGAAGTCTGATGGATTTCTCTTTCTGTGCAGAACCAGAGAATAAATCACTCTCAGAGCGCTCAGACGCTGTCGACTCCTGCTGTTTCCATTGCTGCTCAGACTCTACCTGGACAGGGGATGGGCGGGTACCCGTCCTCACTCTCCTCCTCTTACGGCACAGGTGAGAACATCAGAGCAACTCTACAGCAGACGAAGGTTCACACCTCATGTGGGGCCATTTCAAAAACTTGTGTGTTTCTCCCTCAGAGTTCTCCCTCAGCAGTGACCTGTCCTCCCTGTCTGGTTTTGGAGGCTCTGGTCTTGGATCAGTAACAAACTGGCAGCAGCAGCAGTTACAGAATCTGCAACAGTCTGCGCTCGGACATGTGGGGTGAGATATCGTCTTTCCTCAGGTGTGCTTCTCAGGCCCACAGACAGATATCTTAGGCCTGAGACAGAACGTCTGCTCAGAATCTGTTCTCACGTCTGTCACGAATGGTCGACTCGTTTGAGGTTCAGAGTCTCATCTCCACTCTGCTGTGACGCTACGACAGTTTGCAGACATGACTGATTCCCTCGTAGCCGAAAGCAAGACGAGCTTGTGGTTACAAACAAGTCTGAGACTTGGAAGATGAGAACACAGGAAGGGTAGGGTGAGAGACAGGAAGGAGTACTCTGATCGTTTACATGAGTGAAAGTACAAAAGTATTGAAAATAAAAATATACTTAAATGTACCAGAAATAGGAGGCTATAGGTGGAGAAGACAGCGCTTGCTAGTTTGTGATTTTCCCCCGAGGGTTAAAACAATGTTTTCCGAACCTGTAATAAAACATTAGAATTTCTTTGTTGATCAATTTAATTTATCTGAATCTTAATCTAAAAAGTAAACTGTAACTAAACTCATCAAATACATATTGTGGAATAAAAAGTACAATATTTTTCTCTAAGTGAAGTACAAGTACCTCAAACTGCAGCTCTGTGATTTGAAGTCTTAAGTCGCCTCTCCCGTCCTCCAGGAACTTGTGTCAGAACTCGAACCTGAACCTCCCAACCAGCCATCAGCACCTCCACATCAAGTCTGAGCCGGCCTCCCCTCCCAGAGACCGGAGCGTCAGCATGATGGGCGCCGGGCTTGGAGGAGGCGTGACCACAGCCAGTTATTCCACTGCTGGCCGGGGTCCCAACGAGTCGGGCCGCTCCCCCGGCGACAGCGCATCCAGTTGTGGGAGCTCGTACGAAGGCAGCGAGGAGCGTGACGATCACCACGGGAACGACAACTTCCTCCTCCGACCTGTGTCCAGCCAGGAGGAGCACCACAGCCCGTCAGTGAAACGGATGAGGCTATCAGAGGGGTGGGCGACATGATGGGAGCTGGCCTACAGCCAGAGGGGAGGGGGTGTTCGTAAAGTTACCTTATAGTGTTATTATTATCATATGCTTCTTGTACTGAGTGGGTGTGCTAAATGTGTAATGGTAACATGCACGTGAAGTGGGGCGGAGTCAGACTTGTTCTCTATGGATACAGCAATGTTCTGCTGTATCAACATGTACTGTAACTGGACTTCCTGTATTTATCAAACTTCTAACAATTACACTATAGCAGCAGAGTTCTTCACTGACACTGACGGGGCCGTTTACACGACAATCGTTTTGGCTTTAACTTTCAACTTTTGTTGCAGTTTGGCCTCTCAGTCACAAAAAGTGCACTTTTGGGCCCGAAAACACAAACTTAGGAACCAGCCCTGCATTCCAATACCCATACTACCCTTTTATTTAGTATTCCAGAAAAAGATTCAGTATGTCCTACTACGTAGTAAGTGATTAAGCAATATCACACTCAAGGTCCTGATGCTGTGCTGTAATATCGCGGCCTCGTACTGAAGACAGTCACAGCCGTGACGATGTTACAGTACAGCATCGGGACCTTGAGTGTGATATTGCTTTTATACAACAGTTCAACAACAGTTTAAATGGTGATGCTGAGTAAGAAAATGTTTTAAGAAAGGTGACAAAATAGATTATTAAAAGTTCCCTCAGGATTAAACTCTCACTGTTGCCTTGGCAACACAGCGCACACAGGCTAATGCTGCGCCAGGCACTCACAGCAGGCACTACGCTGCTTTGTATCAGTATACAAACTGATCTGCACGTTGCCGTTGATTGTGCAGCCAGTGAAATAAGTGTTGGGTGAAAGCAGAGTTGACTGTCGCTTGACAGGCACGGCCGATTCTGAGTACTGATCTGATGGTATGTGGCTCCATCTTTTCCTGCTGTCCATGGACGGCTTCCAGGAACTTTTCAATGAGCTCTCAGACCTGCAAGACAAACGTTATGTTTTAAGGGTGCGACTATCATCAGGCCTAATTAGTATCACACATCTCCATCGCCACTTTACAGTAATGTTACATAGTTAAAGCAACATCTTGCCAGTGCCCACTGACTGTCATGATCTCCCTCGCTTCAGGTCCCGCATCTGACAGCCTCTGGATGGCAGTGGCCCTGAGGCTGTGATTGGTGTAAACAGCCCGTATTCAAACGTATTTTGAAAAAAAATCCATGTTTTAGGCTGGTCGATTGGCAGCAGCTGAATAAATTAACGTTACAGTGTAACTGTTGATTGCAGCTGTAAATCAGAATGTTGCCACGGCAACACTGTAAGCGTTGATGTGGAATAATACATACAGAGTAAAGGAAGAGTGATGTTGCGGTGAAATATCATCACATTTGTAATGTCTCTTAGCCAATCAAATTGGCCGGAACTAACTGTTGTATAAAATGCAATATACCAGAAGTACCAGGATGTCCTACTACATCTGGTCGGCCTTTGTAGTATGCAAGCCAGCATGCTTTTCTGGTTATTCTGACCCACAATCCTCTGCAGAGCAGAGGTTCATCACATACTTCATTGTGTGTCACTTAAATATAAACAAAACAGAGAGCGCAAACATTTGACAGCTGATTGACAGATGGCAGCACATTTAAGTGTAAGTACTACATAAGTTTTGTGACTGCTATGTACATTTAATGTATTGATATAGTGTTGCTGTACAAAGCCAAGTGGAAATAAGTGCAAATGTGAACTCATGTTTAAGCTATTATGACATTAGAATGGCTTAGAAAGCAGTCTTGCATCAAAATTTCGCTCTAAGGCTGGAACAGATAAAGGAGCATCAGAGTTGAAGTTCAGGCACACAATCATTACAAAGTGGTATGTCCCAATTGTCTGCATACTGCATGCAACAGTATGTACTACAAGTAAAATGCAAAAGTATGCAATTGGGAACGCATCCCAGGTTTCAAAGTATAATTCTTTGAAAACGCCACCCTCACTGTCGCCTTGTAGACAGAAAATTCATTCACAGCTGTTTTGTTTTCTCTTCTGCTTGTTTATTCACCGTGCTGTGTAAGAAAACACGTGTATGCAGGCGCAGGATGTTGATTTACAAAGTTACACTGCCACCCAGTGGCCTGGCATGCATTTATTGCATGTGTGTGTGCACAAGGACTGTTTGCAAAATGTCGTATGAACATGGAACTTTTTTTTTTTTTAATTAATTTTTTTCTGCTTTTGGCAAAGCTGTTGTCATGTAAACGGGGCCTGAAGAGTCATACATCTCTCAAGCAACTTCATCCAACTCCCAGCTGATCACAGTATTAATCATGTGTGCTCAGAGCAGGAACAGCTAATCAGAGACAAGGAGTGAGGGCTCAATCTCTCTCATAGCAGTTTGATAAATTGTCCAGACAAGCGTACTGAAGCAGCCGCAGTCTGTCAAAGAACATGTACCACTTGTGTTGTGTGTGTGTGTGTGTTCGGGGGGTTGGGGGTCGGGGGGATTCAGTAATTAACAGTAATGTGTTACATGCACAGTAACATGTGTGCACATGTATGCAAACTAACAAAAGGTAAAAGTGAAGAAGTCTGGTACTCTGAAGCTACTGGTGAGTTACTATCAGGGGAGCAGGCATGCTGAGGTGAAGCACTCAGTGCATGCCGGGTTGCGGGTTCAACATATTTGCGCACATTAAAACATAAAGCACATTTCAGTATGATTATATAGAAGGTAAAGTGTGGCAAATGAAGATGGGCAGAAAGAGAGAGGAAGTACAGAAAGAGAAAGAGGATTGTGGCTCCGGTGAGAGAGAAAAGGTGGCTGAGGAGGTTTCAGTTTGAGTGATTTGCAACAGGTTGCAGAGAAAAGAAACTTTGGACAATTTTCACTTAATGTGAAGACGCTTTCAGAGTTAGTGAATCATTTTCAGAGCTGTGTTAGATCAAATGTGATTTTCACTGAATACTGTCCAGATACACAAAACTGTGGAGGCAAAAAAAGGTTGAGAGTTACTGAGTAACTAAAAATAAACCTCAACTGAGTACTTTTCAAATTTAAGGTCACTGTATTTTTTTAACTCTAAATATACTGCCAGTATTTTAAGATGTGATACATACTTAGAGACATTCACATCCATGTATGCAGACACAAACAAATAAATAATATAAATTGAATATGTCTCCTAAAGACTCGGACAGCATAAAAGCAGGATAAATTATGAATAAAAACAGATTAAAAAGACTACAAAAAGAAAGAGAAATGAAAGCGAGGCAGAGGTTTTTCAAAGACATACAAGACTTTAAAAAATGACACAGAGCAATAAAGCAATAAATTAAAAAGAAATTTGAACAGGTAAGATAATGTAGATACATATATGTAAATAAAAATAAGCAAATATAAGTGAAAAAAGATAAACAGCCTAAAATTTAAGAAAAGTTGCTAATATTTGTTTGAGGTGTTATTTAAGGGAAACAAAGCTAATAACATGAAAATTTCAAAAGTGAAGTACATCTAAGTTGATAGCATTGAAATATTTTACTTTGACAACCATTGATGAAATTTTTGTGGCTTAAATTCCAGATTCATCTAATTAAAAATTTTCATTAGAATTTATGTCCAATAATGAAAAAGTTTCCTTAAAAAAAGAGTAGTTTCTCAAATCAGTTTCATGACAAATACTAAAATTTTACGGTGAAATCCAAATTTGCTTGTCTGGGTTTGTTTGTTACTCACATAGTCTGAGACAGAAGAAGTTCAGATGTGCACACTGCACACTTTTTCTGAAATATTAACCTGGAAAAAAAATACAAAAAATAAATTGGGGGAAGAAATTGAAGAAAATCAAATCACATAATTTCACACAGATGACTTTTAAGTTAGAATATTTCAGTGTGGAGGTATTTCAGTTTTCAGTTGTGGTTACATTTTCACAATTTCGATTTTAAAAAGTTGTCATTCTTTTGGCCTTTACATGCAATACAATGAAGTCTCGGTCAGACTCCAGTGAGAAATAAACTTCCCACATGGCCTTTTTATGCACTAAGATTTGCAGGATTTCGCAGAGGGAGCATTGCACTCTAAAGCCATATCTGACAGGACAGTGATGCGTTGCTGCACAACATTTATAGTCTCGTTTTTTAATTCTTTGTTGTATCAAATTGATATTTGTGGATGTCTGCAGCTCTGTTTATTAACGTAACAACAATAAAACAGGAGAAAGACATTTTCTATGAAGCATTCAGGGAGAGTTAAGCCTAGTTGCAAGTTAAAAAATAAACAATTCACCTTTTAATTTTCAAACTCAACATTAAATCACAGCGACAGTCTGCTGATTTCAACCCCTGCACAAGTACACGTATGTCAATACTTAGTGGTGATTATTAAAATACACAATATTTACAGTGGTGGCAAGCATTCAGGTCATTTACTCAAGTAAACATGACATTGCAACAAATGGAAAAATACTCCATTACAAGTCCTTCATTCAAAATCCTGGTCCAGTAAAAATACACAGTATTTTCAGCGTCATGCAGTAAAAGTACAGCAGTATGACCAGCATCATGTAAGTTTTAAGTTTTTTGATGTAAGCATTAAAACGTGAATGTTGCTGTGTGGATGAAGCCTCAAACTGCAGAATGATTTTTATAACAAGTCACTTGACAAACAGGTTCAGATCTTTTGGTTTATTCCTTCAACACTAAATAAGTTTGTTATGTGTTTTATGGTGTAGAATCTTATCCTGAAAAACAACTTGTAACTAAAGCCATAATGATAAATGTAGTGGAGTGGAGAAGAAAATACCATGAAATTGAATAAAATTGAAGTACGGGTATCTCATAGTTTTACATAAGAACAGGACTTGAGTAAATACTCAGTTACTCTCCACTGCTGTGTTTTCGTGCTGTAACTCTATGGGGCATCGTGGACATTTCGAATAACTCGTGCCTTGTTCCTCAGAGTAACTTGCAGAGTATTTGGAGCTGATGGACCTCCACAGTGTTTTTATGTTAAAGAGACAGAGAGTTGGCTGAGGGTCATTCACATTTGAATATTTTGGATTAAAAAAAATGTATATTTGGAGCTCAGACCTTCAGCCACAGTCCTCTGTGTTTGTTTGTATCCCTTCTGTGTAGATCCACTCAAATTGGACTCTTTCAAACGCCTGTAGCTGTTCTAGTTAGAGGGCAGAGCCCACGTGTGTTTTCTCCTGCACTCCTTTTCTTTTACGATGACCGTCGGCCTTCAGCTCAGATTTAACCTGCAGCGATTCGACTCGTCAGTGACAGACAGGAGAGCCAGGAGCTCGTCTTTAGGCTGCAGGCGGAGTGTAAACTAACCAAAGTGTGACATTATCTCTTTACTTTGTGGTTTTGCTTTGATGCTTTAGTTAGAAATTGCCTGAGCTTTGATTTGTCATCTACTTGTACCTCAAATGCCCTGATGAAATTATTTTATTTGTATTTGGCGACATCAGTTGAATGTCCTCTGTACTGTAAATGTACACTCTGGGCTGTATTGTCCTCCTTTACATGCACTAATGCTTCTAATAACCACCAGTCAGATATTCTAAGAGATTGTTAGCGGCATAAGCTGGCCTTTGTCGCCACTTGGAGACAATGTTTGTCACAAGAAAAACAAAGTGCACCTTTTGTCGCAGTCGGAGATCGTGTACAGCAGTCCCTCACTCACGAATGTGGTAGTGTTTGTATTTTGCAGAAAAATATACAAAAATATACAGGCTCTGTTTCAAATGTCTCTGTGTGTTTACTTCATTTTCACTTCTTCAGGGCTCCCTTGTAGTTTTAGAGGTTTTACTCTTGTTTTCATGTCTAATTCGATGGATGATTGGTAAGTTTTAGGCCCAAAGTAGCCAATCAGCCTTCAGATGGTTCAGTGTTGAGAAAGAAACAAAATTTAGTCGATAATCTGGAGACAAAGAAATGATATTTTAACATCTGAATGAGTAAAAGATACTTTATAAATTTTTCAAATGCTTTATTTGGCAGCTGGAGTTGTGCACATCATTGTATCTGTTGCAGCTACAGACTGACAGCCAGGGGGCGTCACAGACCACAGTAGGCCTACCTCTTTTATCGAGCATCCTCTCATTCAAACAGAGCTGCTGCAGAAGATCTTAACTATTTAAACATTACTGAAGTTAAATTCTTGATCAATACATCAGTTACAACAGTTACTTTCTTGATTAAGAATCATTTGGTCAAAATCTGAGAACTGTGAAAAAAAATGCAAATCACAAAGTTTAGGGTGATGTCTTCAAATATCTCATACTGTGTGCTGCACATCTGCCCCTTGCTGATGAAGCAGCACTCACCACAGGTCACAACATCTGGATTTCAATTTCAATTTCAATTTCAATTTCAATTTATTTGGGATAGCCCCTTGAGATGCACCATCTCGTTTTCGAGGGGGTCCCATATACAGATATTACACAAAACATACATTACAATGATACACAACAGACACAAAGCACACTGCCTTCCCAACTCGACAGCCCCCACGCCCCACCCACCATATCACACACTCTCAAGAGAAAAGGTTACAAAAATTGTACAACATCACCACAATCAGGAGGAAGAGGGGGGAAAAGAAAAAAAAGATATCAGAAACAGATACAGCTTGTACTTCAGTGGGAAAATAAATTTGTTCTAAAGATAAAAAAAGAGGTGATAAACTTTAAAAAGGAAGGTAGATTGTTCCAATCAGATGGAGCTTTGAACTTGAATGACCTGCGACCTATTTCTTTATGGATTTTTGGGACCGTGAAAAATGGAGTAGCCATATGTCTGAGAGGATATGGAGATGTATACTGGACCAGAAATTGTTTTAAGTATGGTGGAACATTTGAGTGAATACATTTAAAAAGAAACAAGATCCAGTGAAACTGACGTCTGGGTTTAGGATGAAGCCAATTTAGGGTATCATACA
>JAQFJB010000011.1:20519517-20530692 GCA_029874875.1 Naso minor | reverse complement strand
ATTTGGCATGTGAGACACAGAATTCAGGCATTTACTGTTTGAACCTGCAGGACATGAAACTTCCCTGAGCCTCAGACAACACTTTCTACAGTTTCAAGGCAGAAAATGTTTACACAATAGATTTTGATACCTTTAGAAAAGCTAAATAATGTTTGTTAGTTTGTATGATATTCATTCAGCTGCTCTTCAGTAATGAGCTGCAGTGTGAACGACTCAACACAGAAAAGGTGAAAAGAGACAAAAACTGCATTTAAAGGAGAATTTCTGTAATTTTCACTTTGGGCCAGGCCCGGAGTGGCTAACTGGGAGAATCGGGAGGAGTCACGGTGGGCTGGGCTGATATTTAGGTACGCAATCACTATGCTGTGCTACACTCGCTGTCTGTGTTGTGAAGCGACACAAACAAGTCTGTGAAAGATCCTTTTTCAGCTAAAGATTATGTTCTATAAAAATACACTGTGAATAAAAAGGTTGTGGAGAATATTGCCGTACAGCAGATCTCTCTACCACCGGACCAAACCATCGAAGGACTACATGGGCAGTGGAGTGAGAGCACAAATTTGAAATTGGCTCAACTTTTTCAATGCACCTGGCTGTGCTGCAGCCAATCACGTAAAGGGGCCGTCTTCCAGCAATTGACCACCACTCGTAGACCACTGGGGGGTCACTCTCTCACACACACACACACACAGACACACACAGGGAAAATAGTTCTCCTTTAAGTCACATAGATCTGTGTTACCTCAGCAACTAATTTAAGACTAGATGTTTTATTGGTGGGTATTGACGTGCAAGGATGATGTAACTCGAAGGTATTTCATGAAGTAGTCACGCTGCTGTGTAGATGACTCTAAGGGAGAAGTGTTGCCAACTTAGCGAGTTCCTTCCTGGATTTGGGGACTTTCAAGACTCGTCTACTTGGTTTATTTAAAAAAAAAAAAAAAATTTAAAAAAAAAAAAAAAACACCTCACAAAAATTGAGCAAACTGTGCAACCCCTCATCTGGACTGTGTTAAGTGACTGGAGGGGGTCAACGGAGGCAATCCTGCAAATCTCGCACATGTTCTTCTTCCAAAACATACATAGATGCCAACTAGCAGCTGGAACTGTTCATATACGGAATTATTGTTGGAAAAGGCCAAAACAGCAATGATGATAGTCATAAATAAACATTTAATTCAATCTTTATGAGAACAACTAACTTGGTCCAACTTGATCTGATCTCCCCAATCAAATTCCTTATCGGTCAGAAGTCCCAGAGTGCGTCCAGACGGCTTAAACTGTCAGGACCAGTTTGGGTTTTATGGTACAGTGAACAGTCACCAGTGTGCGATGTCATCAGTTCAGATCGTCCTCTTCTCTCCTTCTTGCCACTGTCCCATCAGCATGTTTTCTTTATGAAAACCACTAACACCTCATTTATCAAAATTATTCCAGGTTGAACAATCCATCTGATTTACGCCAGCTGAGAAGAATAAACTCATTGTTCTGTTGCTCAAAATGCCCAAATCCCAGGCTGAAAATTCTGGCGTCTACCGCTGGCAGAGTTTTACATTTTTACTGAATTCATAATAACTGTCACGTGTTTGTTTGACAGGCTGTGGTGAGCAGTGAAGAAAAACCTTTGAGTGTTAAAATCGATATTTAAGTTAGAGAAATGTTGATTCAAACATGCAGAAAGATCGGCATCATTCGCTATTTTCCTGAAAAGATTCCAGAGCTCAGTTGTTGACATGTTGCTTTGATAAAAAGTGAATTCAGGTTGAAGTCTGGAGGATGAACGATGCAGACGCAGCTGGTGACACTTTGTAGCACGTGTTCTGTTCTACCCCTCAGCGCTCACTGAGCCACACCTCTCTGGCAAACATTAACTGATTCAATGTTTACAAAGAGCTGTTTCATGTAAATAAAATTTGGATGCGTTACAAACATGAAGTTTTTCAATGTCAGACATTTGAGCCTGAATGAAAATGAGCAGAAATAAACACTGATGGCTGAGGTGGTGTCGTCTGGGGGGTTCGTATCTGCTTCTCTGCAGGTCACAGCTCAGTGCACCTGTGCCCGTTGTCCTGAAATGACTCGGGCCACACCTGCAGGCACTGACTGACTCTGCCCTGATCCTCCACGGACATGCCAGTCTACCTTTTACTTAGTTTTTCACTTTACAACACCTGCAACACAACCTGCACTCACACACATCACACACCATCAATTCTTCTCACTGACATTCCTGTGCTTAGAATATTTAACCTGGTTCAATTCAGTTCAGGAACCAAGTCCCACCTCTTCCGGTGTACAGAACCTTATTCTGAAAAAATACGCACAGTTAACGATGCAGATGGGTTTTTTTCTTTCTTTTTTTTTTTTAAAAATATTAAAGTCTAGTCTGTTTTCTGAACTGCCTACTGCGTACTGTGTGTACTAGATACTGCACATACTGCATATGAAATGAACAACGAGCCACCCATTCACACTGCAGTACACAGTCAGTTACCCAGAATGCATTTCCAACAAACACGCAGCAATAAGGAGGAATACTTAAGTATTAAAAGAGTTAAAAATCATGACAGGTCTGCAGTCGTGCTGAGGACAGTTCGTCAGTTCCATGAGAGAACAACAGCATGACATCACTTCAGTGAGTTTTGATTGTACAGTTTATCTAAAAATATTTTTCAGTCTTTTACTTAAGGATTTTCATGACAAACTGCAACTTTCAAGATCTGGAAAATTATCTTTTAAAATTACATCATTTGTATATTTGAATTCAAAAGAGTGATGATGCCTCAATAAACAACAAACAACAAAGGGAAACAGAAAAAGGCTGAGAAATTAATATTAATCAGTTATAATAATTAGATGCATGAAATTACATTTTTGCCAATATCCGATATGCCAATATTTCCAAACTCATTTTAGCTGATAGCGGTACCGACACACACACATTTTTTCATTGTAAAAACACCAAGTCTCGCCTGTACTAGAATTCAAATGTTACTCTTCATTTGACAGTGTGTTTGTTTCCAAAACAGACATAAAGAAGTGTTTTTTGATTTTTTAAAAAAATACAGACATTCAGTAATCTCTATGGATTACATGTACATGATGTGAAAATGTATCTTTAAAGGAAAAACAAATTAAAAACAATTAAATTAAAATTAGTCCCTCAAATTAAACTGCAAAATCCAATAGCAAACCTTTTTAAGCGATTATCTGCCAATACCAATGTCATCTCAGTAACACTGTGCATCCTTAATGATAATAGAAATAAGTTATTACATACATAAAAGAAATGAGTCACTCTCATAAAGTCACTCGTCTCCTCCGGTAAGGAGCTGAAAACATCAGGTGTGCGTGGAGCAAAGACGGGGCTGTAACCTTCCTCACATTCATACATGAAACAAACAGAATGTTGCATTTTTATCATGTTTTCCATGTGTTGGCTTGAGCTCTTGTCTCATTGTGTCTTCTTTCTGACGATTTAAAGGCCACTGAGTGGAATTAGCCCCACCAACTGTTCACCTCCATCACCCAGCTAATATCTGAGACTGTCGTGAATAGAAAAATGGATTATTTGCAGTGCAGACGTCTTGTTATTGGGTTAAAATCCGTACAACACTTTTAAATGTAGATGTGGTTTATGACAGACAGCATGTCACCGGTTACAGCACAGCCAGATCTCCCTTAATTATTAACCTGATAACAATCTAGACTTACTGGACTGTCATTTACGTGATATCAGCCTACATGAGCTTTAATCTTCACAGCACAACTGCTTTGTTATGAAACTCGACAGTTTTATTGGAGCCATAAAAAGCTTTTAACAACCTTTTAAAGAGAAATAGCCCAATTTCCAATTACCTTATCACAACTCAGATTAGAGCCAACTGCACTGCCGGTGAGGTTTACACAAGCGCCGTTGCATAAGGAGCTGGAAAAGAACTGAATTATGGCCGTGTTGCATCAAACGGATTTGTCCCCTGCATTTGCAGCTTACTGAAACAGCGATGCAATAATCGTCAGAGCGCTTTTACTGTGTTATCGTGCGGCAGTAAATTCAGATATCATTGAGTTCAGTGTTGTATTTCTCTACGACTTCTGCTTTGACTTTACCAAGAATAAAAACAAACATTAACTTCCAGCCGTCTACACACAGTTTATCTATTTTATCAGCAGCAGGTCATCAACAGCATATATGACGATAATGATTATCAGCTTGTATAATTGCAAGATTACATGCAGATAACCAGCTTTTGTACAACTTTTCTTTCTGCTGAGAGCAGAGTTGCTTCCTTTAAATGGCTGAGTTTAATTCTTGACGAATTCATAACAGGAATAAATAAGATATGAACTCATTTATCAATCTGATCTCATGTGAAACTACGTTTTTTATGTAAAACATACATGGAAATACCTTTAGGACCCTCTGCTGAGGCAGCTCCAATGATCTCATATTCACATAATGAAAGCTGGAGGTAAACTCATAATAATAGGATCATCCAACCTCGACAAGAGATTCCAAAAAGATAAAAACTCACACTTGACCATGACACACAACACAAAGTTTGCCAAGTCTGTGATATGTAATCAGTCCACTTCTGCTCAAGATGATCACACAAGGCCTCAAGGACACTGACAACAGCCCCACTAAAACAATCTCATGTCACCTGATGTGCTTTTTGTTTCTGATATTCTAAGAAAAATGCCACATCCACTCTTTAAATTGCAGTGCTGTACAAATTCAGTGTCCTGTAAAGTCTTTAGGTAACAGTGCGGCCACTTAAATCTTCATGTGTGTGCCGCAGTGAAGTTACAGTGAAATAAACATGATTTAACAGTGACGTCAAAATGTCGAGAACAACTGTTTCTGAACAATCCAACCAGATTTTCACACCTGAAAGATTCAGAGCCTCACTTAACATGTGTGTGAATATGTGTGTACGTTTGTGTGTGTGTGTGTGTGTGTGTGTGTGTGTGAACACTCACTGGGTGAATGTCAATGAAGAGGCCGTGCTCCTCCTCACTGGGATGAAGACCCTGCACATAGTCCAGCAGCACAGGATCAGCATTGAAGAAGTGAGGATGAGAGATGAAAACCGGAGAGTCTGGAAAACAGAAATGTGCAATTATTCATCTGAAGCAGTAAACAAACAAGTTCGCAAGAAGCAGCATCAGATGTTTTTTACTCCACTGACATTCCTCTGACAGCTTCAGGTGCTTTACACACCAAGATTTGACTTACAAAGCAGATTAAGGAACTGATGAAACAAACAATGCATCATGTTTTTATGAAAAACAGGTAAGAGGATCATGACATAACTCAGAGACGTTGAGCATGGATAGATAATTTTTCCTTTATGCACAGCAGTGACTGAAGAATGCAACATTTCAAATACTCATTATAACATCAGCATAAACCCAGAAGTGGAAATACTGAGGAACGTGCGAACATTTTCACTCACTGTGGCGGCAGCTGCTCACATTCAGCAGACCGGACTGTCTGCAGGGGCAGAAGCCTTCATTGGGGGCGTAATCTGTCCCATTAGCGAACATAGTTTTTGGTGCAACATATCGATAGAGAGGGATGCCGTTCATCTCACCGGGACGCTGGTAGACAAGCTCCAATGATCTGAGGAAAAACACGGGAGAAAGTTTTTACACTGGACAAAAAAAACGCACCAACACCAACTAACATCTAGCTTTTTCTTCAGTGGAAAAACATACAATCGTTGTTTAGTCCGAGGTCAAATGGCTGTGCAGGAGTCACTGTTATTATTGACAGATGCTTTCACAACAGAACTTCATCAACAACAGCTCTGAGGGAGGAATGATGACTTGTCTCTGTTCATGCAGCGCTCAAACAGCGATCAGTGCAGTTTGAAAGAGAAACTAGTGCTTTAAACTGTGGGGGCGTTCCAAATCGCATACTTTTGCTTTTTACTTGTGGTGCACACTGCAGCTGCCTTCACAAAGGACATACTGTTGCATGCAGTATGCATACAACTGGGACATACTGCTCTGTCGTGACAGTGCGCCTTGAACTTCGACTCTGATGCTCTTCTACCTGTTGGAGCCTTAGCATAAAATTTTGGAGTACAAAGGAAAGGAATGCAAATCCAAAAGTTCACATGTGCTCTCGTTTGTCCACTTGGCTTTGTGCAGCAATACTACAGTCATACATAAACTGAACACAGGAGTTCTTACACTTAGATGCGTTGTCATCTGTCATTGTGGTGCTCGTCATTCTGTCAATCAGCTGTCAAATGTTTGTGCTTTCTCTGCTTTTGTGTAAAATACTGTGACGTATTTTCCGCTGCACAAAGGATTGTGGGTCAGAATGGCCAGAAAAGCATGTTGGCTTGCATACTGCAAAATTTGAGCAAGATTTAGTAGAGCATCCTGGTATTTCTGGCATACTGCATTTCACATACTATTTACTGGGACGTACAGTCTGGTAGTTTGGGTATTGGAATGCAGTCTAAGTCTGGTGGGTTTGTGATGTCCAACATGTCACACCAGGAGAAAAACAGAGAGGAAAACTTGTCTATTGGTGAAGAGAGAGGATTCAGTTGTCTGGAAGCACTTTTACCTGCAGGCGTCTGGGCTGTAGAAAGGCAAAGTGCTCTCTTTGGTCATGAAGGGAGGCCACATCTGTCCAGCTGTTCCATTGATCATGTTACACTGAGGAGTCCTCCAGTAGCTCAGCTAACAACAGACAGAACTGTCAGGTGAGAGTGAAAAACAAACACGTGATCAACAAACAACCTGCAGCTGACGTCTCACCTCCGTCAGGCCGTTCCAGGAGTCGACTTTATGGATCTTCCTGATGTCGTCCTGGCCGGTGAAGATGGTGAACAGGCCGGTGTTTGAGTTGTTGAACTAAATAAATATAAAGTTGAACATCAAACCAAGGTAGGTAAAGCAGGGACTTGAGCTCTTGAAGAAAATGGCAAAGTAGTGCTTTCAAATTATGGAGACAACGGATACATGTTCCATGCTCTGTAACATGCACTGTGTACTGCCTTTGTATTATGTATGATGTTTTATGAAGAAGGTGCTTCTTTAAAGCAGTGTTCATAAGATTGTGGTGACTGTGAACATTTCTGTTGTCCACTATGACATGCACTTTCTACTGTCTGTATTGTCTTTACGTATGATGTTTTATGATTGAGATACGTTTCGTGAATGAAGTCCCCTGTTCTCACTACTGTGTAACTTATTGTGTTTATATTTTCTGTTGGGGCTACAGATGGAAATTAGCTTTCTTCTGCTAAATCTGGTGCACCCATCTTTTTATTAGTTACAAACAATTTATGTAAATGCACACTGTCCTTCATAAACTAAATAAACTAAACTAAAAGTTTTTGAAGCCAAAGATATTTAATGAAGACTCATTTACACAAATGCAGCATTTTTTTCACGTCTTTGGTCATCATGTTCTGGCATAAAGTCCATAACTCTGGACTTCTTCAGACAAAATAAACCGTTAACTACTCACTTCAGCAAAGAGGCCAAACTTCCCCGATGAGGGCAGCTGGCCCGGCAGGTATTTATTGAGGAAATCAACCAGTTTGCTTTCATAACCCCACATCAGCTCCCCGACTGTCTTGGTCAGGAAGGGCCCCTCTTGAAAAGCCTTGAAGGTTGCGCCGATCATTAAGCGCAGAGCAAAGGGCAGCTTCTCCATCATGACTGATGCACCCTGCAAACACAGACGGGGTGAGGAGGCAGACACCTGCAGAATGTCAGAGAGTTAACGAGGGGACAGATCGTCTCACCAGCACCAACATGTTTGGAATGGTGACAAGATCAGACTCGTTTCCTGCAGACATGGATGGCTCAAAGTAATATTTCCTGTATTCCCTGTAGGACACCGTGTTGTTGTCATGGAATGTGATGTTGTCTTTCTGGATGCGTTTTCTGTAAAGAGGCAGAAAAAAATATATTTGTATTTATAGACAACCTTTTTCTCCAGTCAAAAGACACAGGGCTGGCCCCTTCACTTTCACAGTTTCACATGTTTTTCCTTACTAAAGTACGGTGAGACTTTAACACATGCAAACAGAGTAAAGACAAGTGATTTTAAACAGGAAGTGTTTCAGGGGACATTAAAAAGTGATGAACACGGCTGAGTCACGCTTGTTGTTGCCTTGTTTTTTACTTTCCAAGTAACTGCGGTCATTTTCTTTGTGTGATTTTGGAAAATGAGCTGCGAGAAGTTTTTGGTTTTTTTTGCCGAGACAACAAGCGAGTCACAGCTTGTTTATCACTTCTTCACACTGAAACAGCAGCAGCATTACAGCTGCTCGCTGTGAGAAAGTAAGTAAGAAAAAATGTATTTATGTAACACCTTTAAAACCAAGGTTACAAAGTCCTTCACATGATGCAATGAAAGCAAATAAATTAACACACAAATCTAACAAAAGAGATAAAAAACACAAATAAAACAAAAATACATGATAGGCACAATAAATAATTAAAATACACTATTTTAAAGACAAGAGGGCAAGGTGGTAAAAATGAGATTTAAGAAGTTTTTTCGAGGCATTCACAGTGAAGGCACAACTCCCTTAATTTTGCAGCAAGTGAGGAAGAGTTAAAAAAAACAGTTTCAAGTCTCTCTGAACATTGTCCAGACGATGCAGCCTTCCGCTTTGGTGTCTGAAACCAAAGCTCTGCCCTTGAGTCTAAAGTACATTTTGTACACAGAATACTACGAGTGTGATAAAGAGGATGAAGGTAGATAAGACGAATGATACGACGAGAGAAGAAACCATTTCACTGATGTCTGTCAAAATAACAAAGACTGCACTTTTTCAGCACTGCCGCAGCACAAACTGTCCTGTTTTTTTCAGTTTTTTTAATCAGTTCTTTTTTCAGCCACTCTCTAATGAAAATTAAATCCTTCTTTTAATCTAATTCTTTTATTTTGTTTTATTCAGACAAAGTTGTCGTGCAGCTGCTCGTGTTTAGACATCAGTTGGATTTTTTTTTTGACACATTGATTTGCAGATTGACTGAAAGTCTTTTTACACGGCAGCACAAGACAACAGTTGAACCGTCTTGTTCACATAAACAAACCTTTAAGGAAGCTCTTACAGCAAATATTAGGAAAAACAACTACGACCTCCTAATCCCTAAAGATAAGATATGACACAAGAGAACAGTTCTCCTAACACAAAATGTGTGGACTTCAGTTTGACCTCTGAACTTTCTGAACATTCTTATAACTTACGGACCAAAACCAACAGTGAGCATCAAATGTGGATTCATCCACCGCTGAAAATAGTCCCCAACAAATGCACTATTTCCTCCTGTGTGAGCAGCAGCTTTACACACTAATATTAAAAACGAAACCATACACTTGTGAGATGTTTTTAAAGGTTTACGTTAGGAACCAGTGAGGTTTGAGCTGATGTTCACAGATGGTGAAGTAATAAATAACAGGAGATGGACTAACGCACGCTGGCTTTTTATTGTAAATGCTGAAAGAAAGAAAATATGGAATAACAGCTGCCTTATCTCATAACTAAACGCAATTACATATACAAGCACTCACAAATGTTGCATAACGCTTCATGTGCAATGACTTCTACAAGCCTGAAACACATCAATGACACCACAGACTCACTGGAAATGAACTTATCTCACAGTTTCTCTGCAGCAGAAAGGTGAGCATGTCTGCAGAAAGTGACAAATAGGCAAGAATCAGAGTTATGCAACCACTTGCTTCCTGCTAGCACTTTTTTTTTTTTTGCACACATACAAAATCTAGGTTAACATACGGAGAGTGATGTTCTTGGTGTGAATGTACAAATACAAGCCAGCCGTACTCCCACCTCTTAGCAAGTATAAATTGAGTTATGTAACAAAGTCTTGAAAGCTTCCCACTGAGGACAAATGCAGACATGAAGACTGACCCACATATTGTTTTTATGGCACATAGTGTTCCCAAAACTGAGCCAATTTCACGCAGAGAAGCAGCTCCACTTCACCTAATCAGAAGCGAACAGCCAGTCTGAGCAAAGTTTGATGGGGTGGAAAAAAAATGGTGAACACAAATTCTAAATATGGACCAAAACATCAGAAATTTTTCAGAGGAGGATTCCTCTATGACAAAGTAATCAAAACAGCCAAAGAGAGAAGATGACACGAGAATGTGTTTTGTAACACTTTTACAGGTTTCAAGACAAAGTGTACTGATATGCAAATGCACTGCAGCAGCAACTGCATGTGTTCGAGTCCAGCAGAGTGTCAGCGCATGTAAATCTCTCATACCTGTACACATAAGGTCCTCTCTGCTCCACCATGGGCTTCTCTCCATTCAGGATCTCCTGAGGGTTGAGGACATTGAAGAAGTAGACAGACATGTAGAAGGGCACCGGGACGTCCTTCCACATGGTGTACGACAAGTCGTTCTTTGGGCTGATCACCAGGTTCTGGAACGAGGGGGAGAGGAAAAAGGGAGAATTATAAAATAGGATGAAAATGCCTATTATTTTCATTACAGATTTGTCCACTCAACATTTTTCTTTATGATCATTCTCTCACAAAATACCAGAAATACACAAAAAAGCCCATTAGCACATCTTAGACACTCCTAAAGTGTTTTTTTTCTCTCTCTCTGTGGAGTCAAAAACATGGAAGATCTGCAGTTTTCTATCAAAGACTTTAAAGAAAAACATCAAATCTTCAAATTTAAGAAGCCGAAACAAGAATTTTTTTGTGTCTTGCTCACAATACGACTGAAGGAATCAACTGGTTCTTTTACCAGAATCATCGTTTGAGCTCCATGTGATAAAATCCACAGGAACACAAAAACATAAAAAACTGAGATGAGTGTTTGCACCAAACAATGTCACATGTATTCTGTGCACATACACACTCTTTTACATTGTCATAAAAATCCAAACAATTTAGCTCAAAGTCTGTTCGCAATCTTTTTTAATTTTTATTTTTTTTAAGTTTCAAGGTTGGTTTTCTTATTCCAGCACCACATCGGCTCCCCACGGCAAAGGGGGATGAGAACTGAAGAGAATAGATAAATTAAACATTGTCAGTTCTCAGAGCCTCGAGCAGATGGTCCAACACTCCAAAAGATTCACATTAAAATGATTTAAAACAGAAAAAAACAGCAAATCTCAACAATTTGGCAGAGTTCCTGTTGTTTGACAAACT
>JAQFJB010000011.1:20486790-20498499 GCA_029874875.1 Naso minor | reverse complement strand
GTCTCTACAACGAGCCAATCAGGAACTCACACATTCACGTGCCAGTGGAAAAGCTTTAAGAGCAATTTGATGTTCAAGATGTTGATCAAGGACACTTCAGCATGTAGACTGCAGGAGCTGGGGATCAAACCACCAACCTCTGATTGGTAGACAACCCACTCTACCAACTGTGCAACAGCCAGTATTGATTCAGTTACTACATTTACATGAATACCAACATTTTGATATTAACCTGATTAAGTCAATACTCTGAATGAGGCACTGCCATGTAAACAGCATTTTCTAATGACCTTACTCTGAGCACGCAATAATCGAATAAGACACATTGAGTATTCCAGTTTTAGTCACATTATTGTACTCATGTATATACCTTAATCACAGTATGCCGTCCTATCAGACTTTTCACAGCGTTTTGTGGTGGCGAGACATAGTTTATGGTGTAAATACAGGATGTGCTCTGCCTGCAAGATTAGCTCAGGGTCCACAGATGTAGTATTTGCATTATGATTGGCTGTTCAGCGGTCTCTCATTATGATTGGTCATTGCTTTCAGCAACCAGTCCATGCGCAACAGTCCACTGACTACGAGACAAACTTAAACTTTAAAACTGTTTCATCTGCTAATAGCAATAGCATGGTAACACAAAATTACATTTGTGTTATCATGCTAGCACTATTTACAATTAGCACGTTAGTGTGCTAGCGTGCTATTCATAGTTAGCACTTTAGCATATTAACACAATCATTATTATAATTAACCAACGCTTTCTTGCCCTTTATAATATGAAGCACTTTTTGATCTTGATGTCCATATTTTTGTCGACACAATAACAGAATCACATTCGGTAACGTTAATCTGTGTAGTGAGCACAGCACACACTCTCCAGTTAAAATTACACAAGTGTGTGTGACAGTAATACTTTGCTTGTGAATCCCCACGAAAATTTGTGTGCCTGATGTGCAAAGCACATACAGGAACACACTCGTTATTCCTTGTACTTACCTTTCTTCTTCTTATTTTTCTTTTGCCAAATTTCAGCATGTAACTTGTGCCGCAGCTTTGAGTGCACATACATAAAACATATATCAAAACGTACAGAATTATCAGCACATCCACTGTTGTGCTATGACTTTTGGTAACAATTCACAAAACTGTTTTCGCAAAAATGGCGAAAAACAAAAAATAAATTCCCATAAGAATGAATGGGAAATCACAAAAAAACTGCAAAAAATGATCAAACCCACCTCTCTTTGAACTTGTGCTGCTTCCACATAGTTTCAGCTTTGGATTTCATTCAAACTTTAAACAAGACAGAAGACTTTGAACTATTAATCTAGTATTCACATGTTTTTGCTGTCTTCTACCTTTTTTGAGATATTACAGTTTTAGTTTTATGCCATTTTTTTTCCTCTTCAGATTTTACAATGGGTGTGTATTGCGGAATCCTCTGCAGGCTAGAGTGGGTGATGTCATCAGTAGAGTGGAGAAGCAATGAAACATGATTTAAAAATCTAAGACACAACCCTCAATAAATCCCACAACTTTGGCCAAACCACACTTAAAACATCAGCAAACAGTAGAAAATGTTGTGAGGGTTCTTGTGATGCAGGTTTGGAAGCAGTCAGACTCATTCTTCAGGCTCAGTGAGGCTCTGTGTGTAACAAGAGTTCACCAGTTTCTCCCATAAGCAGCCATTATAACTGATGCTGACATTTCTGGAAAAGAGGCAGGTGGGACCACTGTGTCTCTCTCGCTCAAGCTGCCAGATTTGTAAAGTTATCCACACAGAAGTTAGATAACTTTGTTCAGCGAGTTCTTGTGGTGCTGTACATCCACTCGTTTCATTGATGCAACTCACAGTTTTGCCAAAACACCCGTTTGTTCAAGGTGTGCGATCAGCGATTTCTCTGTGAGTCAGATCCAATATTAAAGTGTCAAGTCACAGTTAAACACAGCTGATGTTGATTGGCTAATTAAACACACGCATGCTTAAATATCTCTGTGAGGACATTTCAAACTAATGCAAACAAAAGCACACAAACTCTGGCTTTGATATCTTTATGGGGACACTGATTAAAAACTGATCTCTCTGTGGGGACTGGGGAATAATCTTTACTGAGCAACGGCACCACTGGTTTGGCGATCCGGCACAAAGCATCAGGCACACACAAAATGTCTAAGAGAAATTTTCTGGTTGGATGTGTTGTTTTTTCATTGTGCAGTTGGTGCAACCTTATTATATTAATAATAATGTGACAACAGTGTGTCAAAGATCTGCTTATTTTATGGACATAAACATGTAGTTTGGGTTAGAGAAAAATCATTGTTTGGATTAAAATAAATTGGTCTCACGAGATCTTTTGCGGGTTAATGCGTTACGTCCTCTTGCAGGCCGAGCACATTGTGTACTTACAACGGCAGTCAGTCTGCTTGACGACACATATTCTAGCTTCCACAAGCGAGTGTACAGCTCGCTTCAGAGGAAAAGATGGCTGACAGCACCGTTAAAAGAAGTACCAACATTTCTGGAGTGAGGCAGAAACTACCGCCATGTGTGATATGAAAGGTGAAACAGTAGCAACATGTTCGACTGTTGAGTTGTTGTTGTTGTTAGACTTCCAGTTTCAGATCAAATCTGCTACTATCGGATGTGGGGTGGGCGTGTGTCTTGTGAGTCATTAATCAGACTATGCTGTGTAACATTTAAACGGGAATATGAATGAAATATTCTATAAACAGTAGACACCTGAATCCAAACATTGTCTTACTTAGAATAAGGTCAATAGTGGGATTACAGCAGCCCATGTAAACACAGTAAGTTACATTCCTTCGATCAAACACCATCGATGATAAACGTCAGGTCGTCCTTTTAGTGTGACTTGTATCGATCTAAAATCATTTTTCAATGCACAAATCGATTGTATCCACACTAAGAATCAGTGCCTTGTATTTATCAGGTCAGATGTTGTTCTGTGGATGTATTTTTCTCAGTTCTGATGGTAAATAGTTGTAAAGGTTACTCCAGTTCATTCTCCTTCATTCTGCTCGTGTGTGTTGTGTCAGAAGCGTCTCTTCAGATGATGGTGGATTGTGGCAGGAAGCAGCAGGAGAACCAGAGACTTTCAGTCAGCGTTTGAGCTCCACACAGACTGAATGGAGGCCTTGAACTGAATGTTTGTGGAGTTCAGAGTATCGAGCTTTTCCACTGTTTCACCTCCTCTACCACTGCACAGAAACAGGCTTTTTCTTTCCCTTTATTTAAAAAAAAAAAAAAGTTATTACATCAATTTCTAGTCATTTAATTGTATCACATGGAATCGCTCTATATGAGCCTGTATCAAACTTTAATCATACAGCCAACCATGTGATACACATTGTATTGTTGTTCAAAACGCATTGTTATACATGCCTAATGAATAGTGTTACTTCTGTATGAGTTTTTAAAATTTTATGCCGCTTAAATGTTACAGTGTGTTTTAGAGGGAAATACTGCACATACACAACTAACTTTACTCTCGCATTAATCATCTGAAGACCTCTCAGATATATGTGTTGACCCTTAGAGGGACCTGACCCCTAGGCTGGGAACCAATGGACTAAATATAAAGTATTTCAGTGTCTCCACCTGCAGCACATTGATGCATCAGTATGAACAATCTGATAATGTCACATACTGCACAAGTTTTACTGATACTTTGACTACATGGCATACTTTTACTCAAGAGGATTTTGAATGCAAGACTTTTACTTGTAATGGAGTATTAGGCCGGGAGCCAGGCCCACCCCTCAGGATGTTTTCTGCTTACTTTTTTCACTATTATTTTCTGTTAGCCTATACGTTGGGCCATCACAAGTTTATATCGAAACCCTCCAACTTGGGGCCATTTAGTCTCAGGGGCCCAAAAAACCTCTTTCTGGGGGAGAAATTATGTACATGCATATTTTAAGGTCCTAAAAATGCATAAACACTCCCACTGACATGACATTTGGCATGAAGTACCCTGAAACATAGGGGGATTGAACAAAATAAAAAATGGGGGCTTGTTGCCATCATATTTTAAAATATTACCTACAACATCCCCCAAAACACACACACACACACACGAAACTGTCTGCTTGACAACATCTGACTGTGGTGGTTTGCACACAGTTTGCACATGACATCTTTGCAAGATGTCGACGCACTTTTTTCTATGTAGCTCGTCATGCTTTAGCAAGAGCAAATCTGGGATTGTTTCACAAACATCTTGCAAACCACCACAGTCGGATGTTTCTGTCAAAAGTTTGTTTTTCATATCATGGATTTCTCTAAATGCACTCAGTGGATCAGCCTTTGAAGCTAAAGCTATAAAGTTATCATTTACATTCTCCTTGTAACCATGCAATATGCAGCTTCCCTGAGGTGACTGGGGCAGTGGCTGATTCTTCGGCTCTGATGAGCTCTGGCAAGGTGTCCAGTCTTCATCATCTTCTTGTTGTCTCTTTGGCATCTTGGCATGTTATACAGTAACAATGCAACTGAAGATCATGATTCGTATTAACAAAGATAGTATTATTCAGTGTGCCAATTCACATGAAATTGAAATTTATTTGGCATTTCATTGGTTTATCTTTTATTACCTCAAATGTGCACATTCAGAATTCCTGTTGTACTGTAGCTATAATCATTACATCCTTAATTCCTACATAACAAAAAATGCTTAATGGTCATATTTCATTTCGCTTTCGATCATGGATAAAAAAACCCTCAAGAATTTTGGAAGATTTAGTTACCTTTATAAAACAATAGCTTAGGTGGCTTGCAGCATCTCTTGTGGGACACACATGGTTCTCTGCTAAAAGAGACGAAGATGTCAGTGCACGACGTGAGTCCCTACGCCATGTGAGAATGTCTTGGACAGCTTGCTACGGCTACACCACTTGTACAAACCACATGTCACAGTCTGAGTTTGACGGTCTAAATCACGTTAATGCTTTAAAACTAAATCATACTTGCAGTGTGGCTAGCTCTAGCCAGCTCTGGCGCTCGGACGGCCTGTTTTATAATGACACCTTTGATAGCTAGTTTGCTAGCGCGGAGCAAAGACATTAGCATAACGTTAAGCCACTAACAATACTCCAGCTAACATAACTGGCTAATAAATTACTCATCAACAGTTAATGTCCGCATGTGGTCAATCTAAAATATTAGAAAAGTACAAATCACTCTTCAAAAACCCTTAATACCACATGTGTACAAAAACAGTGTGAAAAGACTTCATGAAAAATGATATGACATGAAATCTAAAGATTGCAGCTTTAAAACATACTTAGCATTTTAAAAAATCAGTTCAATAAATCATACAGACAATAAATGTTAATAGGCTACATACCTTCAATCTGTGGTGGCCTGGTGGTATGCAGGTTTCTTCAGATACAGTGTACACTGCAGTGAAACTGCCCGTCAACCAAGCTGAACAACCAAACCGTGTTATTCATAGTGTGGCATGTTTTTCTATTAGAGTATTCACTTCATGTTTTTTCATGTTTCAAATAGTAGAAGCACCATATGAATGCATTGTTAGATGCAACAAACAGCACTTCTTGCAACTGTAAGGCTAATGACTGCAAATTCAGTTTTCTCTGAGTTGAGATGCAGTGCAGAATTTCAGCCACAGAAAATGTAATCTTCAAGATTGAAAGGTCAACTTGGGCTCAAACTGAAGCTTACCAATACGGGACGTTTTCTGTATGCAAGTAAGGCAGTGATATTCACCACAGACTGCTGAAAAATAATCATATTTATGAGTATTTGTCAAGCGGACAGTTTTTTTGTGTGTGTGTTTTTGGGGATGTTGTAGGTAATATTTTAAAATATGATGGCAACAAGCCCACATATCTTATTTTGTTCAATCCCATTATGTTTCAGGGTACTCCATGCCAAATGTCATGTCAGTGGGAGTGTTTATGCATTTTTAGGACTTTAAAATATGCATGTAGGCCTACATAATTTCTCCCCCAGAAAGAGGTTTTTTGGGCCCCTGAGACTAAATGGCCCCGAGTTGGAGGGTTTCGCTAGGCTATAAACTTGTGATGGCCCAACGTATAGGCTAATAGAAAATAATAGTGAAAAAAGTAAGCAGAAAACATCCAGAGGGGTGGGCCTGGCTCCCGGCCTATATTTGGTACAGTGATCGAAAAACCTCAGAAACTCTGAATGTGTCGCATCTCAAAGCTGCAGGATGGTGACGCAGCGGCAGTGATCAGGCGGCCTGCAGCTCCCATAAACGTGTTGTTGGCTTTTAATTAAACCGCAGCGCTTTGTGGTGACGCTGCGCTCAACAGGACAGGAGGCACTATGGAAACTGGGACACAAGGGAGAAAAAGCGCAAACTTTCCCTTTGATGAGTCCATAAATTTGCATCACAAGCAGCGTTCACGTGTTCTACCAGCATAAAATCTCACATTTGCAAATAATGACAAGCCAGACCACAATAAGGAACACGGAGGGAAAGAAAGGGGGCACATTTTAACCAGATGCGCAGCAATAAATAACCGGCTCAGTGCCCCCCCCAGCTGAGAGCGCACATTTACATTTTGAAGTGCCCACGTGGGGGTCCCACGGGGCCGGAGCGTGTCTGCGCGCCCGCAAAGGAAAGATAGAGGCTGCAATTGTTCCTGTAAGACGCATCGCTTCATTTGGATAACTTTTTGAATGTAATGTAAATGTGAAGGCGCTGCGGCGGCGTGCGCAGAGGCTGTGTATATAAACCTCAGAGGAGGAGAGGCAGACACACTGCTGCCCGCGCCCAGATCGGCCTACAGACAGAAATGCAGCCACTTGCAGCCAAACTAGCGCTCAGCCACAGGACGCCTTTTTCTGTGGAGGATATTTTAGATCCCAAGAAATTCACAAGGAGAATAATCCATGCTGAGGATGCGACGACGCCAGGTGAGAAACTCTCTAAGGCCTTAAATTTAAACCCGAACTGTCAGATATTTTGATTTTGCCATATTTGTGTAGTCTAATGCATGAACTGATTTACTCTTAAATTTCTGTTGTAGGAGCCTCCTCTCCAGATGAGCCCAGACAGCCGCAGCATCCTCCGGCAGGTGGAAGCTGCGGCCCGGAGGAGGACGAGGCTCCGTGTTCGGGGAATCTCCAGAGGTCGAAGGCAAAAAGTCGACGGATTCGCACCGCGTTCACCCTGGAGCAGCTGCAGATCCTGGAGCACAGCTTCCAGAGGTGCCACTACCTGTCGGTGCTGGAGCGGCACAGCATCGCCGCGGCCCTGCGCCTCTCCGAGAATCAGGTGAAGATCTGGTTCCAGAACAGACGCACCAAGTGGAAGAAGGAGCGGCTGCAGGGGAGGGAGGCAGAGGAGGAGCAGAGCTTCACCTTCTCCTTCCCCTCACACCCCGCCGTCTGCTCCTCTCTGACCCTCAGTCCTCTTTCCTGCCAGCGGCGCACTCCGCTACAGCTGTTTGCGCCGCTGCCGCTCGTGCCCTATCATCACTATTATACATGATGCGTAAATGCGCACTGAGCGCATGATGGACCAACATGCAGTATCTTCAGGAGAAGTTTCTGCAAAATGTGGCACTGTGATCATTAGGGAGGAGGACTGTAAACATTAAAGTGCCAAACAGGACTGAGTTTAGAGATATTTTCTAATGTACTTATAACTTATTTTGATAAACGTTTTTTTATTGAGGTTGTTGTCTTTGTCTGTTGTTTCTTTACAATATACTGACTTAACCCTCCACTTTTACTGAGGCAGCAAAAAGTGTTTTTGACTCATAGTGCAGGAAAAGAGAAGAAGGTTGATTATTTTTAAATCAAATTTACTTGTTAGAACAAATGCAAGCATGTGCATGAAGCTCTGAAGAAACACATAATGGATCAAAGACAATTTATGTTTATATATCCTCAAACTTTGAACTGTCTGTATCGATCTATTACTATCTGTTTTATGCACATTCGGTGGAGAGGAGAACATGTGATGCTCGCCTGCATGCTGATAATTCAGGTCTAATGTTCACAGTTCATCATGTTAGTTTGGCCTGTTAGCATGCAACTATTTGCTAACACGCATTAAACATAAAGTAGAGCTGAGGCTGATGGGAAAGCTGTTAAAGTTGTGAATCAATTGAACAAATAGAAGTTTTGCCAGAAAAGTCAGGGGTCAACAGAGTTATTTGATTTCATCCTCTGAGAAACATAATTGTCTGAAACTGATTCCAGGCATCAGCACAGTCTTGAAATATTTTACTGAAAAGTTACCAAAGTGAACAGAATTCATTCTGGGAAACACGATTGTCTGTGTTAATCTATCAGGTAGGGCAAAATGTTGTACTATGGTACAAGACATGTAAAGGAAATATGACCAGTGGGTGGCGCTAGAGGAAGTTATCAGATCAGGGTTCATCCTCGAAGGAACAGAAATGTTTCAGATCTACAAACATTCCATCCAATCGAGGTTTTGTTTTTTGTTTTTTTGAAGACATTTCCATCTGAAGCAAAGTGATGAATGAAACTGGCATCTCTGAAGCAAAACTGAATCATAAAGAAACAAAAATATTCGATCATCCAAAGCGACTTTTAATGCAGATGAGATTTCAGCTAAACATTATAAACAAACTTTATACTTATTTAAAATGAAATAGAAAATGTTATTTATTTTGTGTTGGTCCTTTAACTCAACTTACTGTCACTTAGTACACTTTAATTTTTGCCTACAAACTTACTTCATACACTTAAATGTCTGAGTTTGTATTTAAAGAAATGTCTGGAGCAGCATTTCATCATGGGAAGGCAACTTCAGAGCTTATTAACTCTCCCAGAATGCCCTATTCGAAAATTTAAAAAAAAAAAAAATCCTCATGCCGCTGTCTTCCTGCTCTACTAACTTTTATACTTTACTTTCACTTTTACGCAACTTCCAAAAATCTCTTCCAAAACCTCACTGAGAAGCAGACCCCAGATAGTTATAACCAAGCTGATTTCAACCCACATTTGACCCTTTCTTGGATCTGCTGCCATTATGGGTAGAAGTCCCTTCCACCTAAGGGTAGAGGGGACCTTTGGCTTGATTTAGGGTGGTTAACATTTCTTCCTGCATTGAGGAGTTTTACTCCTATGAAGAGAGGGAAATGACCTGGCATTGGGCAAATTATTTCCTCCTGTCAAGCTGGTCTTAGTATTACTTAAGTCAACTTCATTTAAGTTGACTACACTAAGCTACATCAAGTGCAAGGTATTCAAAAATTCACATTCACATATATAATTACATAATATGCTATGTAAATATTATTCAGAGTTTTAGAGTTGCAACAACTTTTTAATCTCAGTTTACTGAGGGATGTTAAATTCTCACAGCCTCAACAAAGTACAGTTAACTTTGATAATGCATGTTTATTTTAAACAAATAATCATTTAATGCAAATTTAGTAAGTTAAGTTCCTTTACTAACTTTTCCCAAGGTAATCGGTTTCATAATTTTCTTTTAATAAACTCAACTAGTTAGAATTTACAGTAAAAGAACTCTATTTAAAGATAAAACAAAACTCCTTGAACTTCTGATGGCTTCAGGTCAAAATAACTGGTATCAGAATGAGGTTAGAGGGGTCATTGTGTGTGTGTGTGTGTGTGTGTGTGACAGACAGAAACAGATGGTCTGGATGGACGTCCTAACTGTTAAACTCCATCCAACATTTTCTTGGACAAGTTCATCTCATTTTACACTAAAATATTTAAAAGACATATAAAAGATCAACTTTAATCTTTTTTCTTGAAGTCTCTCTGACACACACACACCCCTGCACATCTGTATGTAGTTTAGCCCATGCTGTTATCAGATGTCAGGGGTTGTGAACTCTCCAAAATGTCCATCAATCACAGTGAATGAGACACATCAGTGACGTAAGTGTTTAGTTTACATAAATCATTAAAAAGCCACGACAGCACTGAAAACAGTTTCATCTATGGGACAAAAAGAAGCTCAGACATCAGGAGGAAAGAGAAATTACTCAGCATCCAAAATTTCCCAGGTGTGACAAATTTTAGGGCTTTTCTTTTACTCAACAAATAAATCTTGATGATGAAAGATGAAACATGTCATCATCAGCTACTGTGATTTTTCTGGCTGTTTAAAACACAGATTTGAAACTGTCTCTTGTCGGTGGAAACATAAAGGTAAAAACACAACTGAAATGCCTGATAATTGAAGTTGAGCAAAGGTTTTTCAGACCTTTTCTGTGGAGATTAATTAAAATGAGAGTTTTCAGTGTCTCAGAGGTGAGCAGGTTTTATTGAAGATGACACAGCTGCTGTCAATCTGCTTCATGGATGCAGCTCATCAGAGGTTATACGATCACTGTCTGAGGTGCATGAGCAAAAGATCAGATCAGATAAGACAACACTTGATTGATCCCACACCAGGGAAATTAACTTGTTACAGCAGCTCATGGGCTGATGGATTGAAAAACAAGATAAAGCAGGCAAAAAAGCAAACAAAACAAAAACAAAAACAAACCACACAATAGAATAATATAAAAAACAACAACAATAAAAATAAAAATGCTACTGTTCTTAAAAATAAAGAGTGTGAATTTGCAATAGCTGCGACCAGCAGCTAAAAATGTTACTGCTGTCTCAGGCATCACGTTATAATAAAGTTACAGATGCATTATAAATGAAAAATGACTGTCTGCAGTGACGCCTCCCACAGGAGTCTACAGTCTACAACAAACTGTGATGAGCTACAAAAGGGGGCAGGGCTCACGTGCAGGGGCGGGGCAAGCAATTACTAATGAAAGTATGTGTGTGCGTGTTTCTACAAAGTTTGGCCATGATTCCGTTTGAAAGTTGTGCATCTTTTTGTTACAGGCCACTCCCAATGCCACGCCTCCTTTTCGCCAGCTGTCCTTTGGCTCATGACCAACCTTTCCTTTAAATTTGTGCAAAATCTGGGAATCCATTTGGAAGTTACAAGTGTTTTTGCAAGAGGCCACTCCCATTATCACACCCCCTTTTAACCAACTCACCCTTCGCTAAGTGCCGCCCTCGAATGAAAACGGGCCAATCAGAGTGTAGCATTTGCCAGCAGAGTCCTACAACTGTACAGCTGTGCTCCACTGAAACTCCTTCAATCTTGTCAGATTGTCATTATTTTCAGGCTGGTTCTGTAGATTTTGTGTTGTGGTTGAACATTGTTATTCAGTGAGGTTTGAAGGAGATTGACATTCTTTACCTTTCTAAAATCAAATGCTGAAAAGTGTAACGTTATGCTCCGGGCAAAACCGTTCAGGTGTCGTCATTCCCTGTTGAACCTCTCACAGTTGAACAAGCACAGCTAACATTATGCTGGCTTCGGTAACCCTTCGACAAACACTGAAGCCATGTTACATCATTATTAGTTGATATTAGCTGCTTAATTTGAATTACTTATAGTTATTAAGAGCGCTACCAAGCTTGGTCAGCAAAGCTAAAGTCTATGGCTGCGGTCTTGAAATAGCAGCTCTTAACAGTTTGCAGCGTTGGTAACCTGAACTTGAAACCCGACCAAAAAGTCCATCTTTACTTTTGACATTAATGTACAAAGACACGTGTCCTCCTCTTGTCCTAAACGGGTCCTGAATCGTTACGAGGGTCCTTGTTTGTTTTATGAATGAAGTGAAACACAAGTTGAAGCAGCTGCACTGTGATCTGTAGCTTTAGCATGTAGCTTT
>JAQFJB010000011.1:20403224-20413993 GCA_029874875.1 Naso minor | reverse complement strand
TATGGGTCAGCTCATCACTGCACACTGTTCCAAACACATGAGAGGGAAACTTAGACTTACTTTATTGATCCCAAATAGGTTAAATCACTCGTAACAGCAGCAGGTTGTTCGGTCATTGCACAGTAACACAGATAACATTAGAATAAATGACTAAATGACTGTGGCTGCCCACTGCTCCACATCGACGGGCAGGGAACAAATTTCACTGAACACTGTGAATGTGACCAATGAAGTAAAGACAATATGGCAAACATGTACCACATAGACAGAATGTAGGAATATACTAATAACATATACCAGGTAAAACACTAAAAATATAGATAAAAACTAAGAGAAACACACTAAAATATAAAATGAACCTACAGAGAATATAAACATAGAATCTGACACATATCTGTAGAATAATCAGTAACTTTGGTTGTTGACTTAAAAAGTGACACACAGTTGAATTACGATCATTTCCCACTGATGTGTAGCTCAGTAATTAAAAGTATTTATATTGTGACTGATGGTTTTTAAACGCTGCTGCAAAAGAATCAAATCTGGCTCACCACTGCCATCTTGTGGAAAAACATCAAACTGCAGTTGTGCTGGTTCAAACAAACACAGATGAAACATTAGTATTTGTTACAAAGCTGGACTTGATTATTTACAAAATGAACACTGTGCCACATCCACCACTGAGTCTGATGTTTCATCTGGTAAAGTCGGAGGAGTTAACTGAACTACCAGTCAACCGTGTCGAAAACAAAGCAGAGTTTGTGTTATAAAACCAAACATGACAGTTCCATGAGTTTTGCCACTATTGTCAGCTCCTTCAAATCCAGACTTAAAACATTACTGTTTGCTGTCAACTTTCAGTAACTTAGATACAAAAGTTCACTTTTATCTGTGGTTATTTTGGCTCCGTTTTGCTTTTCATGTTATAATTTCATATGCAAATTGTTTTAATCATTTGTCACCTTTAAATGTTTTTCTTGCCATTTAAATGTGATTTCTATCAAACTTCTAATTATTTTTTACTCTTTACTTTTATTACCCTTTAAATGCAATTTTAATGTTTTTAATGTGTTTCCATGCCTCTGTAAACCACTTTGTAACACTGTACAATACTGGTGCAACACTTTCCCTCAAATAAAGGTTAACTGATGCACAAATCATCATGAGTTAATGTATAATCAATGATTGATTAATTCAACATCAACATCTAGTAGGCCCATTAGTTAATAAATGCTGACAGTGAATTAGTTCATGGTCTGGTAGCAATTCACATATGACTCAGTCTGTGAATCACACTGACTCTTCATTAGTTACTGATGCGCTAAACATTAATGCAAGGCTTAATTCTTTATTAATTATACATCAGCTCATGATGATTAGTGCAGTAGTTAAGCTTTACTTTGTTGCTGCAGTATTGTTATCACACTTTGAATTGCCTGGCGCCTGAATGGTGCAATGGAGATAAAGTTGCCTCACAAGTAGCTTCTACATTTGTTTAAAAGAGGATCTGAGTGTGGAAGAGCCTCCTGCAGCCAAACTTTAGGCTACTTTCCACCACTGTCACCTTGTGTTTACGTTTAGTTATCTTTATTTTTATATATATTAATTATATTCAAAGTTTTTGTATTGATTTTCTCTCAAATATTCTACACACTAACATGACTTCTGAAACAACCAAACATAAACAGCCTGTGATGACTGCAGACATTTCACAGTAAACATTTCCTGAGTAAAAGATTATATTAAATGTGGGGAGAGCTTAAAAGTATCCCCTGATGTTTAGACTGCTTACAAATGATCACCGTGTTAAAAGAGTTCATGGACCCGCAGCAGTCATGTGGGGGTCCGCATGGATGAAGTCAGTTGCTGTCTGTTCTGTTTTTCTCCTGTAACGCGCCGTGTCTGTCAGCTGCCTCCTTCACGTCACTTTCGTTTTCGCTCCGAAGTGAAAGTAAAACTTCATGTGTGACTGAGAGGCTTCACTGTTCTCATCGACTGACGCTCACATTCAGGAAAATCACGTAAAACTTGAACAGATTCGACGAAATCTGACGAACGGTGAGTGATTAATTCAACATTCAGGCGATTTACTCCATCTGCGCAAATCCAGATGTCACGTCATTGGGTCTGAAGTCAGAAAAGCTCTCTGTCTGTGTTCAGCGGACTGCTGAAGTGTGTGCCGTTATTTCCTCTAAGCGCGGTTGTGCTGCTGTATTAAAGGCTGTTTGCACCACAGACATGTAACCTACATCAGCCCAGCTGTGGTGGTGGAGGAGGCGAACTCACGACTTACAGAAAATACTCAACTTCACTAAATCAGTAGAGTTGTCTTCGGCTGCCGCGAGATTTGTCGCCTACGCGCCGTGTCTTCATCGGCTCTAAATGCTAAATACCAATTATGTTTTGTAATTAGACCATACTGTGCTTATGGTCTGGTTTCTGTTCAACAAAAAACACAACAAACACTTGGTCAGGGTCGGGGACAGCGCAAGTACGTGCTAAAACTCGACCGATCCCGCGAGATCTTAACTAGCTCATCCAGACCATCCACACTAGTGAAGGGAAATGCGGCTCTTTTTAATGAGCCGGATCATTTGGCTCAGCTCACCAAGAAGATCCGACTCCCAAACGGCTCTTCATTTTATCACTTCTGCCTTTATAACCCTGCAAAATTCAATGTAGTCAGACTCAAACGTATAATTTTGTCCAGCACGTAAATCATGAACACAGTATTCAGTCACAGTTACAGCATGGAGAAGATCATCCAATCATTCTGCCTTGTGTTCATTTAAAAGAAAGAAAGAAAATGAAAAAATGAAAATGGCTCTCGACGGGCCGGTTCCCTTCATTCACTTAAAAGAGCCGGCACGTTCACAACTGACACATCACTAATCCAGACACTGCTGAGGAAAGAATCTCAAAAATAATTTAGTGACATCACAAGTATTTTGGAGTCAGTCACTTTGTTGATATGCAGCTTGCTGACCTGAAGCCTCCAGTGAACGTTACAAACAATGAGAGTCGACCTTTAAGTGATGAAGGAGCCCAGCAGGAAAGGGAGTGAAAAAAAGCACACTCATAGACCTTGTCTTCATGTGATGACTTCATCTGGCACCATCTTGGAGTCAAGTTTGAATCTGTCAAATACTTTGGTTTCCCATCAGCCTCGGCTCTGCTCGTTTGCCAGTGCTAGCATGCTACACTCAGCTGGGACAGTGAATGTGGGTCAGCTGATCTTCACTGGTTGTCTCGTTCTGTCTTTGGACTCTCAGATGTCCGGGCAGGGAAACCACCGCAACGACAGCTCTCAGGTGAGAGACCTGTTGACATTTGATGACGACTCTGGAAATACCAAAGAAGAAGATGAGCAGAAAAAAAAGCACGACAGGCAGGAGAGCTCGAGCCAGACCGGCTCCTCCTCCTCCTCCTCCTCTTCCTCATCCTCCAACACCGCGGCTGTAAGTCATAGACAAGCAAAGGAGCCCAAACTGCTTTAAATTTAGAGAGAAATAAATTCTCTGTCACATGCAAAAGTACTGCATTCAAATATTCAGCTGCTCTGTTAAATGTATTGCCAAAAAACTGTACTCAAGTATCAAAAATAAAAGTAATCCTTGCGGAGTGACTAATTTCAGAATATAATTATTATCAACAGTATTGTTGCACGAAAATGTAAGACACATTTCTGATTTCTTAACTTATTTCACAAGTTCAGATTATTACTTAAATAGAATCAACAAATAAATCATGAATTATTTTTACTTTAAGAAAAAAACTTTATGGATCCTGGTACAATGGCAAAGATGTGGCAAAAGTACACACATCGTTGCAGAAGTACACATACTTGTGTAAAAAGCCTCTGATAAAAGTAGAAGTACTGACTAAACATCTTTACTCAGGTAAAAGTAATAAGTCAACAGATTGTGAAATGTACTCAAAGTACTGAAGTACAAAGTTTCCCTGAGGGACATTTCAAAGCTGACTGAAGCTCACGTCATATTAATATGAAGCAAAGACTATTAAACTCAAAGGTAGAATCAGTCTGATTTGTCCGAGCTGTTCCTGAACGCAGCAGAAAATGAGCTGGTTGTTGAGTCTGCTGGGTAAAAAGTTGTCAGAAAAGTAAATTCTCAGGAAACACGACAGAGTTAATGAGGGACTTGATTTCCTGATATTTCTGTGGCTCCTTTTACCTCTGACACATGTTCTCTTTCATTTGGCCGATCATTACAAGGAAAGATTAAGTGACTCTAAAACAGTTGTACTACATTTGATCACAATCAGTACAACTCGTTTCGCATTTCATCTGTAATGTCAAAAGTCCCACCAAGTGCGAGCAGTTTTTCAGGGTCCATATCGCTTTAGGTATGTACACAAGGGCCCAACTGATATGAAATTTTGGGGCCAGTGATAGTGAAACAGAGAGCAAGAAAATTCTGATATCTGATACATTGGCTGACGGTATCTGTGTACAATATCAGCTGAATGTGGTTATCAAATACTAATGACAAAGATATGATGAGGATATCTTACATGTTAACAAATTTCATTCTATACAACCGAACTGTGAGCACTGTCAGTGCCCGATGTGAGTCTAGTACAGATATTTGAGAAATCTATTTAGGTACAGTAACTGGGTTTTATTTCCCACCTTTGGTCATTGTGTCAAAATAAAAGCTTGTGACGACACGTTTAATATGAACCTAATGTCATGTTCTGTCTGTGAAACTCAAGCACAATGACTGCAGCTCCAGCCCCCACAAGAAACCGCTGAAGCAGTGTCATCATGAGCATGAAAGAGAGCGCGACAGTAAAGGAACCTCAAACCAGGCCTCGTCCCCTCCTTCCTCCCCCTTCCTTCCCTCCTCTGCATCCTCCAGCACCTGGGCTGTGAGTCGTAGACCGGCAGAGGTGGACAAGTTGAAGCAGACTCACAGAGAGGACGGTCTGTCGTCCTGTTGTCTGCTGGACGATCTGAAGCGACTTCCACAGTGCAAAAACAACTTGGGACGTCTGGAATTCAGCAGGATGCACAATGTCCTCATAGATGTAAGAATCCCAAACGTTTTCAGCTTGAGACCCAAAAGAGAAAATTTGTGTGTGACACACAGCAAATGTTGTACATTCTTGCTGTGCAGGAAGCAAAGTGTCCAAACTGACTGCACTGGTTGTTTGTTTGTTTATTTCACAGGTTAATTTTTTTAACTGTGAAGATAAATTGGTGCCTCAGCCGGGCAGGGACATGTGGTCAAGCAACTGTGTGAAAATGCCTTGTTCACAAATGAGCTGCATGGTTGTCACATCTGGATTTTCAAAAGTGAGTTCGAAGAAATTCACCTGATCTATGCTGATGTGGATCTATGTTGTAAGAAAAATACGTTCACCCCCACCGGGAGCAAAAAGATGAATTCTCTCCAAAGAAATGATGGATTAGATCTTTATCAAACAAATCCATCATTACAATAATGATTTAAACCACACAAACATTATCCACTGGTTGGAACAGACTGAGTCAGACTGTAGCAGCTGAAAAGATTGTTTGACTTAGCTGAGGATGTTTTGATACCATTTCTTCCTCACTGATGCCGATTCAAGCACCCAAACTTACGTATTGGCTGATACCGAGTACCAATTCGATACCAGCGCATAAAAAACAACTCTGTAAAACTTAGATGTAGTGATAATTTAGTAAAATAAAAAGTATTTAAATAGAGCATTATAGCATACTAGTGCATTAGCAGCTTAAAAACTAAAATCTGATTCCTTACACATCACCGTTTTACTGGTGGGTGGACTTTCCTGTATGAAATATTACCAAACACAGACATTTGGCTCGCTCCATCAAGACTCCTCGTCTTTCTTCACTACTCTTAAAAACAGCAGTTGCCAGTGGCGGCACAGCACAACTTCCTGTGGCAAAGGAGATCTGACTTCAGGTTTTACCAAAGAAGGTTAATAGAAAGCAAGACGTCTCACTGACCGTTCATTTCCTGCATCAGTGTCACATGGGTTTTCGCCACGGCCCCGCCCCTTTAGGAGCCTAGAAGCAGTCTTGAGTCCATTAATTCTTATGAGAGAAATGAACGTGATCACAGATCATGACCAATTCTTTCGTCCCATCGTCACCAAGATACATGTTGGACCCATTTTTCACAAGACACACATGTTCTGAACATTCTGACACTAAAATGTCATTTTTCAGACACACAGTTTAAGAGAAAATGAACTTTGTTCAAGATCAGTGCACAGACAGGCCAATAACCAGCATTTGATAATGGAGATATTTTTTATGGTTTCAGAACATCTCTAAACTCAGCATGTGAGTGTTTTTTATCCTGTTCATTAAACGTTTAATTAGTAGAGGACAACATGTGACAGTTACAGGATGTGGTCTCACTTTCAATAATAGAGTAATGATAAATATTCCAGAGTAAATTAAGACAATGTGTTTGCATGACAGTTTATTGGCTCACGAGATCAATGAAAGAGATTTTCCTACATTTTGATTACCTTTTGAATTAAAAACATAAATTTATTTAATTTTAAGTGACAAGTTTTATGCCACTGAACTGTTTGTGCTCTGGAATGAATCTCCTCTGTCCACAGACACCCACCAAGGTGAAGAGGTGGGATGTGATCTCCAACCACCTCAGCATTCTGGCCAAGAAGAAGAGTGTGAGCGTCAAAGATGTGGAGGTCTGTTTTTACACTAATATTGTTTCATATTAAGGGGCAAAACAAAAGCTAAACTTAAAGCGAATGAGATTGAACGGCAACTCGAAAGGTTCGAAACGTAAACACAAGCGAGTAGGGTAAAGCTGCAGGACTGGAGGCTGCAGTTCAGGACCGCTAGGACCCTTCAATTTAAGCCTAAACTTAACCAAATATGTTTGGCATGATTATATTTGGGTCATGTTCCTAATCATAACCATCAGTGACTGCTTGCCTAAACTTAACCTCTGTGTTGGATTTATATGCCCCACCCAGTAATTTTGCCCTAACCTTAACCATTTGGACACTTTGCCTAAACTTAACCAGTTTCCACTGGACCGCAAACTAGCACATTTCCATAGGTAGCAGAAATAGTCCGAACACCGGGGTGTAACGTCAGGATAACGTTAGCATTAATTAGATGAGACACCATGATGAATATAGATACTTTGTGGTTAATGTTACAATGCTAACATCAGTTAGCTAACACAGAACTGTGGTCCTAGAACTGCAGCCTCCACTACTGCAGCTTTCCATTATTGGCTCAAGCCGACGGTGTAGCTTGCAGACCCTCTGACCCAGAGACATGACGAGCTAATCAGCTTGTGCCAACGTCACATGTCGCTAAGAGGAACAACGTAGACTGTCCAATCAGGACAGAGAGTACAGAGAGCGTCACTCATCTTTGATTTTCCCGTGAAACCCTCGCCCTGGTGGCAAGGAAAATCTCACGGTAAAAACAAGGCTTATTGGAGACCTGTTTAACAGCAAATGGTGTCATTTTTCAACCACTATTACACTGTTTAACCAGGTTATACATCATAATGACAAAGTTAAGACAAAACAGCTGTCTAGTTTTACAGGAAGTTTTAAAGGAATTGTTGTTTTTTATGGGCTGGTATCACAGCTCAGTGGGAAAAGAGATTTCTCTCACTGCAAAACCTCTTTCTGATCGGGCACCTCATCTTTCAAACTTTGTGTGTCTGTAGGAAGCTGTCTTCAAATATAACCCAAAGTATAAAGGTCAATGGTCCTTTGATGCCCTGTCCACTTTTGTTAAGGTTTGTGTCCATGTGTTTACTTCAAATCATTGGATCATCAGTTTTGTGATAGAAAGTTTAGACCCACTCACAATAAGAAATGATCATATCTCCTCTCAGTGTATCCCCAAAACAGAGAATTACTTCCACACACTGTTTCCAAAGATCGCTGCACTGGCGCTGAAGCTCCCTGATTATGTGAAGAAGGTATGAAAGTTACTGGATCCAGTGACTCTGCAGTCCACTTATACTGGTGATGATGATGATGATAATGATGATGATGATGATAGTGATGATGGTGATGATGGTGACCACATGTGTGTCCATGTTTTCAGGCCATCCCGCTGCTTCAGAGAAGAAACCATGCGATGATCACTCTGTCTCAGGTTCAGATTTCCTGCCTGCTCGCTAATGCATTTTTCTGCACCTTCCCTCATCGCAACACGACGAATTCCAACGCAGAGTACCACGATTACCCGACCATTAACTTCACCAGGTCACACATAGTTCCAGACATACTTACAAACTCTCTGCAGTCTGCGTTCTGTCTGTCAGTTAACTCTTCATTCTCTTTCTGCGTGTAGTCTGTTTGGAAACTGGTCAGAACGGAAGAAGGAGAAGCTGAGAGCCATCATGCATTACTTTCATGTGGTTACAGATGAGAGTAAGTCGATGCCAAACCTCCTCTTCATCATGTTTGTGAGTTGCATCAGTGAAGATCTGTGACTGTTGTTGATGTTTTTGCAGACACCACACCAAAAGGACTGGTGACGTTTGAGCGCCGTTGCCTCAGAGACACAGACATATCCCACTGGAGAAGGTGACAATCACAATAATTATGTATAGAGCACTTTTCTGAGCACAAGTTACATAGTGCTTTATGCACACCAGCCAGGTTAACATAACTTATAAGACAGAATAGAAAATCTGATCCATCCTACAAAGGTTTAGATTTTTCAGTCTGGACAAACTGACATTCGTGAAAAAAATTGTCCTTTGTATCCAAAAAACACCCACATTTGATTTCCTCTATGGTGTAAGTCATTCTCTCTTTTTGTTTATTTGTTTGTTTGTGTGTGGTAGCTGTATGAGGATGATGTCTAAGCTGCACGTCACAACACAGGGTACCATTGAGACTGAGGGAACAGGCATGCTGCAGGTAAGAACTGACCTGAAGCAACAATAATCCAACGCTGTTTCGGTCCAGAATTTTCAGTTCTCGTGTGTGTGTATGTGTGTATGTGTGTGTGTGTGTGTGTGCAGGTGGATTTCGCCTCCAGCTGGATCGGTGGAGGAGTTCTGGGCTCTGGTCTGGTGCAGGAGGAGATCCTGTTCCTCATAAATCCAGAGCTCATTGTGTCTCGACTCTTCACTGAGAAGCTCGATGATAACGAGTGTCTGATCATCACAGGTAACGATGACAGCATGAAAAGATGGAAAAATGAATAACTTCAGGATTTGGAATGTTGGTCGGACAAATTAAGACATCTAAAGGCGTTTCTTTGGGCTTTGGGGATCTCAGTTTTCAAAGTTTTTGAGATTAAAGGATTCAGAAATTATCTGATAAAAGTATCAACAGATCAGTTAATGTTAGAAAATGTTATTAGTTGCAGGTATGTGTGAATGTTTTTTGTGTAAGTATTGCAATATTTGTTACTTTTCTTAGTGTCAACAAATTCAATGAAAAGACCAAAACTGACAATAGATTTTCAGTCTGAGTAGATCACTCACAAAACATACTCCAACAAAATGAGCAATATGTTAGAGTGCACAGTTTAGTGCTCTGTGTTTGGGCTTTTAGTAAGTCAGGCCCTCAGACCGTTAGGAGATACTGGGTGCTGCGGTGCTGTGCAGTCTGATGGCTCATGGTATGAAGGAGCCCTCCACGTGTTTTGAGCCACGTGGCTGGATGAGTCTGTACCTGAACGTCCTCCTGAGCTGCCTCAGTTCGGCAAGGAGAGGATGAGAGGGATTGTCCATGACTGCTTTCAGCTTTCCTCTCATCCTTTTCTCTGTCACCTCCTCCACTCTGTCCAGTTCCATCCCCACCGCAGAGCCGCCTTCCTGACCACATGATTCAATTTGTTTGTGCCACAGCTCCCGCTGCCCCCTCTGGCCACCACAGACTGGTAGAACATCCGTAGCAGCGTGGTACTCACATTGAAGGACCTGAGTCTCCACAGAAAGACCAGTCGTCTCTGTCCTTTCCTGTAGAGGGCATCAGTGTTTTCTGACCAGTCCAGTTTGTTGTTTAGATGCACCCCCAGAAACTTACACTGTATGTGTCCACTATCTCCACCCCACCAGCTCCTCCGTCTTCCCAATGTCGAGCTGGAGGTGGTTTCTGTCACAGCTTGCGCTGCGTTCCAGTAGTCCCATAACATGCCGTCGCTCACTTCTGGACCAGAATTAGCATTTTTATGTGGTTCCCATCAGAGAAGCTCCACAGCAGTACAAACCAATTTATTACAGTTACCATGTTTTCATTAGCCTGCTGTAATCCCACCATAGAAAATATTAGGCACAGTAAACAAGAGATTTAAAAGATTGATAAGGAACTGAGCGATGATGATGTATTGCCAGCATTCACACAATGCAGCGTCTCCTCCTGGATTTGGTTTGACAGGTTTCACAAAGTATCTGCAGTGCACTTACAGCGAAGAAACTGCAGATGCTCAATTCATGACAGCAGCAGGGCAGGAACCACAACGTCAGCAGACAGTTACGGACATATATTTGAGTGACACACCTCTGGTCTTGCACAAAGGGCAAGTCCGTCCCATTTGTTCAACTTATATACCCCTTCTGCCCCTCCAGTGGCCACTCACATGACATATGCTGTGATGTAATACCAAAGGCTGAGGGGAAGTGAGCGAGCGCGTGTTATGGGACTATTGGAATGCAGGACGAGTCTCTGTACTCCTCCTCCCTGTAGATGGTTTCACAGCAGACATTTTGAGTACCAGCACGGGTGTGACCAACGATGGCTGCGTTCCATTAAGTGTCACAGCATGTCAG
>JAQFJB010000011.1:20389648-20403124 GCA_029874875.1 Naso minor | reverse complement strand
AATCAAGAAAGATTCAGATGATTAGTTACTTGAATGATTTACATTTAAATAATAAATTATTCCTCTTGTTGATCATTAATACATTTGTTATTGTGTTTAAGTTTTACTGTTTCAGAGACATTTGTCAAACTTAGGATTTTTTTTCTTTAACTTTAGTTTTAATTAAAAAATGTGAATTTTAGTATCTGCTATCCTGTTTTGCGGCGGGACCAATCAGTGAATCTAAACAGCAAAACAGAAAACAAAAAAAATCATTAGACAACAAAGATTGTCATGTTCTGATTTTAACATGGCTTTATTGTGTGTCTGAAGGCATACTGTGGATTTAAGGATCATTTGAACGAAGAGCCAGACATCGCCACAGGCAAGTGGGGCTGTGGAGCTTTCAACGGAGACCCTGAACTGAAAGGTAAACTTTCAAGTGTCATCGTCCATCCATCAGTCCTGTGATTCATCACAAAAACACACAATGCACTCCAGCTTTTCCTCTCTGTTCACCTTCAGCCGTGATCCAGCTGATGGCAGCAGCGAGGGCAAAGAGGGGCCTGGCCTTCTTCACGTTTGAGGATGAAAAACTGACGGAGGACCTGCAGCAGATGTACCACCTGCTGGTCACAGAGGGAACTACAGTTGGTGAGTTTTTTCAGGACACGAAACAGTTTGAATGCGGCTCGTTTGTCGTTTTGGTCTCTTAATTTATTAACCTCTCCTTCACAGGGAAACTGTTTGGACTTTTGGAGGACTTCTGTGCTGGTCAGCGCCGATCAGGCAGTTCACGTTCACTGTTCGAGTTCATGAGGAGCACCATCAGAGGAGGCTCCAGGAGTCACCTGTGAGGACACACTGGTTCCCTGTCTGCACCTGAATCTGTGAAATCTGAATGTTTTTATGACAGAGATGAAGGAGTAACTACAAAGTTTTCTAATATTATGATTGAATATTATGATATGATTATTAATTTGTACAAAGATCAAAGATTAGCAGATGGGATCATGTGCCTTGACCTCAGGGGTGTAGATGTGGTCACACATGGCAGTCACAGACTGGAGTTTTATTCAAAGCCCTCTGAGAAAAAATTCTGATTCGTGAAACTGGGTTATATAAATAAAATGAATCAAGGCAGGTTTTACCTTTCTGATTTGCGTTTTGACAAACATATTACAAGTAAAAGAAGCTCTGGAATCCTCCTGTAATTGGCCAGTTGGTGTAAAGATGATTTTCTGCTTTGTTTGATGTGCAGTTCTTGCAACTCGAAAAGCAAAGCTCAGGGCAAACTGCCCCTGCTCATAAAGCTTTCTGCTGTGAGTGAACTGTGATGAATCAAACCAAGAAAATGTGTTTGACTTGTTTTAAAGAAATGTGCTGCAGTGCAAAGCCTATGATTAACACTTCAGAGCTGATTTATGATGAGTGACTGTGGCGTAATACTTTCATGTCACTGCAAATAAACGACTGTTTAAGAGCCTCAAACAGAATAAAAACACTCTTCAACACAAACTATAATCTTCATTTATTAAACAATAAAACAAACAACGCTTTATGAAAATAAATACATCCTTCAAAGCTTTGGAGCTGAGGAATCTCATGTCTTTACATTAATTTCTTTCGTTGCGAGTATGATTTTTTTTTTTTTCTTTTTTGAAATATACACAACGTGTAATTTCATGTAATCTGTTACATTTGGCACAAAGATGTTTACAGTGATGCAGCAGGACAATAAGTGAACTGTGGAGGAGTTGATTAAGATTTTGGAAAAATGAATGCAGAATGCATTATAGAGTTAAAACAGCTTTAAAAAATTGCCTCTATAACAAGTCTGAAGCTTTGAGCCTCTACCTCGGCAAACAGGAAGATTTTTTTTTTAAGAAAGCAAATGCTGAACTCAAAGACAGAAGTGCAAAAATATGTGAAGACCCTTCCTCTGTTTCTCTATGAGGAGATTTTTTAAAGAGAGGCCAAATGAAAGTTCTGATTTTGTCCCTTGATTAATTATATTAGATTAAAAAGGTGCTTAATGGCAGCCCTGTTGCTCTCAGTTTCAATCATTCAGCGTCCATCATATTATCACGAATCTCAGGTTAAAAACTTTGCAAGGTTGCCAGGTCTGTAGGTGCAAAACAAATTCATTCAAATATGTTTTAAAAGGAAGAGACATTTTCGGAAATACACTTGTGCACTTTGTTGCTGAGAGATGGATGAGAGGATTGATAACATTCTCACATCTGTACGAGACTTTAAGCTACATACTAAGGTGCTTAGTTTGGCTCAGCTTAGCATAAAGACTGAAAGGAGGAAAACAGCCTGAATCTGAAGTTTAAAACACAAATTCACCTACTATCAGCTTATAGTTTATAAAAGAAATAGTGCAGCACATAACTCTTTTTAAAAGCATAATTCTTGTATTTGTAGATATTAAAAAAAACAAAGTCTAACATCTCAACTGATAAGATTGGGACAGAGCCACATTAGCTGTCTCCACCTTTCTGCTCTTATGCTAAGCTAAGCTAACAGACTGATGTGAGAGTTGTGTTGAACTCGAAGCAAAACATTTTTAAAATATGGAAAAACTCCTTTGAAGGGCTGGTGTAAATGATCAGTGACATCTAGTGGTGAAGTTTGAGATTGCAAGCAACTGAACAGGCTACAGCAGCCGTGAAAGCTGTAATGGTTTGAATGAACCCGCCATGTGAAGGCGGTCTGCCACAGATCAATACATGAACTCAGATTTTTCTTTGTGTGTGTTTGAATTCAGCATTTTGCTCGTGCAGAGCATCACGATCAACTTTATAGAATAAAAGCCAAAAAAAAACCTCTTTAACTTACAAATCATTTCTGTTTAAATTCGTACATTCAATGCAAGTTAACTTACATTCCTGTCTATAACGGTGTCCATCACTGTGAACATGAGGTTTCCATGGTAACAGTGTTTGCAGTCAGTAGGCTATTGTGCGTTTTGTTTGAAGATTCTGCCTGAAAACAAGTCTGATATGTAAATATATTGAGGAAAACCACGTCAATGCAAAGTTTGACAGTTAAACGAAAAGGCAGTCCTGCAGTGAAGCCCGACAGGCAAGTTGGATCCCTCAGTGTGTGTGTGTGTGTGTGTGTGTGTGTGCAGCAGAGCAACGTGTAAACAGTTTGTTACACTTTTCCTGAGAATGCTTCCAGATCGAACGCTGTGTCCAGTAAACGTTGCAGCTCCATGAGGTGAGTTTGTTTGTTCCCAGTGGCTGGAGCTGCTGCAGGCTCACGACCAGCATACCTTCATACACACACACACACACACAAATGAGCATGTATACACTCACAGCAGACACAAACAGAAATCTTTTCTCTGGTACCGACAAACTCACCAGACAGGACGGCAGCGGTTGATGGTGGTGCGGATGCGGGGCTTGACGTAGTCGTAGTAACCCTGGTTCTTGTGCTCCTCCTGACACCAAACCAGATCAGCATTTACATAACGATCAGTTTCTGCTTTCACCAGGTCGAATGGGAACGGGGAGAGCTGAGAAGAGGGAAATCTGATGTTAAAGATTTTTTTACTTTGGAACTACTACAACATAAAATGTGAAAGTATAATAAACGCAGTTGAGTGTTAACTCATGGCGGCAACTTCAGCTGCGTTTTCAAGCCAGTTTTCCATCACATTTTAACAAAGTGGCACCATTAAAGGTATTCTGAATTAACGGTTAGTAGTTCCTGTTTGCAGCGTAGACATTAAAGTACAGACAGAAATCACTGGATTACTTTAAACCTGAAGAAAACTTAAGAAGTGATGATTCTCAGGCAGCTTCTGTAGCTGTAAGATTTCTGTGCAGATTTATGGAAGTTTATTACCAATGGACTCCAGAGTTCATGATATCCTTGTGAGTGAAAGTCACAGTTGAGACAGAAAATTACAGATTTGGATACAAACTGCTGCACACACATTACATTCCCAGTTTGAAAACCTTATTTACAGAAAATATCACGGGAACCTTCTGATTCAGTGTTATTAACAGAGAAGTGAAAGGCCAAGAGGTCCCGAAAATATTTTAAAATCATCCTTGTGGGTTCAAAAACACAAAATTTCTAGCTAGTAATTTAATTTATTTTCACATCAAATGTTACCTGTTCGATGCGAATGACAGCTACATTGTCATCCATGCCTCTGTTCTTGCGTTCACGGGTCAGTTCATAGTAGATCTTGCCAGAGCAGAAAATGACTCTCTTCACCTTCTCTGGGCTGGCGGCTGCCGGCCCGTTGTCTGTGATTATGCGCTCGAAGCGTGTGCCTGCATGACGACAAGCACACAAACTATCAGTAACACAAAGAGAGAATATGCTAAAAGGGATAAGAGTTTTACATCTCTGCCCAATGTCTTCTTTTCATCTTCAATTTGCTGAACTTTTTTCTGTCATTTCTCACCGGGCAGCATGTCATCAAAGCTGGACTTGGCCTCTGGATGGCGCAGCAGCGACTTTGGAGTGAATACTATGAGCTGCGGTTTAATAGAAGAGGAGAAAACACGCTCAGTAACGTGAACCACATGAGCTCTTGTGTTTGTCTGCCCTCCCTCACAGTGTGGCTCTCACCGGCTTCCTGAAAGGCTGCAGAATCTGTCTGCGGAGGACGTGGAAGTAGTTTGCAGGAGTGGAGCAGTTCACGACAATCCAGTTGCAGTCGTACAGCTGATGCACCGCAAAGTCCTCAGACAGTTTCTGACAAGAGAAGAAGGGATGAAAAGGAGATGAATACACAGAATTTATGCAGATGTGCCCCAATAACAGACAATCCTTCAGTCACTCATTCTGATTTGTCTTACTTCTCTTCTGGGGAACAACCACGCTGTAAAATGTGAGAGTAGTTTCTGTAATGTTTGCAGACTTACAGGGAAAACATCCGGGTCATCGTTGCACATCTGTAGAAACCTTTCAGGGCGAGCAGACGAGTGCTCGGGACCCTGAGAGAAGGAGGGAGAAGTACAGAAAATCAATGAATACTGTAAGTGACATGTCACATCTTTTACAGAGATGTTGTGAGAACGCAGCTCAGCTCTGGTTGCGAGGCGGTGTTACAGCTTCATTAAAGTGAGATCAAACTGTGGCAGATCAAGCTGCTGCGTTGCTACCATTCCCTCCATGCCGTGGGGAAGCAGGAGCACGATGCCGTTCTGTCTGACCCACTTGGCCTGACCGGAGCTGATGAACTGGTCGATGATACACTGAGCTGTGTTGTTGAAGTCTCCAAACTGGGCCTCCCACAGAATCAGTGCGTTGGGACTTGCCATGGCAAAACCCAATTCAAAACCTGCACACAGAGGAGGAGCGCAGGCTGAGTGACAGCAGAGCAAAGATGTTCAACACTGATGTTATTTGATCGACCCATAAACACACACGTTTGTGAACTCGTGAGGAAGGAGCACTTTATTCTTATTATGTACGTCACACTGCTCACTTAGTTTCCAATTCCAGAGTTTCTCCAACTCCAACAACTTAAAGGGACAGTCTGGGTTTTTTCTGTTTTGTTTATGTGGGATTGTATGAGACACTTACGCCTGGTCAATTAGCACGTTGACATGCACAGTTCAGTCGAGCTACGGTTAAAGTTTGAGTAGGTCATTTAATTGAACTACTGTCCTTGTCCCAGTGTGCATGTGCTGAGGGAGAATCGATTTATTGTCCGACTCCACTACAGTAGGTGGCGATATGCTCCGTTCAGCTGGTTGCTATTGGACCTTCTTTCAATTAGCCTAGCAAGCTACAAACAAGTTAGCAAGCAGCCAGTGAAATCCTTGTCAAACAGTGAAAACATGAACAACTTTATAGCGCCATTCACTTCATATTTACACTTTACTTTTGGTACAAATTCGATGCCGATTCCCCTCGTGCTCACAGGATTCTCGTTTTCTTCTGGCTTTTCTTCTACAAATTAATGCTGGTTGAGTTCCAGGTCAAAGACGCCACAGGGACTCTCGACCATGCACAGAACGCTTAGGACAGTCTGGGTCCGGTTGAGGTGTAAACATGCAGGAGTAATTCAACTCCCAATCACAATATCTGTATGTGTTAACTCAACTTTGAGAAATTCGATTTAGTACCATTTCAGTCAGACTAACACGTTTACATGTATTTTAAACGTCCAGTTTTAGCCGCACTAACACAACAAATCCATTTTCTCTAACCTCATGTAAACATACTACAGTAAATAAGTGCGGTGCGCTGGCAGGAAACGGATCGCAGTATTGCTGTGAACGGTATCGACAACATTTTCAATTTGAAAATGCAGTTTGAAAAAGCAAATGGAGAGGCTACATGACCACAAATCCATTAGCTAATAGGATAAGGAAAGGCAGCTAGGAAATGGAAATGGGAAAAGGAATTGCCCTTTCAAATGCAAAATTAAAAGTTGTATTCTTAACTCAGTTTGTGAATTCAGTTATTCATTTCTGTTTTTAAAACTGCATTTTCAAATTGATTTTTAAATTCAATTATTTTTTTAGGACTTCATAATTGTTTTTTAAAATGATTTACGTATTTAGTGTTTTAAAGTTTCATTTGTAAATTCTTTTTATAGTTACTCTATTTATTAATGGATTAATTCATTTATTTGTAAACTAATTTATTAATTATAGCTTTTAATTGTACAATTAGGCTTTAATTTAAAAATAAATGCTTTATTACAATTTCCGTCACCATTGTGGTCCTCCATACATACAACCACACATAAAAATATGAACTATCCCTTTAACAAAATATTAATTCCTGTTCCAAAATATCTCAAACTTTTTCACATTTGTGGAGAGTTTGTGTGTTTGTTTTCTCACCAAGGACTCCATACTCAGACAGAGAGCTGTTGCAGACGGTGTACGGAGCCTGATCAGGAGCGATGTGATTCATCGGGATGCAGATCCGCTTATCCACGTTCTGATCGTGAAGAACGTGGTGTCGATGGCTGTGAAGCATATCAGAGAAAAAGATTCAAACTCACCGTGAAAAAGATACATTTAGTTCACCTCAGTTTCCTCTTTCTTGCTTCATTATAAATAAGTAGGAAATAAATAGACAGTATATTTATACGCATATATGCAAATATAGGAATTAAGTGCCATCATCCTTCAGTATGAAAAACAAAACGGAGAAATTAAGAAAAAATTGAATTATCAGAATTTCCTGAGAGAAATAAAATTCTTTTCATTTATCATTTTTCAGTCTAACCATTAAAATGTTTGGGAGTAAATTCTCACATTTACTTCAGCTCAAACCTTTGGACACATTTACACACACAAATACTAAAGCTGTGAACCAGTGACTTTTTGTTCGAGTTAATGTTGTACCTGAAGGTCCCTCTCTCCACATCCTGTCCGCTGAGGCGCACGTGGATCCCTTCTTTGAGCAGAGAGCCGAAGGCCATGTACTCCCCGAGGGCCCAGTCACACACTCGCTGACTCACCATGTTTGCACGACCCTTCAGGATGCGACTCAAACCTGAAACATGGACAGAGCAGACGATCAGATCTGCATTCCAATAACCGTACTACCCTACTATTTAGTATGCCAGAAAAAGACTTAAAAAGATTTAATATATAAGTATCATGATGTCCTACTACATCCGGCTGCCTTTTGCAGTATGCAAGCCAGCATGCTTTTCTTGTTATTCTGACCCACAATCCTCTGCACAGCAGAAAATATGTCACATACATCGGACACTGCATAAATTTTGCAACTTATATTTTTACTCCAAAAATTTTGCGCTAAGGCTGCGACAGATGAAGGTACTAGAGTTCAAGTTCACGACGCACCATCATGACAGAGCAGTATGTCCCAGTTGTATGCATACTGCATGCAACAGCATGTACTTTCTGAGAGCAGCTGCAGTATGCACTACAAGTACAAGGCAAAAGTATGCGATTCAGCACACACTTGGACATCTGCTGAATCGGGATGAGAGCGGTCGGTACCTCCATGTATAGTGAAGTCGTCCACTGGGACGGAGGCAGCAATGTTTCCAATATGGCTGAGCTCTTCCTCAGGGATGCCAGTGGAAGGGCAGCTCATGGTTTTCGGCTGTCCCTCCAGTGTGAAGAAACCTACAGACAGATGTGCAAACACGTTACAGATCATCACATCCAGAAAAGTTCAGAGTAGTTCTACTCAAAAAGAAAAGTCAGGCTCCTGACCAGGCCACGGTGAGTCGAGCCAGTGCTTGATGTGAAGGATCTTCTCATCTTTGGAGCGAATGTAAGCTTCCTCGCAGATTTTGTCGTATTTAGCAATTTCTTCCTGAAAGACACAAATATGAAGTTTGTTTCTAAATAATTTACAAGATGAGGCTACAGCAATGCTAATGGCTGTTTTTAGCTCAGTTTTCTACTGCATGGAATCTGCAGATGAACAGACGATTGAATGACTGCAAAGGACGCTTGTAGAGGTGGTAAAGGACACTGGAAGCTGCAGTCTGTCTCCAAAATAATGACCTCCTGTTGGCTGCGACCAGCAGTCTGCTTGTCGGTTGGTTCACATAAATTCCCAATTCTTTGGCTGCCACAGTTCAGCCTAGGAGGCTGAAATTTGACATGGAGGTCAAGTGTGTGTGTGAGAAGGTGTGTGTTTGTGTTTATGACAATTTACTAAAAGGGGCATGGCAATGGGAGTGTCCTATTGCAAAAAGGTGCATAACTTCCAAATGTATTCACAGATTTGCACAAGAAGGTCAGTCATGAGCCAAAGGACAGCTGATGAACTGTTTGGAACAACTGGCAGAAGGGGGCGTGGCAGTGGGAGTGGCCTGTAACAAAAAGACCCATAACCTCTAAATGGATTCATGTTACATGGCCAAACTTTGTAGAACCACACACACACACACACGAAACTGGCCAAATGTTTAGTGGTGTCCTCTTACGTACCAACACTAAAACACAAAGTTAAACATGGACATAGAACCCAAAAGTGATTTTTTCATCTGCTTCACAGAACAAACAGCTGTTTCTGGGTTACATATCCGTGTTCAGCTTTGTGTTTTAATGTCGCTTCATGAGAGGACACCACGAAACATTCAGCAAGTTTCACGTCTTTTAAAGTGATTGTTTATTGTGTTTTTTGACAGATTGTCTGAGTGCTCACGCTCCTCCGTTGTTTTCAGCTAGCAGTGACGTCAGCAACGAGCTCCAGCTCTCAGGACTGCACCCTTCATCATAATAATGCTGCAGAGCATCGTATATGATCATAAATATCCATATTATAAGGCTTAATGTGCAAATAAAACAAACTTATTCTTTAATGAGTAATATATTACTTTTTGTAAGTAACGAGCCCAGCTCCTCACAGCAAAAACAAATAAGTTTCTGAATCTCACAGGTTGAAAGTCATCATTTATTCTGTCTGTTTCTGCTAAAGGGAACAAGAAGAGAACTTAAATGTTCATCACTGACGGAGACGTGATGTGCAGCTCACTTCTTGTCGACACGTTTCTGTTCATGTCAGACTTTTATCACTTTACATTTACACTGTTCAGATGTTTCTTTATATCTCACAGAGCAGAGACGGCTGTTACTGACAGTTTCCCCTTTGCTGTTTTTCTTCACTCATCCTGCAGACTCAATAAAGCTTTTTCCTTTCATATGAAATACTTCTTCTGTGTGGAAACATGTTCAGACTGACAACAGTCTCAAGGCAAAAAGCTTTTCTGTGATGCGACACAGAATTCAGTTGTGCATGACAGTTTCTGACAGAATCAGTCCAAACCACTTGTTTGATGAGCAGCACGTGCAGCAGCGCAGGTTGCTTTACCTCATACTGTTGTGTTGTGATGACGCCCTCAGCAATGACTTTCTCCGCAAACTTTGTTAGGACTCCTTTCTGCTTCTTGATCCGCTTGTACATCAGCGGCTGAGTGAACATGGGCTCATCGATCTCATTATGGCCGTTACGTCTGTAGCACACCTGAATGTGACGAAGCAATAGATGTTTCCATTTAGCTACTTCATAATTTCACTCTCCTACAATTCAGACCATGACATTTAGTTTATAATTAAATATTCTATGAGCAGATACCAAGCTGAAAGTCTAGTCTGTGGGTACCAATGGTGCCTTCAGCTATCAGTAGAAAAAGCTCTTGTAGTTAAACAGAGTCATGAGGAACATCTACAGTCTTACCAGATCTACAACCACGTCCTTATGGAAAGTGCTCCTCCATTCGGCTGCCACCTTACACACATACATCACAGCCTCTGGGTCGTCTGCATTGACGTGAAAGATGGGAGCGTTGACGACCCGTGCGACATCTGTAGGATAAGGAGAAGAACGTGCCATCCTGGGATCTGTGGTGAAGCCAATCTGTGTGGATTAGAGCAGGTTTTATTTCTTTTCACTATAACAGTTATTAAATTTATTGTCTTCATTGTCAGTTCAGGCTGTGAACGGGTCTAACTTCAGGGGGCATCGTGGTGAAAAATTTACAACTGGGAATTCTGACCTCTCATGTCATATAGAACACACCAGCTGACCGAATCTGTTGGTGGCTGAGCTGTATTGTGGGTAATACAAGCATCAGGTAATATGAAAAAATGAAATAAAAACAGATGATAACTTCAGTTTGATGCTAAATCAATTGAAAAACTCATTCAAAGAGAACATTGCTGCACGGCTGGGAACTCCAACCTGCAGAAACTGACATCTACCTGGTGAGACAGACAGTACGTATACAGCACGCGAACACTCACTCACATTCTAAAAGTGCGCACCTGGTTGTTGACCACTACATGTATGGTGCCGTGTGTGGTGTAGGACGGCAGGTCAGACAGGTGGAACGTCTCGTACACGATGCCCTGGCCTGCAAAAGCAGCATCACCGTGGATCAGAACAGACATCACCTGTGGAATCATTCACCAGGTTACAATCCTGAGACAAACAGGAGCACAGCTGCTTTTTTCCACACGTTTCCATAGAAACCTGACTCAGCGTACCCTCTTGCCCTCAGTGTCTCCACAGTAAAACTGCTCAGCTTTGGTCTTCCCCTGCACCACCGGGTCCACCGCCTCCAGGTGGGACGGGTTCGCCATGAGCGACAGCGTGATGATTCTGTCGCTGACGCGGTTCATCCTCTTGTGGTACATCCCCAAATGATACTTGACATCTCCAGAACCCTGAGAGCAGAAAATCAGGAGGGAGTTGAAGCTAACATTTCTGTCTGACAAGTCTGTAAATCAACTCGTCAACTCGGGTTCGATTCCACCCCTGACCGTTTGTTGCGAGTCATTCCCCTTCTCTCTCTCCCCCATTTCTTTCAGCTGTTCTGTCATTAAAGGCTCAAAAAAGCCCAAAAAATATCTTTAAAAAAAAGATGTTACATAAGGCTCTGAGTAACTGTGGTGGGTATTTTTACATATTTTCTTACAATCTACAGATTAAACAAACAATCTAGGAACCTATAACATAGTCAACAGAGTTATTGGAGGTGAAAGTAATCAGTTCTCAAGATTTGCTCTGGTCTCATCAGTTCATGTTCAAACCTCGTCTGCAGCCTCGAGTTTCGACTCAAACTGGCAGAAAATTTGTTCCAGCTCCTTCCGGATCACATTAGCCAGAACATTCAGTCTCCCTCTGAAGACGCACAAAGACACAAGAAGAGCAGTCAGGCATCGTTCCCGCTCAGGTCAGGACAGTATTTCTGGTACTTAAAATTAAAGATTAAAACGTGAAGTGCGGATAAACACACAACTTTAAGTTTTAAAAAGGCTTTTTAAAGTTAACCTGTGTGACATCCCCATGATGACGCTCTCCACGCCGCTCTGACTGGAGACGTCAATAATGGTCTTCAGGGCCGGGATGAGCGACTCGCAGCCTTCCAGACCGAAGCGTTTCTCTGAAGACCACTTCCTCTGCAGAAACTCCTCGAACCTGTGAAAAGGTGACGCTGCTGCATCACACTGTTGCTCAGAACATTGATCACCTCCACACCGAGAAGAACTCGTCACCCTTCAGCTGCTGTCCTTCACGGTCAGCTGCTGCTGAGTTGTGTGAAGGAATGTAACAGAAACACAAACTGACCTTGTTGATCGGATCATTCGGGCCAAAAGAGTCCGCTTCTCCTCCAGACTGAACTGCATGATTCCTGGAGTCTCAAACTTCTGTCTGATCCACTGGCACTGCTGCACGTCATTAATGAACATGAACTCCACGCCAATATGCTGACAATACGCCATCTAGAGGAGGGAGGGAGAAGTCAGGATGCATGGAGGTTTGGAGAGTCTGATCTTTGGTATCGTTTGTCACATCGAATCTGTTGGTTAGTCGTCTATCCAAATAAATTAAGACAAAGGTTACAGATCCAAGAATTACTGAATACTCCTTAACCTCCTTACAGGTTTTGGAATTGATTTTAAGGTAGCATTGATTACTTATAGGGCCCTAGTTTCATAGACCGGACACAGTCTAGGCGCAGCGCACAACGGGGTGTGTCCAGGTGCATTTTGCAAGTTTCGTGCACGGCGCAGTCCGGCGGAGCCCGGTGCAGGCACTCCTCCTGTCCCTCCCACCGGCGCAAGTGGGAAGGAGGGAGGAGAGAAAAGCCAAACTGACCGCGCCAGGCTGCACCGCTCGAAAATTGCACTGCGCCGGCTTCGCCACCCTGCGCCGCGCCACGAAACTAGGGCCCCTTCTGTTCATCTTGGCCTCCTTCCCCACAGAAGTCCTGTTTTTGTTCCAGCTTTTTTAGTTTGTTTATGAGGTTCAACATAAACCAGCACGTTGTTTTCATACAAGATGTTCCTGATGTTTTAATTCTACCAAAGTCGCATCTTAATGTTACAACAGCCAACTCAAAGTGAACCATATCATTTTGTTCTAACCTTTAATTTGGATGTAATCCCACTTTGTCACCTCGAAAGTTATACAGAATTTTCTCTTTATGGATTATTTATTAGGCCCTGAGCACCAAAAAGCGGTGCGAGGACCTATTGTAATTCAAGGATTTTTTATTTGTACTTTTATTTTTTTACACAATGAATCTGCTTTTTGGGGGCTTTAGCATACTCAAAAACTCATGAAACTTGGTCGCCATTTTAAGCATCTCGCTGTGAACAACGAAATGTGTGTAGCTTCAGTGTACATTGTTCTAAATGCACCAAACTGGAAATATTTCACATGGGTGCCAGCCTGAACACATCTGTACAACAATATTCACTCTTGCTCATAGTGCCATCTACTGGTGACAGGAAGTGACATGATTTATTCTACGATTAGCAGCTCCTTAAAGGTTTGACTAATTCTACTTTATTTGGATAGGAATAATGTTTACACCTTAATGATGCTGAATAATTAACCATGGGAGGTTTCATTAAACGCCAGCGCCACAATGACGGCATCATGTCTATGGATATTCTCATTCATCCAGGTCATTGTACTCATTGTACTTCGTACTAGTGAGACTGATGCGTACGAACTGATGAAGCCCCTTGGATAAGAGGCGAAACGTCTTCCTAGACAAATACAAGT
>JAQFJB010000011.1:20332342-20345719 GCA_029874875.1 Naso minor | reverse complement strand
TTAAAAAAAAGAAAATGATACCAGTGCCAATACGAGTAGCCTGACACCAAAACACTGACCTGCAGACATGATGCAGCTGTGCACACTGAAGTTTTTGCATTGCTCAATAAAATGGTTTATCATGTTATTCACTTTTACAGTTTTTTACGTAAAATAATCCTTCGGCATTTTATGCATTTGCTTTTGTCAAACACACAGCCCACCACTTCACCTGGCCACAAACTGTGGGGGCTGCAGCTGCTGCTGCAGCCGGTCAATCACATTTCACAGCAGATCAGTGAACATTTGTGTTGATTAGCTGCAAGCAACCCCCAATATACAAATACGAGTAGTTCTTTTTCTAGATACTAACAGGATCAAATGCAGGTATTGTCTAACCGGAAGAGGTTCGATGCTGCTAGATTCTGGGGTTGTTTCAGGCAGTAAAACAACGCTGTGGATGCCAAGCCATACACATGTAGCATTGATTTACAGTTTCTTTATCAATAAAACATTATAAAGCATTGTACAAGAAAACCTGATGAAGGGGCGCCCTGGTTGCTTGGTTGGTGGAGCGGGTGCTCCATGTGCAGGGGCTGTGACCTCGCTGCAGTGGCCCGGGTTTGATTCCACCCTGTGGCCCTTTGCTGCATGTTGTTCCCTCTCTCTCTCCCTTTCCTGTCAGATCCCTCAGCTGTCCTTTTATTCATGACGGCACAAACGCCCCCAAAATATCTTTATCTCTCAAGGTTGCACTCCTAGCAGAGAAAATGCAACTCATTTCCAGAATCTGTATTAAGCATGTCTTGCATTTATAAACAACAGTCCTGCTCAATTGTCAAGAAGTTGGAACTAAGATCCTACCACAGAGCAGACAGATCAGCCAATCACATTTGTTCTAATCACAGGCCGCGCCTGGGAAGTCTGTCCTGAAGGGAAGTTCAGGTAGATTGAAGAAATCTTCTATCAGCTAACCATAACCACCTTTAACTTGCTTCTCCTTAGTAACAGGCAGATTGCTGCTGCTGTTGCTGTAACCTCTGCAGGAAGTGGACGACTCAGCTCGCCACACAGACGCGGGGCCGTAAAGCCCCAATAAAAGTGGCGTAAAGGTTCACAAACCTCCTGCTCAGCCTTGGATGTGGTTTATGAGTCAGAAAATAAGAAGCAGCAGCACCTGCTCTGTCAAGGTGACATGAACCAGTTGGGGAATAGTTACACATTGATTTGCTATCTATCACATGACCCTGCAAGAGGTTTCTCCCTCTGGTGGTGTGTAATTTAACAAGTCTGCCTCCTGAGCTGAGACACACGATCTGAAAGAAACAGTGGCATCAAAACCTTGTGATGTCATGAGCTTGTTTTTTACCTTCACCTCCCAAAGAGGGAGACGGACGGCACTGCTGTCGCATGCCACATCAACCACCAGGGACAATCAAGGGTAAGGAGTTGAATATAACATGATAACGCGCTCTTTAAAGCATCTGTTCCCCTTCCATCTTGTCTCCTTGTTAACAGAAAGCTGCCATCAAGGGCATCTCACAGGTGGTCATTTGTCATGTTGCCATGGCAGCACCTGGCATGACTTAGTTGTTAGGACAAAAACTGTGGTTGCGTCAGGCTCGTATGGACATCTGGCCCTCAGTGGTGTCTCTTTATTTTGGGTTTTCTCTCTTGACTTTTCACCCAGTGTGCCACAGTCGTGCCGCACATCGTCATGCAGAGGCGGGAGCAGGAGGATTTCATGCAGGTGAGCTGTGAGTGTAAATAGCTGAATTTATTTGAGAGGATTTTTAATTTTATTTGCATCTTTAGATTATTTTGTCGCATAAACAGGGAGCTGTTTTTCCACACTGTTTTAAAAGGATCACATTCCTCCACACACCTGTGATGATGGAGGCTGTGAGCTACAGGCTGTGTGTCTGCTTCAACGAGTGGAGTGGCTCTTAAAAAAACATCCACAACAGCAACTTGTTTTGCAGCTGCCTCACAAAAAGTCCTGTTTACAGGGTGTGAGGGTGTTTGCACAGCGCAGACGGCATCGTAATATGTATTTGTAGATGACACAGACTGTAAGCTGATTCAAAAACATCTGCTTTCACGAAGCTTTAACTGGTGTCACACGATCTGCTCTCACCCCTCAGTCACAGTCACAATGATTTATGCATATTTGCTAGTTTGCTGTTAGCTTGGCCAATCGTTTTACACACAGCAAGTTAAGTTCAGGATGCGATGCTTCTCTGAAATATCTGCATTTATCACTTATGTCTCAAATTTGTAGCTTCTCTTTCCTCATTACTCTTCACTTGGTCTTTTTCAGCCATCAGACCCCTGCTTTGTGATCTTAAAATCATGATAAAGTCCAGAAAATTTTTTCCTTTTCTTTTTTGGTGCCAACATTTGACTTTGTCCCTCCTAGAAGGGCATGGAGGACCTGTTTCCCTTTTTGGTTTGTTTGTTTTCGACCTGCTCCTTCAGGGTGTTTTGCTTTTCTGATTTCTTTAAAATGTTTTCTGAGTGAAGGTGAAAAACCCTGGAAAGAATGGATCAAGGACTGGGGGAGGGTGTGATACAAGGATCCTTGAAATGACCAGAAAATGGTCATGGGGAGAATGAGGCTTAAATAATGTCACTGCGTTTTGTATTGTCTGAGAAGTTGCTCATAACTTCAGGCTCCTGTCAATCGAACCGAACAGTACACGAGTGTAAAACCTTTTGTCTTCTTAAAGTCAATTTTATTGTCCATTTTAATCAACGTAGTTGTAAAGTTATATAATTTGGATTATCAAACAGCTTTCAGGTGCAATTCAAAGAGATTTTAGGTAACACAAACTGTATTACATTTAATGTGATCCCAAAAAAAATCTAAATTACAAAAGGGAGGTAAAACAAATGCTTTCATGATGAATTCAATTTCAGTACAAACCTTCACATTTATGACTGATGTCACAGAAAATAACAGCACACAGGATAATGGAGATACAAACAGCTGGAGATGGAGAAACTCCTGTGCACCAAGATTTAATAATTGCAGGTGAGTAAATCATGTGACTGCACCGTTCAGTTGGAATCAATTATTATGGAAACCTTTAATGACTGACAAGCACGCATGCGTACACACACACACTCACACACTCACTCACTCACTCACACAGTTTAATTTTACAAGAGCAGTATCTTCAAACAATACCTGAATCCACTGGTGGTAAAAGACATGTTTTCCAACACTGGTGCAGTAAACTCCTGTCAGTGGCGACTGTATCACATACAGTATAAAACACTGAGTAGCATTTAATAGCAAAAACAGTTCTTCGGCAAGTGAAGGTCTCGAAAACGCTGATGAGACCAATGAGAAACTGACGAGTGATGAGATATCAGAGTCCGTCATGATGCTCCTTCCTCCTACAGCGAGTTCAGCTGCCGCCACACGAAGCGTTCACTTGACTGTGTGGAAGAAGTATTAGATTTGTAAAACTTATCTGTCCTGTACAAAAAGCTGTTATTTCTTAAAACACATCAGCGAGCGAGCGAGGCCGCTGCGGTGACCTCTCCGCCTACTGATTCTGCTTCTTCTTTGCTGGTTTGATGGGGCTGATCTCTTCCTCCTCGTCCTCGTCCTCCTCATCATCATCGAATTCCTCATCAGACAGGTCCGACTCTTCGACCTGTGAGGCTGCACAAGAACAGAGGATGATATTCAATCATCGTCTTAAACTGACGCCTCACGTTATTTTTTTATTGTAAGAACCAGAGAGGTGACTTCATTCAATTGACCTCATGCACACTTAATAAGATACAGCTGCACACACGCACGACATCCAGCGCTAAGAGCAAATGAAGTTATCTGTTCTCTGCACTGTTGATAAATGAACATATCACAGATTTTTAAATAAGTTACAATCTACTTCTAAAACTTTTCTCAAACGTCAAACTTCTGGGATTTTTGTCAGAAAGAAACTTGTCACACAATTACAAAAGGACACGTTTTAAAGTTCAAATTCAAGAGAAACTTTGTTCAGAAACTGGGCATTTCAGAATCTTAAGAATCACAGTTTCTTTGATTGTAGCCCTGCAGTTTTAAAGCAACACTATGTAACTTTACTGAGACCTGTGGCTTCGAAAACGAAACTAAACGATGCACGTTAGTGTTGCACAAAACAGCAATTTTGGTGGAATCGGGTCATTTTTTACAGAGAAAATGTCCTCTGGTTTTCCCTCTGATGTCCTACGACTGCTCTGACTCAACTCTGCGATTCACGGAGGTTCCTGAAAGCAACATGTAGGCTGCCTGCAGACCGAAGCTGCAGCTGCAGCAGCGGGTAGTTGTTGGGGACAGCTTTGCTAAAAAAAAAAGGCTGCAGACAGGCAGAGCAGTCGCAAGACATGAAAGGGAAAACCAGTAGACATTTTCTCCTTTAAATATGACCCAGTTTTACTAAAATTGCTGTTTTGTGCGACATACTTAGGTGCACTGTTTAGTTTTTTGAAGTAATGGGTCGCGGTCAGTGTTGCTATAAGGACAAATGTTAATAACAGGACGCTAACATGCCAACAGTGACAATGCTAGCTATGCCGAAGTTATAAATCCAGGAAGTAGACATCAAACTACATGTAGACTAGGTGACAAATTCGCAGCTCAGAGAAATTTGCAGCTCAGAGAACTGCAAAGAAGTGAGTGGATTTCCAAGGTGAGCATGACTCATTTTTTGTGGATCATGAATGTCTGTATTTAATGCATTGTCGTGCCTCCGCATCTTTCATTTTGGACCAAAGGGGACCAATGCTGTGAGCTCCACAAAAAAAAATACTGGAATGGAAGCAGACAAATAGCAGACAGATATCTGAAAATCTGGACACATAGAACCAAACCTCTCCACATGTCTCGATGACACTACGGCTGAGTGGGAAAATATGTTTTTGTGGTATTTGGGTGAACCTGCCCTTTAACAGGGTGGAGGAACAAGGGAGGGATGGAGTCTGTGTGCAGATGGAGCAGCGAGAGGAAACTGTCAGTGAGATACAGTTGGACCGTAATCAAGCCATGCTAATCACACACCCACACAGCAACACATTGAGTGACACACACACACACACACACACATAATTTATGCAAAGAGGAATGAAGCAGATGAGAGGGTAGAAAGGAAAATAATAGGGAAGTAAAGCTGCAGAATACAAAGAAGAAAACACGAACACTCAACAGCAGTGAGATGATTAATCACCATGGTTGCATGTGACCTACATTTAAACTGTACATTCAGTGTGAAGGCACTGGTGTGAATGCAAACGACAAAATGCTGCGGTGGCAAATAACGTCTCAGTGAAAATATTCAAAAATCCGTTTTGTTTCACTTCTTATTTCAAATCTGCTTTGAGACATTTAAATAAAACATTTTCAAAATAGCTTTTTTGCAGCATTAATTGCTTACAGGCAAGTTAATAAAGTTTTACTCCCGAAAATCGCTCGTCTTGATAGAACTTGTGCTCACCGGTGATAATGCATGCACATATATTTTAAAACACATGATTAAAAACAAAATATAAACTCCCAGTTTTAAGAGTAAATCAGGTTCTGCGTATGCAGTGCGTCTTTGTGGTTATTTACAATTTAGTCATCCTCGTGTCTTAGAAATATGAGGAAGATGAACACAAACAATTATATATTAAACTCAAATGAAATTAATAACCTCTGTTTTTGTTTTGGCAGCCACATTGCATCACTGCATCTCTTTGGCGGAGCATGTTGCATTAAATTCATGACACCACTGCAGTCGTAATTTACACTAAAAATAAAAAAGAAATGTGAGGAGGAGCCTCGCATGATAATTTACAGCAAATGCAATGACTTCACTGACTTCAGGTTCAGTTTTGTTCCATCTAACTGTCACCAGTGTGTGTATATCATCAGCAGGACTCTGCTTTCCGCCTCAGAGCCGCTCACGTGTTCAGCTGCAACATGACTTGATGGCCGTCACAGCACATTTTGTATCGTTACTTACAGTAAGAGCAGTAAGAGTAATACAGAGGAGTGAAGCACATTAATGTGACTGCGAGGAACGTTCAGTTTTTGTTGATTCTAGCGGCCCCATTGGACAAAAGCGGTGACACAAGTGCCTACTGTCGTAAAGATCTTTGCTAGCACGTACCAGGCAGGCAGACCTCGGCATAAAACCGGCAATGTGTGCATTTGTTTTATAATTGACTGAAAGAGAGACTGCAGGATGGATCACGATGAGGTAATGTATTTATATGTGACTGAGGGATAGGTCATAAGCCAGCTGTATGGCAGTAATGACCCCTGAGACCTATTACCTCTATTTTCTGTGGGCTAACGTCACACAGCCATTCGCATTAACGTTACATGCTAAGGTGCAAACAGCTGTGGGCATAGAATATAACTACATTACTGTCATTGCAAGAAATTTTTTTAAAAATCGTTTCTTCTGAATTTCGCAGGGATTCGGACCCGATCACGGTCATTACAACTAGATAAAAACATCAGTCTTTTCGCTGAGGGTCTCGTTGCTGTTACAGGAAATCTATAATCATCAGAGGAATCATGAAACTGTTTCATAAAGACTTAAAAGTTCCTCGTGGTCACATTAATATTTTTTAACTGCGAGAACAGGTACTCAAAGTACATATTGTACAGCCTGCTACTACCATGTGGTACGAACTTCTACACTACAACTTTATGGACAGTTAAAGCAGAAGCACATTGATGGTTTTATTTAAAGGGTAACATGGACACAACTACTTACTTACTTGCTTGTCTTAAGGTCTATACACTAAAGAGATACTGCACAAGTAGTAAAAATATGGCATTTTTTCAAACACGAAAACATTAAGGGGTAACACTATAACCCTCAATATTAGTGCTCGTGACAACATTTAATTTATTTTAATGTCATGTTTTCACGATTCGGTGTACTGACATTTTTTGTGGCAAACAATAAAGCACTAAACAAAAGAAAACAACAGCTTTTTTCACACAAATGTGTAAAATAAGAATATTGTTTAACAGCAGGTGGGCTGATTAAAGGCCAGAAAGGGGACCAGGAGTGAGGGATAAAGATATGTAAGCAGGATCAAAAACAATTGGAATAAAATCAGCTTCTCCTGCATCTCTCATTCTACCTCTTTGCCTTCTCCCTTTAATATTTCAGTCCCCTTCTTTTCTTCTCTCTCTCGCCTCCACAAACCGCCTCCACAGTCAAATTGATTTAAGTCTGCCTCCTGAGGGGGTTACAGCGTGGGCATGTGTGCATTTTGTGCATGTGAATGTTTCCATCTGTCTGTGAATTCTGACGCTGGGGAAAACTCCTCGACCTCGATTGCATTTCAGTCCACAGAAACCTGTGCAGAAATTTTATCCGGCGAACTAGAGCCTGTAACGGCGAAAAACAATGTGTCAGAACTGTCTGTGTGCTAATGAGAGGAGCCGAAACTCTGAGGGCTGCCGGAGTACTGACACATGGAGGGGATGAAGAAGAGCAGAGAGAGCGGCCACTGATGAGAGTCATGGGGTGTTTACCTGGCATCTGCTTCACTGTAGTACTCTCTGGCCACAATATCCTCGAACAGCTCCCCTCCTGTCACCCTGAGGAATGTAAAGATGAAGGTTAAAACGTCAAATCATATACATTCATACACTCAGGCAGTGCACACACACACACACACACACACACACACACAGGAGGGGGATGTCCTCATTAGGGGGAAACCCCGGCTGCAGGATTCACTCTGACTGGGTTGCCATGGAGACTGGCTCCAGTGCGGGGGAGTGTAGCTGAATCTGTGTGTTTGTGTGTGTGTGTGTGTGTATGTGTGTGTGTGTTCAAGTGGAAGTCGTAAGGATGGAGGTGGGGAGGAGGGGAGAACTGTTATGTAACGGGGGGAACTGCCTTGGAAACGAGGAGGGGATGAAGGGAGAAAAAGGAGAAGAGAAGGAATGAAGAGAATGCACATATAACAGCAGAAAGACAGTAAGGGGTAGAGGAGGCACAAGAAGTGAGGACTGAAGGAAGGGAGTGGTGTGAAATAACACACCACAGGAGGAGGAGGAGGAGGAGGAGAGGGGAGAGCAGCCCCGTATGGCAGAGACAGAGAAGAAGATGAAGAAGCAGAGACGAGGAGGAGGAGGAAGGAAAGAGGAAACAAGCAGCTCACAGGTCAAAGAGGAGATAGTGGAAGCCCTCCTCTGAGATACTGTCATGGAGACGAACTGCAGGAAGACAAAGAGAAATAAAACAGGCATCAAAATAAACTGCTCTGATCTTGTTAGAAACAGTTGAAGGCACAGATTTATATTTTTCATCTGGCACCTGCTTTGATGCACACAATGTACTTTAACTGTTAATGGTAAAGGCTGGTAATATTCTTATATGGTTATTGTCAACAAACCCCATAAAGACCAAACAACCTGTGTTGTTGCAGGATGAAGGTCACAACGGATTTTAAAATGGTAAAAAGAATTCCTTTCACTGGATTCCTGGAGGTTTAGCTGGCGATGGAAAAATAAATCCTTCCAAAATGGAGGAAGCTCGTGAAGCTAATTAGACTTTGTGTGGCCATTTACTTTGAATTCACCTAAACTATAAATCTCTTCACAAAAGAGTTGTAGTTTATACAGGATTCACTGGCAAAACTACAAAGTCTGTGAACTGACTGTCTTGTGTTGACTTAGCATCCTCGCTAAGAAACTTTGCTCTTGACAGTTAGCAAGCTAGCTGTGAGCTTTTTTTTCTCCCCTTCAGTGAATCTTTATTGAATGAAAAGATATTCAACCTTGAGAACCACATGGCAGGAGGATAAAACACCACAGTACAAACATCTTAGATTAAATTATTTTTCTGGCCAGCATTGGCATTTTTTTTTTCAACTGGCCAGCTAGTTTTACAGTTTAGCTAACCAGCTAACGCTACAGATACTCCTCTGTGCCAAGGATTGTTGTCCAAAAATATTCCTGCTGCGCCAAATACTGAGAATGCCACATGTAAAATCCACTGCTGAAAATAAGCCAACAAATGCTTAATTTCCTTCTGTTTAAATAACATTTGGCTAAAAACTGAAGTCGTTTTGGATGGAGTGAAAAGGGAATACAGTCAGAAAGGTGAAGTTCATGCTTTGACTGCCTCTCATTGACACAACATTGCACTGTAACTGCACTGCAGTATTTATTTTACAGCCTAATACTTAAACTTTACTCTTTCAAATTTTTTTTACACTGCCTGTTTCTTTTCTTAATGCCTTTTACATCTTTGAGCTGCCTTTGTTTTGAAAGATGCTGAACAAAATTACCTTTTGGTAAATTAAAAGGAGGAAATTATTACTTTATTATTTTCAGTCAATCATCTAATCAAATAACTGTTTAATCAACTCCTCTAGTTTAAAACAAAAAAGGGGTCCCAATCATGTTAAACACATACCATATGAGACCAATGACTTGAGTCGCAAGTTGCCCACAGAAGGTCGGTAACCAAAATGTAACCTGTGGGTCACCATGTGATTTCAGACAGAAAACACTTAGAGAAGCAGAGTCTCACCAATGTTGGGGTGCTTGAGTAATCTGCAGATCCTGGCTTCTCTCTCCAGTTTCTGATGGTCTGCAAAACAAAACTATGACTTTACCACAACATGTCGGATTCAAACATACAAAGAAGACAAAGCTGCTCCAGTCTAATAAATGCAAACAGGTGGACATTACATGAGTGGCTGCTTTATTTTAATTCACAAAGTTTGGACACAACTTTTCAAGGTGATTGACAAGAAGTTAAGACACACACACACACAAACACACACAGTTACACACATTACTTTCCTACACACATCTGTGAGAACGGCCTGAGGGCCACATTTGTCCCATTTAACCCTTCATTCCAGATAGAGGAGAGGATGAAACATTAGAGAGGAGGCGAGAAAGAGGAGGATACAAGGTGGCAGGTGAGGAAATGAGAGGAGATGGAGGGAGAGGATTTTTGAGGATGAAACATAAGAGGAGATGAAATAAACAGAGAGGAAGCAGGCAGTTAAAAGGAGAGGAAGAAACAAGAAATCAGGACACAAGGAGACAGGTGAGAAAAAGGGGGACAGGCAAAAGAAAGGAAATAAAAAACAGAAGATACGGAGAAAAAGAAAGGAAACAAGAGAAGAGATCAAAGAAAATTAAAGGAGAGGAGAAAAGAGTAAAAGTAAATAGGCAACAAGATAAAAGGAGAGGAGAGTAGATGAGAAAGGAGGAAAGTAAACAAAAATAGGGGAATCAAATAAAAGGAGACGTGAATAGAGGAGACGAGAGCAAACAGAGAGGAAAAAAGAGGAGGACACAAGAGAAAAGAGGGGAGGAAGCAGGAGAAGAGAGAGACAGATAAAAATGTGGAAGAAAAAGAGGTGACAAGCTTATTGATACCAGTGGAGTTGGACTGGTGATGTCACAGTCCCACCAATGACCTCATTAAACATTGTTTCTATTTCGAGTTGATTTGTGGGGCAAATTCACAGCCTTTGATGAGAGTTAAATCGGGAGAAACAGACTGAGACATGAAACGCACTTCAGCTCATCACCACAGTTTGACTGACAGCAACACATCTGTAAAGCCACAAATATACCTGTGAGTGAAAAATCTGAGCACACACTCATGATTTTCTCCTGTTTGAATCCATCTCCGTATCATTTTGTCAGGAAAATTGGTTTTTATCTTCCTTTTTGAAGCCGTGGATTCAACAGTGCATCTGACTGAAACCATCATCTGCCGCTCTCAGAGGAACAGACGTGCAGGCTTCACACACTGGAATCAAACACTTGCTAAAATATGCTAATGTGAGCCTTCAGATCTGGGACACACACACACGAACACGCGCACACACATAATGATGAAACCCCCCATGATGCCTCTGCCTCTTCACATTCCTGTGAGCCCCTGAAAACACACATAAAACTATGTTACAGGATATCTGCTAGTGTCTGTCTTTCACTGGTTTCTCTCACCTCTGGCAGAGAGCTTTTTGGTGTTGATGATTTTGGCGGCGTACTCTTGGCCTGTGCAGAGTTTGACACAGCGGCGCACCACTGAAAAGGCCCCCCTGGGAAACAGAGACAGGAGGACGAGACGGGTCAGCTGCCATACAAGCATTGTCAGCATCAAAGGGGCAGCTCAGCTATCAGATGGACCTCACAGTCTGGACTCCTCTCTGCTTTTAAACCACCCTGACTTGAATGCCTGATGAACACAAATCAAAGGTTTAGAAGCTGCATTACTGCAGTGGAACCTCACTTGGAAACCCATAATGTTACTTAAAAGCACTTCAGCCGAGAGATCTGTGCCGAGCAGGAGATAGAATAAAAGTGCAGGATTCCAATCTACAAAATGTACTTGTATAAATCTCTATTATTATCAGATCGTCTTATTTCAACCACATTATCATCAGAATGTCAACATGTGGCTAACCAGGAACTGCTTTAAAATGGACAATCTGCCTACAGGGACATGCACATAACCCTCCCCGTATACGTTTCCCGGACAAAATTCCACTTCTACACTAATCTTGTGTTTCAGGTTTGTAAGGCTATTAATTACATTTTTCCAAATAGAATCGTCCTGGACTATGATAAAAAATCAACTAAAATAAACTAGCAGGGAGTTTTTTGCTGGATTCTGAATCTAAAGTTAGCTGCTATAGTAAAGCTAGTATTATTGTCATTAGCTACTTTTCGTTAGCTACTGTAGCTTTCTGTTGTAAGCTACTTTTTGTTACCTACTGTAACGTTAGTTAATAATTGGACCAAGCAAGGCAAACAAACAAACTCCTGCAGTCAAAATTCATACAACTTGAAATCATTTTGGTTAGTTGTCTTGATGTCTGATTTCACAATGACATCTTGACTTGCACAGAAACTGTTATCCAGTGTATGCAACTAGCGGGCACAGCTAGCACCAGTGTTAGCCTGTTAGCTGTTAGTCTGGTTGTGGACATTTTGTTTTGGACTATCGCCTTGGTCCTATAAGTGACATTAAGTACCTTCATTAGGTTACCCCCCCAACATTAACAGTAAATGTTATTCAGTCTTTATTAAACAGGTGATAAACTTTATTGAAACACTTAAACATTTACAACAATAAGGCACGTCAACCACATTATCAAAGTACCTGGACATGAGTCATGAGTAGAGACAGAAAAAGAAAAAGAAACAAAAAAGTAATTTGTTAAACAAGCAAAACAAATAAGGGGGAAAAAATTAAGAGACAAGACCTGACAATAGGCCTATTTAAATGCATCATTCAGTCACAGTTCTGATGACCCCGGCAGAGATGAGGAGGCTACTTCTTTGCTTCTGGTGACCCGAACTTGACCATTTTAAACAGTGCGCATCCTGTTATTATCAGGTAGTTGACATTTCTCTTTTTAGTGACTGAATAGGTTTAATTTTACAGCATCAAACTTTGACACCTGATTTCTCTTTTCTCATTTTCAAACAAAAGCCAGTCTTCTTTTCTACATGACCTCAAAAATTTCAGTGATACTGAGTGTCATCAGAGGTGAAAAATTAGAGGAAGAACAGAGGAAAGCAGCGTTTCCAGAAGTGTACTGTAATTGTGTGTGCGGGAGTTTTTCGGGCCACATTTGCTCATCAAACCCAACAGAGACAAACAGAAATAACCACCTCTGTCAATTCTCACAGCTAATTTTATCTCACCTCAGCATTGTTACGCAATGAAACACTCACACTCCCCTCAGAGCCCCTGCCTCTCTCAAAAGCACTCCAACATGCATACATTATGAGGAGCCATGGTGAGTAGGCATGACACTCGCTGACACTCCGGCCGTGTGGAAGAAAAGGCAGCGGCGCTTCGACATTACAGGTTATCTGCAGGGCAGGTGGGAGTGAGGAGGGGGGGCTGGATCTGGGATCAAAACCTGAGTCTGTTTAAATCAGCTTAAAACACACCTGACATATAATCTCCTTCTCCTTTTTCCCTCTTTTTTATTGGCAAAAATGTTCAGGCAGCCTTTAAGACAAAAACGATATGGACGTCTTGCTCAGTGGCCTACTACTTGCCCAAATAATTCATCAAAAAACATAAGAAAATACTTTGCAAGTCAGTTCATAATAAAAGAAATCTGTGAAAAATGTCAGATAATCCCACAGTACACGACCTGCTCAGCATCAGACAACAGACAGACACGGTCAGAGACTGTCTGCTGAACAAAAGGGAGCGTTTAGCAGCAAAGAGCAGATATTTCCCTAAAGAGCTGGTGGAGACCAAACACAGAGCTAAAAGAGAGAAAATATAACTTACAGGCATTAGGTGCAAAAAAACTGTGAATGACAGAGTCCTGCCCTTCTACATGGGACCTTATTTTGGAAAAACTTTGTACAGTAGTCAGTGGACAGAGACA
>JAQFJB010000011.1:20098764-20113366 GCA_029874875.1 Naso minor | reverse complement strand
CTGCCACAGAGGCACGAGACTGCACAAGCCAGCAATAATTGTATCAGGCCATTGAAGTGGCCCTGTTTTCTACTTACATACACCTCGACATACATACACCTTGCTTTCATTTTTTTAACAGCTCCTTGAAAGGAACAGATCCACAAGATCCAGCTCCCTTCAAAGCGCAGTAATGCCCACCACTAATGTTTACTGTTGTGCTAACCTTCTAGCATGATGCCAGCACTAGCACCAGATAAGTGTCCTCAGCTGTCTTGTCCTAGCAAACAACAAAGCATACAGTTAAGTCTCTGAACAGGTCACAGCTTGTTAGGAGTTCAAAGTACTTAGAATGAAAACAAATAAGTAAAAGGGGATTGCTGTAAAATGTGTTTGACTAGGGAACGCATGTGCGCCTGTTTCATGACTTCTGAGTCAAAAGTTGTTTTGGAGCTATGAAAATAGTCTGTGTGCAACTGCTCTGCTTCTGCACAACTCTCCAAATTTGTTTTTGTTTTCCACAGAAACCTGTAAGACTACATCTTGAAAACCAACAGCTGGGACCAAGAGGGATGGAGGGAGAAGGATCTAATCCTGGGGTAGCTATGGATTCAGGTAACCCCTTGCTAAGAGCAGTCTTCCTCCGTCGCCTACGACTCACACGGCTGCTCCTGGAAGGAGGCGCTTACATAAATGAGAGCAACAGCCAAGGCCAAACACCCCTGATGGTGGCCTGCAGGACTCAGCATATCGATGCCCAGAGTGCCAGCCGGGTCAAGCTGGTCCAGTTTCTTCTGGAGAAAGGTGCAGACCCAAACATCCAAGACAAGGAGGGTCGCTCTGCGCTAATGCACTCCTGTCGGGAGCACGCTGGAGCCGAGGTTGTGTCTCTGCTCCTGGCCAGTGGAGCGGACATTAGCCTGGAGGATCAGTCTGGGACGTCTGCATTGGTCTACGCAGTCATGGCTGGAGACTGGAAGGTTCTGAAGGTGTTGCTCGACACATGCAAGGCTAATGGTAAAGAGGTTATCATCATAGCGACTGACAAATTTCCATGTGGGAAACTGCAAGCCAAGCAGTACCCCAATATGCCTCCTGTTATTTCTCTTGATCCGACAGACAAAATGACATCAGCAGCTCCTGCTTCTCCTTCTGAAGTTCAGCTCATCACTTCTCCTCAGTGCTCTGCCTCTTCCTTATGTCCCCCAAAGCCTGTCTTCTCCTTCAAAGAAGCCCAGTCCTGTGGTGTAAGTTCCCATCCATGTTCCCCATCACGGTTACAAAGGTTTGGCCAAGTGACACCATGCGGACTGCAACAGCCACTCCTGAGATTAAACTCTGAGCCCTGGCTAAAGATCCCAGCATCTATGCTCACCCAGCAGCTTCATGCAGCCTCATCTTTAGAAAACAGCAAAGACCCTCACCAAACTGAGGAACTCTCTGGGACAATTCCCAAACTGAATGAGGATAACAGCAAAAATTCAACTACTGGCAGCTTCAGTTGGTATGAAGGAAGTTTGGCAAGGAACAAAGGCTTAGAAGAAAACGAAAAAAATGACTCTGCCAAACACATTGGACAAAAGATGTCCTTGCCAGGTCTCCTGTCATCACACTCTGCCTCACACCCTAACCTCCACTCTGTAAACCTTGGCACAGATGCAATCACCTCCTCTTCCTCCTTTTCAGGTGGAAAGAACCTTGGCACTCCACTTCACAGCATGGCCTCAACAAGCCTTCACAGCATAATCCAGAGGCGCAAGCTTGGGACAGACATCTATAGTTCTGACCCAGAGCTAGCTGTAGACTTCCAAAATCTCCCTGAGGGGTCCCAACAAAAAGCAAGAGACCTAACAGAAAACAAGAGGCTAGCCCCCCTACGTTGCTCCAGCACACTGGGCTCCAGAGAGTCACTGTTGACTTCTGGCCCGAGCAGGAAAGTTCTGTCTGGGTTTGAGCGCAGAGGGTCTGGGGCCTTTCTGCTGGACCACAACTCCCAAGTCAGGCCTAGATCTCTGCCACCGTTGACCCTTAACTCCAATAACAACCCCATCCTTAATGTTTATAACCTCAACTCCGGTGCTGGAAGCAGTTTCTGTGAGAAAGAGTCTGGCCTAAAAAATTTTCTTCCCGCTGCTCCTCCTGGACATCCCAAAGAGCTGACTAGGAGGATGCTGCTGAGGAGACACTCGATCCAGACAGAACAGTTCAAAACCACAGCTTGAACAGTTCAGCCAGGAGGGGAGAGAAGTTTTTTAGTGTGTGCTATGTTAGATGTTTCATGTGTTATGATACAGTGTCTGTATAGTGACATTCTATGAGGGACGCCAAAGAGGATATATAAGAAAAACAAAATATTCTTATGGATGTAACAAACTGCAGATACCATCCTCTGCTTAAGTTTGCTGTGTGTTGTTACTGTGCATGTAGCTTCAGTGTGCAGTTTTTAACATGCAACCCTTCCTTAAGAGCCAATCGCAGTGAGGAGAGTCACACCAGGCATGGCCGCTCCTAAAACGCCTTTGAAGTGCATCTGTATGAAAACACAGCCAGTATTAACTTCTCATCCGTGGTTGCCATTATCCTATTCCCCAGGAAAATAAAACAGTAAGGACATGTTGAGTAGTAAAGCCTGCCTACTACTTGATGTAATCAGCTTCTTCGGCTAAAAGTGTCATTGACCAGTTGTGTGACTCCGCTCCCTGAGCTGAAAAGTTAAAATTATTTTAACTTTTATGCATGCCCAAAAACCGTGAGAAAAACACATTGCACAGCAGCAAGAGAGGAGCACCGTATACCAGAGGAAAACAGTGGTTTTGCTGGCAGTATTTTTCTAGCCACGCTTCTCGGTGTGACCGACCCTTTAAAGCTGCTACATGACTGTTTTGTCCACTTGGGGGCAGCAAAGCAAGCTGAAAACAAAGTATCTGACATTGTTACTTTATAAAGTTCTTTCAGCTAATATGTTAGCAAACACTTAAGCTGTTACACATCTAACAGAGTCAGAGCAACATTAGTTACATTGGCAACAATTATTATTTCTGTTCACTGTAAACAAGTATTTACCTTCTGCCTGATTTTGGTCTTCACAAACTTCTGAAAGATATTTTCTTTCTGCCTGCTAAATTCTCCATCAGCTAGTTTCTGTCCGTTCATTCAGTTTCGTGATGTGAAGGTGTTGCTTTGCAAGTTTATCTAAGATATATTTTTAATTGGAAAACAGGGTTGATGTAAGCAGATTTTGCAGGTTCAACCAAAACAGTGAGGCAAAAGGTTAAAAAGCTACAAAAAAGAACAAGCACATTTTTTATTATGATCGTTAATTCTCTGTAGATCCTCCTCGTTCTCATTATCTATCGACTTTAATCAATTGTTAATATAAATTTAAAAAATATTAACAAACAAGTGCAGCTTTAAAGCCACACTGAACATAATTTAACAATCCCTAATTGGCGCCCCTCAGTGGTACAATAAGATAAACTGCAACAAAACTGCTCAATTTTTCTACACATGCTGCCCTAAACTTTGAATGATGTAAATGCTATTTAATACATAATGGCTTTAAGTCAGAAAAGTTGGTTATTACAATAGTTTTTATACTATTTGCACAAGGTGTCCCAAACAAGTGTGAAAGGCAATTTGTTCATCACATTGCAGAAAAGCAAGAGAGTTGTCTAATAAAATGACTTTATTACAACATAATGTATTGACATTGTTAAAGTACATCACTATGCATCAAACATGCAAAATCATTACAAAGTTTTTATTGTATCATCAATGAAACAACAAACCTTAAACATTTTAATATGCTTTCAAAAAACTGCTAAAACAATAAAAACATCAGTGTTTCCCACATATTTACATGTTTATATTAAAAAAGAATAAAGAGGCAGTAAAATATGAGAATCTCATGTTGGGTTTACGTTAGAAGAGCTATTAAAACAAACGTGACTTTATGTATCAATTTATTTGGCTTAACTCCTCTGCTAAACTACTAAAGGTCAAGTTAGGGAAAATAAATACATTTAACAGAATCTATGGCTGGTGAAACACATAATACAAACTGTGGTATAATACAAAACCGAATATTTGTTTCAACATTTGCAAAGTTTCACACCAGCTCAGAAAGACTATTTGCTGTACATCAGCACAGCTCCGTCCTCTACAGTCCATTGTGGTCTGGACAGCCTCGAATGTTTCCCCCTACCAACAGCGGCACATCAGATTTAGTCCCTCCTGTCACGTCTTGGACAGACGACGTTCAGGCTCTGCGGTCATAATCACTGACCATCTTCTTGATGTGGTTCAGTTTGGACTTCAGATATTTACACCTGCGCTTCTTCACCTTGTAATCTGGAGTCTGTGGTTGAGACAGGAGGTTCACGAACAAAAAAATAAAGGCATAAGGAGAATGAGTCACATGATCAACAGCTTGTAAGTTATTATAAATAACTAGAAGCTGTTATGTCTCTCTGCTGATGCTGTCATCCTAAATCTGGATTCTAAAGATTTTTTTATCGCTGTCAATCAGAAAACTCACATACCTTTTTCATGTCCTTCAATCTGTTGTATTCATCCAGAGCATCCTGTAAAAAAAAACACCAACAACTTTTCACACACTTCAAATGAAACGACCATTATTGGTTTTTTTATGATTTTTAAAAAAAAAAAAAATTTGTTTGGTCTATGTGACTTAGCTGTCTTAAAATAAATAATTGTGGCCATTAGGGGGCAGCATAACAAGCTGTAAACTCTTCATGTTGAAACATGAAGGTATCACCTAAATTTGACACTATAGCAAACAATTGCTTATTTCCAGATAATATGCAATATTAACTGTCTTTCAGCTCTGTTTTTTATTTCTACCAACTGCAGCGGGAAATGTTTGGCTCTTTACCTGCTAAAGTCTCAACAGTTTAAACTCAGACTGTGTCTATCTGCTGTTTGCCGTGAGCAGGAAGTGCCCATTGGGTCGAAACCAGAACATTTAATTTAATTTAATTGAGTTGTTGAACAAAATTAGGTGAGTAATCACCCCAACACAAAGCCATCAAGGTGTAAACTGTTATAAATGCAACATACACATCACTGGAGGGTTAATTTCACTTTTTAGATGTTAGCATAGTAGCTACAAACCTTAGCTTTAGCATAGCTAGCTCCAAAGTGCTAAAAGGAACATTTTGCTTGATTTCTACTCTGGGTTTGGTGTTTACTGACTGTAGTAAGAAATGTGGCTTCTTTAATCAACAACTGGCAAGTAAATATTTTTTAGGGGGTTCACTTGTAATGTTAGCGTGCTTGTGGCGTGCTCTGTTTGATCTCCAAAGTCGGAACTTCCAAGTTCACAGTCAGATACGGCATCAGGAACTCCAACTCGGAAACTCGAAGGAACTTCAGCAAGCCCGAGACTGAAATCCAACATGGCAGCTCTGTGCATTAACAATGGGAAGGCTGCACATTATGCTGTTTATTAGCCAGTAAGTCTTGTTTTTGTGTCGTTAAATCAGTCAAACTGACATTATTGTTCAACTTCTACCTGTGGACATGTTTTTTGTTGCTTTTGTACACAAAAACTATCACATGGTGTGTTGTTACTGTCTGGTAGCTAACAGTGCTGGGTCAACTCAGATTTGACATCACTCCCAAGTCCGAAATCTGATTTCCAAGGTAAATGGAACGCAGTGTTTATGAGTCAGAGCAGGGCAGTTCTGTTTCATGATGTTTTGCTGCCACCTACTGGAGTGGAGTAGCAAACTGTGTATATGATATAAAGGAAAAAAGAGGGGGTGGAGAGAATATTATTTCTAATTATTATAATCACTTGCCCTTAATCATTGATTTAGCCCAAACAGTGTGATCACTGTAAGCATTTTCCACTATACTGAGAAGCTGTTGAAGTGGTTCTATAAAAAATAATGAACGTTTTTCCTGTCAGCTCTCACCAGGTACTCCGGGCTTCCCTCCCGCAGGTCATCCAGCTCTCTGTCTACCTGTGACAGGTTCTTATTGATGGTGTCCAGCTCTGCCTGCAGGTCTTTGTACTCCTGGTGGTCACGGTCAAATTCACGCTTGTAGTCGTTGCGCTCCTGCTCGTTTGCTATGGGAGGAAATTCCCTGAAGCAGGAAAAAAAGCAAGGGGAGAGGCAGCGAATTTAAACCACAGAAAAACCAGATCAACGTAATGTTAGATCACAGTTTTTAGATAGGAGTGGTGGAGAACATTACAATTTTTCAAGTATTTTTTTGTATCTTATACTTCAGCTGCTCCACATTTATCTGATTGACTAACTTCGACGTAGATTTTTGCACAGTGCAGACACAATAAAGTCATAAAATATTCAAATGATGCTGCTAAATGTTTGTGCATGTGCAATAAAATTTTAAAACATCCTCTAAACTAAACATTAGAATAAGTTGTTTGCCAATGACTCCCAGAATATAGTGCATGACATTTGGGGAATGAGTATAAATCCAGTTACTGTCACAGTCTCTTTAATACCTCTCTCATAATTATTTCAGCCACTAGGGGTCGCTGCCTAATGGCAAACATTAAAATTGGTTTGAATAAGCTGCTTACACAGACTGAAATATTCAGTCATGTCTTATTTATTATTCTGCAAGAATCTTTGATACTTTATTTACATTTTACTGATATTACCTCTGCGCTTATTACTTTAAATGCACGACTTTTACTTTTAATGTTTTCACAAATTTGCTACCTTTACTTCAATAATGGATCTAAAAATCTCTGTAGGTGAGATTTCTCCATGTCAGCAGTTGAGCTGTTTAGTTTAGTTTATTAGTTTATTACATCGTGGACAATCCCCAGAAATGGACTGTAAAAAAATTACAGTAAATAGGGCAGCTTTAGTCAGCATGGCCAATTTCCTGCTGTAGTGCCCGGCCAGATGATAATAGGCAACCGAAAAATACTATATATCACAAAACATTAATTAGCTGTGCGTCTGTCCTTCTTACCTGTCGAAGTCGTCGTCATCCAGTTCGTCTCCTGAGGAGTTGTAGTCTGTGTCATAGTCCTGTCCGTCAGCACGACGCGGCCGACCTGCTCGTCTCTTTTTGGGCCGTCCAGTCGAGCTCGATAACTCTGAGTTTGTGCCGTAGGGAGCCCCATTTTGCAAAGGCAGCTCCTCCTCCGCTACTCTGTGAGACAATCAACAGTTTCAGCATTAATATGGTTGGATTAATTATGCAAAAACTAACTGACAGCAAAACATAACAGAACTTAAAACTTTTATGACATCTAAGAGGAAGTAATGTACAGCCACTGTGACTGATTTTCCAGTTCATCCGGATAACAGACAGGTCAACACACTTCCTGTTTCCCTCGTCGGACTTTGTTCCCTCATCAGCATGAAAGTATGTCACTTAGTCTCAGTGTTGAAAGAAAATATGTCTCATGAATGTCTTTGCTGATGCTGTGACAATCTAAACAGTGATTGTGCTGCAACACTCCTGGTATCTGTGTCGTACGTTTGGCTTTCCTCCACATAACAACCTGCTCCACATTTTTGCGTAAGAACAAGTTCCAGCAAGTTGTGACAGCAGCCATCAGAAGAAAACCACTCTAAGCTGTACCATAACTTCATACCACACACACAAGGTATACAGCATGTACTATACATGCACCAATGTGTTTTAATTTGGAAAACTACATTCAGTTAAACTTAAGCAGCTCTAAAAGTCCCACAGTACAAACTACACAGGAAAGCGGCAGACAAAACACAAAGCAGCAGCTGATTTTTGTCGCAGCTTGGTGTGTAGGAACCTAACTGTTGCTGCAAAAACAAAAATCATCTGTGGGCTTCAGCTGCAACACAACCAGTTTGACTAACACCACCTTCCTCTCTACTTTAAACAGTCAAATAAAGGAAAAAAATCTTTAAAATGTAGATGTTTTGATCTGGGACACAGAGCAGCTGAGTGAAGCTCCATTTATGCTGCCGCCTGCAGGTAACTTCACACATTACACAAAGCGTCTCACACACACTCCCTGCAGCTGTGTGTCGCTGCTCTCTCAGTGAACTCACGGTGGCGTGTAGCTGTACGGCGGTTTGTCATAGTTGGTGCTCTCGTCGTCAAGGTGACTCCTGGAGCTTCTCAGCTTCTCTGGGTAATCTGACATCGGCAGCTCTTCAGGGACAGCAGACACATTGTTCACCTGTGAGACAGAATTCACACATATTAGCCACATACATCAAAAATACAGGTATATCATTGATGCTGACAGAATTAAAATGCATTACAGCTGCACTGATAAACTGACTATTTGGAAGTTTAGGTAAATCATTACTAAAAATCATCTTTAGCTGTTGCCCTAACATGTATAATGTCTATCTGCTGTAGTACAAGACACATAATCCTGTATGTACAAATTACAGCTGCACCCAAACAACAGCACAAGAACAATAAATTTCATGTTTGATCTCATCAGATTCTTTGATTTTTATAAATATTTGCTCATTCTGAATTTGATGCATCAACACTTTTCAAATAAGTTGTGACAGGAGCAACAAACCACTGAAAGTTGTGGAAAGGCTGAAGATAATCAGGTTCATTGATAAGGTGATAGAAATGACATCATGACTGGGTTTGAAAGGAGCATGCTCGAAGGACCTTTACAAGAAAGGACGGAGCAGGTTGGTTTTGTTTATGGTCCACCAAGCGTCCAAACCTTTTTTTATTTGTTTGTTTTTGTTAAATCAGAAACATTTTTATTGGATTTTTACATGTTTACTCAAGGTAATGAGGAACAGTAGCTTTAAGGTCAGGTATCGAAAATTATGAAGTACATATGTGACAAATAACAAATCGAATCCTCCCCGCTCCCCACAAAAAACAGCCGGAATATCATCAATGGGACGGTCTTCGGTAATAAGAGACAGGTGAGCCGAAAGTCAGGGTCAACATTAGAAGAAAAAAAAAGAAAAGATGCCTAAGTAAGAGACATGTTCAAAATAATGGGGTGCATGTCAGAATATAAATACAACAACAAGACAGAAACAAAACAAAAAAAATTCTTAAGGTTGACTAAACACTGACGCATTTCAAAAGAGAGGACCCACACCTTTTGGAATTTTATGTACAGTTACAGATAGAACAGCAAATCTTTTCATGATTGAGACATGACACAATGCCCCCTTCGTCCCTCCATTTGTTTACTGCACATCTGGCCAACAGAGTAGCAAAGGCGTCAGGTGTACTTCGTCCTCTCCAGTGGTGCCAAAGAGGGCAACCAGAGGGCTGGGTCGCATGTCAAATTTGAGGATTGAGGACAAAGTTTGGAAAACATTCTTCCATTATTTTTCAAGATTTGGACACGTCCAAAACGTGAATAAGGGAAGCCTCACCTATTGAGCATTTGTCACAGCAGGGGTTCACATCTGGGTAAATGTGCAAAAGTTTGACCTTACACCAGACACGTCCAAAATCCAGTCTGGGGGCCAATCATGGTGCTAGGTCAAATTTTATATGGCCCGCAGCCTCTGTCTTAATATGTGTTATTTATGGTCTGCCAGCACTGTCAAACAGAATTAATAAATCACACAGGTTCAAAATGCAATTACCCTTTTCACCTAATGGTGGTAGCACCACTGTGCAACTTCGCAGGGCTGTGTGACTCATGCTGTGACCCCTGCCAGCTAATTTCTGCCATGGCGACTGTAGATAATAAGAGGAAAGCTGATGCTGAGGGCCGCCGCTTCCAGGAGGAAGGAAAATTGCAATATTTTTTCACTTAAACTGAAACAATTGTGTTTGCCTAATTTGCCAAGAGACTGTTGCCGTGTTTAGGCAATTCAATGTAAAGAGACATTACAAGACAAAACATGCTAATGCACACAACAAGCTATCAGGGAGTGACCGCGCTGAAAAAGGGAAACAATTTAAAGCTGTCCTGCCCTCACAACAGCGGTTCTTCACGCGAACCTGTGAGTCAAATGAAAATACCACCAAAGCAAGCTACAAAGTGGCCATGCTAATTGCTAAACATGGCAAACCTTTAACCTTTTTTGGTTTTTAAAAAAAAAAAAAAAAGTCAGGTGGGATTTTTGGCCCTTAGGCATTTTTTTAGATTACTAAATCTGGCCCTCTGAAAATATTTTGGACACCCTGCCTCAGACCAAAAGGCTCTGTGCACGACCTTCAACTGTCAAAACTGTTTTGACTTCAGTTTTGCAAAAACAGTCTGTAACCTTTTCATGGGTGTCTCCCAACAACAAACACACTGGATCTTCTCCAGCTCCGGCATGATGGCTTGCATGGACTTGTCCTCTGAAGGTATGTGACATAATGAAGCTACACCCTGCTGCACTCCTCCATAACAACATGTGTGTGTGCTGCAGGCCGCTGCAGACTCCCTGCCTCAGCACTTTCAGACACATTCCCACAGGTTCCAGTGGAGAAGCCTCTGGTTCCCAGTATCATGTTGCTCTGCTGGTGTTTTGTGCTCTCAAGTGAGTTTTATGGTTCAAAGTACCAGTCGGACCTGCTCTCCCTCTTACTGCTCTGCATGGTCTTTGCTGTGCTGAACGTCATCATGACTCCCAGCCTTCAATCGAATGACTCACACTCTCACCGCCACTAAATACAGTATGTCAAATATGAGAGTTGTTGCAAAATATTTCTGAAAATAGCTCCAGAACGTCTGATTCACCATGACACGTAAACTGAGTTCTAAATGTCTGAGGCGACATTAGGACATTCTACTTCTTTTTCTTTGAATTCATCCTTCAGCGCGACATTTCTGCACACGACTGAAACTGTCACCTGTGAACACGCCACACCTTGAAACCAAGAAGTTGAGGAAGTCAGAGCTAGTTGCTCCACACTTCCCTTCCCCCACTGATAAACAGGTGACAGCGATCAAACTGGTTGAACTGCTTTAGCTGATACACACTCTTCACCGTGAAATGTGTGTGTTTAACACACTCTGCTGCTGCGCTTCGTCAGGGGAAACAAGCTACATGTCACATTTACGCCTGAAATACTTAGTTTGGTCTTCAATCAATATTTTTTAGCACTATTTAACGCTTTGGGGCAGCAACTAACAATTATTGTCTTAAACTTCAATTCTAAAAGAAACTGAGACGATGTGTGAAACGTAAATAAACACTGAGTGCAATCAGACGCAAACAAACTCTGTTTACCAGCAGCAGTTTAACAGAAATGTTCCTGAGCTCATGGCAACATTCTTCATACAGTCACTCGCTCACAAAGTGGTGAATCTCTCTCCATTCTAATTTGTGAACGACTGAAGCCCCATTACGCTGCCTTCTCAAGGTGGGCTTCATCTCTAGGGCTGCAACTAACAATTATTTTCATTAGATTAAGCTGCAGGGTTTGTTTTTGTTTTTTGTTTTTTTATTAATCGTTTATTCCGTGAAATGTCAAAAAAAGGAAAAAAAATGCTCATCTCAATTTCCCAGAGTCCAATGTGACATCTTCATATTGCTTCTTTTGTTCAAACAACAGCCCAAAACACAAAGACTCCTCGTTTATTATCATAAATGACACAGAAAAGCAGCAAACCTTCACATTAAAGAGGCTAAACCAGAAATTATTTTTATTTTTTAACTGAAAAATGACTGAAACGATTAATTGATCATCAAAGTAGTTGGCGATTATTTTTCTATCAATCGATTCATTGATTATTTGATTAATTGTTGCACCTCTACTTTTCTTTGCCTCGCCATCAGTATTAAAGTTTCGCAGGTGGACCTGGGGGTCACCTTCGTTCTACCTCTTATCTGCCTCTAAGCTGCATCAGAGGCGAGCGGCGTTGGTGTAAATGGGTAAGCTAGCAGACCGCGTCGGGGTGGGACGTTATGATGACGTGTTACGTGTGTGACCTACAACGGAGGAGTTTAAAAAACAGCTGACAGCGGTGAGCGAGTGATACAAAGAAGAAGAAAGATGGCAGGAAACTGGGAACCATGAACGGTAACTTTGCATGGCCAACAAAAGCAAAACAACCAGTTCACTCGCCATTTATGATCAGAAAATTCTCCCCCTCCATCTTTGTTTTGAACAGCTGCTGCCCAGCACAGGATTTATGTGTCACACTGATCGCTGATCACGCCCCCTTTGAATCCACAACGCCAACTCGCTGTATTAAACAACAGACTGCAGCGGCTTAAGTGTGAAATTAATTAAGGTGGATAATTGGCGAGCCTTCGACTTGGCGCTGATGTGGAGTCTCTGTGTAAAACGGGCTTGAGCCTTTTGAGGAAGCTACTTTAATACAAACCATGATACTCTCACCTATTCACCTGTGGAATGTTCCAGACAGGTTGTTTTGGAACATTCCACAACTTGTGGCTTCTCTCCCAACAATAGAAACAGCTGTTGATGGATGTTGCAGGTCCATAACTGACACCATCAAGTAAAAATTAGGGATGCATGATATTATCGGCACGTTATCGGTATCAGCCAATATTGGCTTTAAAATTAAATATCAGATAACGGCCGATATTATAACTGATAAAATACTAGGCTGCTGTTTCCTTGATTAAACACCCAAGCCAAGTTTAAATATTTTTCTTATTTTGCATCAGTAATGAATATCACAGTTGTAAAATATCAGCAAAAAATCCAAAAATCCAAGCTTCACAATTGTGAGGGTTTATTTCCAAATTCATTCAATCATTTAAATATAAAACCTGTCAACATTTTGTTTTTATTACATAGAAGGTTTTCCAGCAGGGACTCTGAGGTGGAATTTTGAGTTTTAATTTTAATTGTAGTCCATTAAATATCAAAATAGCAAAAAATTGTTAAAGAACCCTCACATCGGAGGAGCTTAAACCAGAAAAGTAAAAAAAAATTTTCCTGCAATTTTCTTAAATCAACTAATCGAATAATTGATTGATCCCACTTAGGTCAGATCATCACTCACCCACTCCTCCACATCCCGCGGTGGCTCCACTTCATCCAAAGTCTTCACTCTCTTCCACAAAATGTTGCTCTTGCCGTAGTTTTGGATTTTCTGGCGAGTCTTCAGAGCGAAGACGAGCATGATGATCAGAGCGATGGTTACCAGGAAGCCGAACACCACAGCGATGGCCTAAAATCAGAGAAAAACACCTTAATTATAGACAGAATGACAGAAAACAGGCACGTGGAGACAAAGAGGGAAGTCAAACGTGCGTGTGTTCACCTCTTGCGGCTCCACGACGCAGTAGTGGTAGAGGTACTGATTAACAAACACTCCTGCAGTTTGTGGTTGTTGGTACTGAGCACACAAGCCGGCGATGTGGTTGCCGTACGTGGATCCAGACGACTGAGCCATCGGGTTCACTGCCACCAGGTAAACTATGGAGGCTATTAGCATTAGCAGTGCTAGGATGGCGCAGATGATGATCACAGCTAGGTAGAACCTCCTGCTCTCTGATAGGCTCTGGTGAGACACAATGATGATGAAGATGGCCAGGCATGCGATGAAGGTGATGGCTGCCATAGCAATCATGAACCCTTTGCCTTTTCGGGGGTCATTGTAGTTCCCTCCGAGTCCACCGTAGCCGTAGCTGTTTCCCGCTCCGTACCCACCACCACCGAAGCTGCCGTACCCGCCACCATAGGTTCCTCCATAGGTTCCTCCATAGCCGTACCCTGCGCCCCCAAAGCTGCCCAGGGCCCCCTGATTGTCCCACGCCAGCGTGGAGGCAACGCAGGCAAATATGGCCACGCACATCACAATGACAATGATGCCCATGATTTTGAGGATGCCTGGCGGAGACGTCCAGCGGTAGAAATGCTGGAACTCATCATCGGGGTAGTAGGAATAGGCCGGCTGGGGAGGGACATTACTATAGGAGAGAAACAAGACAGGGAAAACACTGTGACTGCCTGAAACCATAATGAAAGCATAAAATCAGCAAAGATCATCTGTCTTTATTTATGCTGGCATGTTTGTTGTGGCACAGGCTTTTCTCATGCCGGATGCGCTTCCTGACACAACCCTTCCTGTTTCTCTGCACATCCCCACCTGCTGGGGAGCAAAGTGGGTTCAGTGTCTTGCTTATGGACACTTGGACATGTGGACAGGAGGGGTGGGGGATCAAACAGGCAACCCTGTGATCAGAGGACAACTCGTTTCATGTCCTGTGCCACAGTACCCCCTCAAGTTTTTTATTCAGTTGTGGACAGACAGTTTTTTGTTTCGTACCTAAAAACTTAGACTGGTGAAATCTAGACACCAAAAAATTTAAGGTGAAATATTCAAATTTGATCATCAGATAATCAATCAAACCATCAGATTATGTTCTGTTATTCAACATAAGCAACTGTAAATCAAAAATAGCTTTAAATTTCTCTCTAAACTAAAAAAAATAAAATAAAGAAATAAAAAAAAACTTAAGGGAGAAGAATGCAAACTACGTAAATTGATGTAAAATACTTTAAGTCTAAAATATTAAACAGAGTACTCAGCAATGGTTACATTCTCAAAAAACTGAAACAAAAAATTAATCAATTTGGCCTTTCTTAGCCTCCATATCAGATTCTGTTATGCACAGTCTGTCATTAGCTTGAGCTGAGTGAATGTTTGAAACAAATAAAACAAATGAAAAATTTAGCGTGTATTAATTAAAAGAGACTCACTATCCGTTTG
>JAQFJB010000011.1:20055417-20065702 GCA_029874875.1 Naso minor | reverse complement strand
ATCTTTAAAAAAATTAAAAAAAAAAAAAGGGTAAGCGATTAATTATCTCATGATCGATTAATCAATTATTCATTGCAGCTCTAGTTAAAATAGAACATCAGACACACGCAGGCAAGACTGTTAAAACAACAACAGGAGTGAAGTTCGGAAATTCAGAAACCCTGAAAGGACGAGAGTTTGAACTTGCAGTTGAGAAAAGCGTCTTTTCACTGCATCGTGATCGTTCACATGCTGAGTGTGAGCACTACCTGACTTCTTAGAGGTGGTTGACATGCCACTGGACAGCGGGTAGGTGTTGATCCACCCCTGGCTGCTCTGCTGCGAGCGCGAGCTCGAGTCGATGTTGCTCCTGAGGTCGGCAGCGTTCATCACCGACAGACTGTTCAAGGATGGATCCTGATTATCTGTTTACATACAAACACATTTAGTCCCAAGACACAAGCACATACAAAATGCAGGTTTACTCTTTATTAACCAGTTCAACTTACACGACTTACTTCATGAGTTTCTACACACCTAAGAGTCAATATCTCGACTTCTAAACAGTGAAAATCAACAATATGATCGATGATGAGGGAAATTTCTGCAGAGCGAGATGAGCTGCATCAGTTAGTCCTCTGCTGCTGTGATGGTCATGCATTTGAAAGCAGGATTTACATGTCAGTAGAAGTTGCCTTGAACCACTGATCCTGGGCCGGATACTTTTTTTGTCTCGTTAATGCGCGAGGTGGCTGCATGTTGATAAATCTGAGCCAGGATCAGCAGTTAGAGGACTCGTCTACCTGAAGCGACTCGATGTGTATGAGATGTGTGTTTTTCTCGGGTCGTCGGGAATGAAGAGGGGAGGATTTTCTGGGGTGGAAGAAAAAACATTTTCATTTTGTAGTTTCTTCTTTTGATGCCAAGTTGATCGAGGAGAGGGGCAGACAGGTGGGCTGACACGATGAAATCATGCATCTGAACGCAACTGACAAATTTGCGCTTTTCCTCACAGCTGCTGAACATTAAGGATGAAAAAACAGATTGACTGTGACAGTTTGAGGAGTAACATATTACAAAGTGGGAGAAAGAGGAATAGAAGGAGTTCAGTCACATGTGTATGAAAGCAGGCAAAGCGTGCTTCTCTATTTTCATGCATGTGTGACTTTACCCTAAAGGTGGAAAATGTAAGAGTGGAAAAGAAGAACGATTAAGAGAAGAATGTTAAGAAAAAAGCTAAAAACGTACAAAACTAGGTTTGTAGCATAGATGGACAGCAGCATCTATGAGCAGCTCGGTGAGGAAAAACATCAAATTTGACACGCGTCAGAAGAACATGCCCCAGCTGCAGCGCAGGCCGAGCTCCACCGCTTCAGGCTTACTTAAGATAGATATCGGAGAAGTGCTGGACACGATAAGCGATCCAAATATCCCGGCAGAGAGCGTGCTCGGGGCCGGGGTTGTACCAAGCTCACCAGGTGGCACCAAGTGGCACGCCGCCAGGTACTTCTTGTCGGACAGAATGCTGGCGTAGAAACGGATCATGATGCTGATGTCCTCACGGAGATGCTTGTCGCCTTGAGTGGGAAACTTTGGAGACACGCTGGAGAGACAAACAGAATATCAGTAGTTTAGATAGTTTGCATTCTTGGAATGTTTTTACAAAATCTTTGTCAAATTCAGAGAATCTGAAGTGAAGCTGTTTACAAAGTCTTCACACAGCAGATGCGTTTTTGTGTGTGTGCAAATTAAATACATTTTTTTGAACTGTTGAATGGTCATGAGTATTTTCGCAAAGAATGCGAATATCATGCTGCGAAGAAAGACAAACTTCAATTTTTTTGGATCAAGGTTGATTTTTCCCAACATTCGCACTGTGCACAAATGCATCAACCAATCACAATGGTTGTGTGGAGCAGACGTCATGCCTGTCTCCCACAACAACATAAAAAACAAGGGCTGACAAGCTCTTTATCTGTGTCTCTAAGTTGGGCTCTGCAAATGGTGAGTAACGTTACCTTGACTTTTGGGTGACCTACTGTAACATCAGCTGACAATGTTAACGTATGGGAGGCTCTGTTAACTCTTCAGCTATCTAAGCAACTGGCTTACACCAGTCTGCTGTTCATGCCTGTGAGGTGTATGGTCGTATTTTTACTCAGTATTTTGTGTTTGATGGCTCATAAGTTCTGCTACGTTTTAATACTGTATTTGTAACATGTGAGTCCACTTTTCCCTCTTTGGAGTGAGCTGTCAAAAGTCTTTTGCAAATTCATATTCTCATGCTTCTGTCACAAATTCATGTCGCTGCCGGTGTGAAAAGTTTTGATCCAAACAATTAACATTTTTGTGTCATTTATTCATTACGCACAGAGTGTATACAAACCTTTAGGCAAAGAGGTGCTTTAAGCTAATGCTAACATCAGCATGCTAACATGCTCCCAGTTACATTACTGATGGGTTGATTTTTAAAGGAATAGATCAGCCAAAACTTTAGCCTGTAGCTCCTGAGAAGGGAGCTGCATCCACGTGCAAGATCAACTGGAGGGCAAGTCTGGTGTCCTCTGCTGGTACCAAACCTCCAGTTAGCATGTAAACACACAGGCGTGTGTGTGCCATGTCAGGAGCTACAGGCTACAGTGAACAGTGAGGCTAAAAACATGGTGTCAGTGACGTTTTTCATATATATATATATATATATATATATAATTATTACTTTTTTTTATGTTTAAATCCTGGTCACAAGTCACTGCAATTGTTTGGGAGATTACTGCAATGCCTTTTATGGATTAAAAAATTTGACTGAATTTTACTTTTTGGGTGAACTATCCCTTTAAGGAGGAATAAAGTTTGGCACATTCATCCTTTTACTTGGGTGTAGTAGCAACATGCTAACGCCTACTAATAAGCACTTCTGCTTTTTATTATTTCTGTCTTTATTTTTTGACAATTTGGAAAATAAACAGTAAAAAGAATTTATCTTTGTGAATGATTAAATCATGAACCATTTAAAGGTTTAATTGCTAGATAGCATGAAAATGTTTGTTACACCTCTAGTATTGATCTGCAGTGTGAGTTTGGGTACCTGAAGTAATCAAAGGCTGTAGAATAGATCTTCTCTCGCAGCACATTTCTCACAGTTGCATTGGTGAGGACGTCGGAGTGGAGCAGAGCCAAACCGAGAGTCAGCAGCCTGAAGCACAGAGAAATATCATCACTATAAACACGTGTGTTTTGTTTTTTTACTGCCGTCTGCATCACTCAACCAATCAGCATGAAATGATGGAGCTGAGAACCTGAAACGAGGTCCAATGGCAGCAACATGGCGGTTGAGGCTGCTCTTAGCCCCGCCCACATTGAGCGACAGCGAGCGCTGAAGTAAACTGCCAAAGATCTCCACTTGATCTGCGCTGGAGTATTTTGCGATCTCAAACCTCTGGACAAGAAACTGGAGGAGAAGAGGCAGAAATAAAAAGCAATAAGGGGGAGAAGGTTGATTAGAGCGGATATTAATAACCCAGAGAGGCAGAATGTCTTCTGCCTGACCTCAATCCAGATGTGGTGAGGGGTAACATCTGGAGGGCAGGGGATTGGCTGACTCTCCTCTGATGCCGCCAGAGGATCCGCCTCCACCTGAGCGTCTGAGAACAAGCCCATCTTCAGCTCCACAGTCATCTGCCACGCTCCCGCCATCTCTCGCATAAACTGGGCGACAACAGTACAGATGACCAGTGTGAGTGGGAAGCAAATATTTAGGAAAATATAAATAACCTTTATAAATAGAGATTTATGTTTCCCTGCTTTTAAAAAAAAATCTTTTCTTTTTCACTTTTAAAAAATATCTTCCTGGTGAAACGTTGGAAAGCCGTATAAGATAAACAACACCATCATTATGTTTTTTAAATACACCTGTGTATTTTATTTAGTTTTTGAGGAATATGAAATCAAACCCTGCCTAACAAGGATCTGATAAATGACTTCCATGTACCGGTACTTCCACGCCAACACGAGCTGCCAGCAGCCACTCCCAGCAAGCGATCGCCGTCTCCATGCCGTGAGCTGTGAACATCTTGAGCGGAGACCAGCAGAGGTGATGCAGGAGCTGAGGGTCGCAGTCTGGAGTCCAGTGCAGACAAAACAAACAAGTCCGTCATAATCAACATGATCTCGTGTGTGGACTGCGACGACAAGCACAGAGACAGAGGCAAACCTTTGGAGCTGATGAGCAAGGCGGCCAGTTTGAACATGGCCTCAGTGAAAGCTTCAGGCTGTGCAGAGTCTAAAGCTTCTCCCATCTGTTTGATCATCAGTCGGCCCAGATCGGACTGTCCTCGCACTGCCTGGGCAAAGTGAATCATACCCGACACCTGCAGACACAAGACAACAGACATGAAGCACAGAATGTGACAGACAGTGTTTTATTTACTCTGCAGAGTTTACTTCCCCATTATCTGGATGCATCTCATTCAGCTGTGACTCCATTAGAGCTCAAACAAGTTTAAAGCTGAGGTAGGCAGTTTATCTTTGGTGTCATCGCACTGACATCCCATAATAACCTCTCAGCATGTTGTCATTGAGGTGGTCTGAAAGAACACTAGACGTCTGCTCCTCTCCTTGGCTCTGGATTCAAACTGTGATGGGACTTTCAGCCAATCACAGGTCATTTCAGAGAGTGCATGTTCCTACTGGCTGCGCAGTGCTTCTGAGTGACAGGTGACATCACTATGAGCTGATTGGCTGTTGAAACAAGTGACGTGCCTTATGCTCTAAAACAGGCCTCTCACAGGTTGACAAGCTGAGTTGCAGGCGACACCGTCAGCCAGATTGAGTCGAGCTGAGGCGGAGCAGTTTACACCGCTGCAACTTTCCCTGCAACTGTCTCACCTCGTTGAATCTTTGGAGCAAACTGGACTTAAAACAGAGAGCGACAACAAGCAAAATATAAAATGCGAGCCGGAGCAAAAACAGGGAGGGGAGGGTGCAGCAGAGTTGCTTCCTTAGGAGTCTCATGCCACAGCTAACATGATCTCCAGACGTTACCTCCTCCAGAATTAAAATGTGCTCTAGAAAAGTTTCTTAAACAGTGCAGCTGATGTCTCTAATCTGGATTTATGTTTATTAACTTTATCAGTACATGGCTCAACAAGTTGTGTTCATCAGTTCCAATCAAATCTCCATCTCATACGACTATTTACCAGAAAATAATGTGGATAAAACCAACTACGGCCTCACACCACATGGCGTTTTTTTCAGGCAGGAAAGTGGTGGAAGTGCACTCAGGAGTGCTGGGATCAAGCACTGTGCACTGAGAGAACAAAATGCTGCATGTGCATCTTGTCTCCATGACAACAATATGTTGACAACGGCTGCTGTATGATCGACACTGCTCCATTGCTTTTACCATCTCTTTTCTAGTTCAAATCTTTTTTTTTTTTCCACTGTGAGCATAAAACAGACGATCCTGTCCCTCATACTTTGTTTGGATGATGAGCTTAACAATGATGTGGACCCGTTCTTATGGCTCCAGCAAATGGACGTGGGGCAAGGAGAGTGTCAATATGACTGGCTGGTTGAAAAAAGGTGCCAGTGATGTCACAAGCACCATTCTGAAAAGTTGGACCTGGAGAAGCTCAGAGTGGCTGCAAAAAAAAGGTGAAGTGTTTGGAAAAAAGACGCTGGGCGCTACGCAGTGACGAGAGACAGTGACAGAGCTGAATATTGTACCATAATAACTGGTCAGATTTGGTGGTTTACCTCTCCAGCGTATCTGTTCCTGAGGTTGAGGGAGGCCATGAAGTTAGAGTAGTCCTTCTTCACACAGGCGGGTCTCTCAGTCAGCTGAGTGGACTGCAGGTGAGAGCATGAGTTGTTATTGACAAAAAAGTGCCTGAAACATTGACCGCTTCATTGAGTCCCTCCTGGCATGGAACATTTCTCTTCATTTTAAAGTGACGTCTCTCTGTCACTCAGACATGACAGCAGATTTACAGAAAGAGCCACAATGTTCCTGTGATTTCTGTCAGCTGCTGTGTGACAGCGTGGACAGTGAAGATATGAAGGTGTTGTTTTTCTCACGCAGGCTGCATCAGTGTTGCAATTTTTAAACTATATGCAGCTAAAGCTTTAATTCAGAGGGACATTCGCCTCTGTTTCCATCCCATAAATCTCTTATGAAGCTTCCACATCGTGTTTCTCTCTGACAGAAAATTCTTTTGTCTGTTTTGTCTGTACGTGCAAAAGCACAGACGGATAAGACGCTGAGATGGGAACAAGCCAGCGACCAGAACCTCTGCATTAATGAGCACTGGCAGATGTGAAGTGAGTTTGTGTCTTACCCCCAGCGTGGTGCTCTGCCTGTTGTAGCCAGCAAAGTGCAGGATGCTCTCTGTTGCCATGGCGAGGCCTGTGTGCTGAGAGAGACCTGACACCCAGTTCTGATGTTTGTTCAGATATTCCTGAAAAGGACACATCAAGCACAGTGTTTAAAAAATGCAAACTTTATTCTATGTTTTAAATTTTACAGAGTAAATGTTACCTGCAGGTGTGATTTGGTCACGGACGGAGCCCACTTCATGGCCTCTTTAAGGATTTCCCCACAGCGTGCAGCAAAGTCCTTCACAATGCTCTGCAGTTACAGATACAATGAGTCAGCACATACATGTGTGACACTTTTAAAACGGGAACTTTTCCCACAATTGTGTCACAATTACACATTTAAAGGAGAGCAATTTACTAGGACAGTACACAGAGGATTGGTAGAGAGCTGCAGGAGTGAGTCCTAACACCTGGAAATGAGTTTGCATCGAAAAACTTCCTGTTCCCTAACAAAAAGTCAAACAGGGTTTTTGGTTCGATGCCTTGGACAAAAACGGCAGTGACAAAAACACCTACTGTCCTTAAGATTTTTGCTAGCGCGTGTAAGGCAAGCAGAACTTGGCATAACACCGGCAACGCATGCATTTGTTTTGGAAGTGAGTGAAGGAGAGACTGCAGGATGGGTCGCGATGAAGTAATGTATTAATATGTGATTGAGAAGTAAGTTATAAGCCAGTTATATGGCAGTAATGTCCCCCCCAAGACCTATTACCTCCATTTTCTTTTTTGTAGCATTTGTTTCAGAGGAAAGTGAAAGAATCACGCCACTTATTTGCACAAAACCAGTTCAGCTATAAACACAAAGTATCAAAATGATCTAAAGAAAAATCTCCTCCTGCTTCCAACCACAGATAGTAAAAACAAGAGAGTAGCGGATCGATCATGCTCGCTTACAACAAACTGTCTGTTCCAGTCTGCGTGCCGTCAAGCGTTTCTGCTGACTGAGCCTAACCCTGCCGGGCAAAGGCATCCTAACAGACAGGATAGAGAGTTCCAATCTCCTCACCGATGGCAGGAGAAGCTGATGTTGGTAGGACGTGAGGTATCAGGATTAAATTTAGACTGATTCATAACCACTTAAAAGTTTCTCATGGAGACTTCAAGTGTCTTAAAAAACGTGGATGCTAACAAGTGGCTAAACGAAACCACAGAGGTTGATGGGGATGTGAAGTGTCATCGTGAACACAGAACACAGTCACTACACCTTAACTTTGTTTTCCACAGAGCTTATGTTCCGCAAATGTTCAAAAGGGAAAAATGCCTGTGGCTTTTTGTCAAATGAAGGAAGGGGATGCAAACTGAATCCCTGCAGCACTCTATGTAAAGAGGATCTGAGTGAAATTTTACCTCTCTGGCTTCATATGTGTCCGGCACAGTGATTCTGTATGGCGTGTCTGGGATGTCATAGTAAGGCTGGTCTTTATGGATGTCCTGCAACAAAACACGAACATGTTTGTTAATGACACACACACACTGAGAGGAAGATGCTACACTCGTCAAGTCCACGTGTCCATCACTTACTGCACTGAGCGAGAGGGAAAGTGTCTGCAGGATGTCCAACATGGTCCTCAGCACACGCCCACTCCACAACAAGTGAGGGAATCTGAGGGGGGGAGAGGACACTGTTGACACTGCTGAGCATGAACCTGCATTTTCCACAGTTTATAAAGGATCAAGTGAAGTGCTCTGAGTAAATGAGCCTGTGTGTCGATGCACTCTCACGTTTCAGCCAGGCCAGACAAATATTTGTCCGCCACTCTGCGGATCCTCTTGTGGATGTGGTTGAAGTTGACCAAGAGGAACTGAGCGTGGCGCTCCAGCTCCTCCTCATGTGCCTTGGTTTTCGGCTGAAATGATCACATGTAGTCGAGATTAGCGCTGCAGCAAATCGTTATTTTCTACATGAATCAATCATTTGGTCTATGAAATGTCAGAAAGTGAGAGATCTTTAAAGCCCCATCCCAGTGTTCCTACATGTCACTGTACTTTGTCATCATCGGCCACATGGGTTACATAAGCCCCGCCCATTTCCCCCCCAAAAGCTGAGATATGGTGTTTGTTTACATTTTGTCCAAATTCAGTAAACGTTACAGGAAGAAGCAGAAAATGTATGCCAACGCCAGTTAAAAAGAACGTCGTGTCAAAATCCGTCTTCATGCTAACTTTCGAGTTAGGAAGGCAGCACTTGTAAGGAAATATTTTTTGAGGTGTAATAACTTTGGTCTCCATGGCTCCCAGCTCCTCTCTCTCGCTCACTCAGTGATTTTTGACTAAATAAACACAGACGTTCTCTTTAGAAGGGTGAATTACCTAAACCTAGTAACTTTCAGGTGTCCTCTAGTGTTTCTACCCCCTGTTTCAACTTGAATGGCAGTGAACAGGGTTTAAAAATGCAGTCTGACATCTACTAATGCCCAGTTCAGACTGCAGGGTTTGAGCCCAGATTTTGCCGTCTACAGTTTTTGGAGATGTGTGTAAAAAGCCCCTGATCCCGGGCAAGTCAGAGTGCGCTCCCACAGGTGGACTGACCATCGGGAGCATTGGAACTTTTTCCTGTGACCAAGCCTGCTAAACGGCCCACAGGCAGGGGCTTTAAAAAACAAACAAACAAACAAAAAAACAGTCCAATAACGCCCAGCAGACGTAATTTACATAAAAATTCACACACCAGCACATATAGTAGCCGACATTTGCCACACATAGCAAAATAAACAGCAGTGTGAGGGTCTAGTGGTGTTTATTTGTAATCAACTGCTGTGAAATTATCAGAATATTACTTTTTATTTCTTTGATTCACCAGCTGTCTTGTTACCACAGTCACTCTCTTTTACAAAACAGGGTATTTTTTACAACAACAACAATAATGCTCGTTATTGCTGGTGGAAGGCTGCAACGTTAACATTGTACTGGAGCTGTATTTTAAATCTCAATTTTTAACTACATTGAATGATTGGAGGCCTCACACACGTCGTGGGCCCCTTCCGGTGAAAGTGCCTTGTAGTGTGTACTTCCTTGTCGGTGAACAGTCATGTGGTGCAAAAACCTCAATGACTGAGAGACTTTCGATACAAGACGGACAGCTGCATAGTGTAAACAGTCAAGGGACCTGATGACTTTGCAGGTCATGTGGTGTGTTCAAGCCATAAAGAAGACACATGGTCCACTTTGAACATTTGTAGAGGATAGGGCCGATCTCTGCTAATGGGATGCTTCTTGAATTTCTTAAAGTCCAAAAGTGTTGTCATCAAATGTCTGACAGATTTCACACCTGCTTTTTCTTGGGTGTTACATTTTAGAAACATTTCCTTGGCTGCAGCGATAACTCAGCATCAACAAACCGACCTATTAACACCTTAAATTACATTCTGTTTGAGCCCAAATACTTAATTATCAACTGCTTCTTTCTGTGGTATTAACACCGAACCTTGGTGCAGTTCTTTAGTAAACAAGAACATATATGCATGTTGACTGTTCAGTACCCAAGAAGGGCCTCAGATGCTAAGTAAACATTCTTCACTGTGTAACGGAGCAGAAATACAAACACACTTTAACAGGATGTGAGTTCTTCAGTGAAAACATCTGACTCACTTTTTCAGCCATCATTTGCAGAAAGACCTCAAACACCTTGTCGCTGACGGCAATCACACACTGCATCATGCCTGTAAAGAAAACATTTAGTATTGATGCTTTAAATAGATCAGGAACATGACAAACTTTTTTCTTCTGCTTACCAGATTTATCCTTCTGTATCGCTCTGTCTTCAAAGTATCGAAACATGACCTGAAAGCGGTCAGAGTCCAGAGAACGCAGCATCCTACAGGTGTTGAGGAAACGCAGAATAAAAACTATATCTGTCATTTCACATGGTCGAGCACGTGAGCCAACAGTTACCCTGACATGTTTCATACCTCATGTATTCCAGTCTGTAAAC
>JAQFJB010000011.1:19835075-19846089 GCA_029874875.1 Naso minor | reverse complement strand
TACTTGTGAATATTCTGTTTCATTTCAGTCATAGTCTACAAATAGATCCTCTTGAATCCCCAAACTGTCAAACCAAGCAGCGCTGATCAAATATGAATCAAGATTCTGTTACTGCCTTTCATATTTCAAGCCTCAGATTTTTACAGGAACGCATTTTATTGTACTGTTGAGCTGTAATTTGAGAATCTTTATGACTAGGCCACCATGTTTTAATTGCTTGAAATGCATGAAACATTTGAAACAGGAACAAAGGAGAGGGGATAAAAACTGAGGCTTCGTAACTCTGTGAAAACCGAATAAGAACCATCTCCCTTAGGAAGCAACTAAGCCCACAATCCACAATTTAGAATTTCATGTTTCATGTGATTTTCGCCTCCTCAGACCCTCATGCTCGCTCATAAAACAAATCAAACACACACACAAATACATCTGAGCTTATAAACCCTGAGAACAATTCCACAAAAGAAACGATAATCCATAATTTGATCCATTGTTGCCATGGTGACCGGCCGCACCGCTCTGTCTGTGTGACATGAAACACTGCAACAACTCAGTTCAGTGCAGAGCATCATGAAGGGGAAACCACACTGAGGCTAACTGGAGAGTTCGGACAGTGGACATGTCTGTTTTTTGTTTTTGTAGAACATTAGCACAGTGTGAAATATTCAGAAACACTTATTTAAAAGATTACTAATGATAAGTTGCCAAAGAAAGTGTTAAATCACCTCAGTGAAGTTCCAAAGTTCCTCAGTTTTGCCTCTCATGCAACTTCATTTTAACTCATCCCTCCATCTTATTCCAGCCCTCTCCTGCATCTCTAGTTGTAAATCTCCTCATAATTCACAAGCTCACTTAAAAGCCACCATGACGGATCAGGATTAATATTCTATATATTTATTTTGATTTATTAAAAACAAATCCCATAAAGCTACCAAAAGAAACAGTGACTGTATACAATGAAGCTTCATTATTGTCTAAAAACACAAAGAGTCTACAGACGTGCTAGTAGCTCAGCAAAAGCCCTTTAAGCTAAATGCTTGTTTGTTTGTTTTTTAAATTTATTATGCCTACAAGCTTTACTTACCACTTGTTGATTGCATGTTGTATGAAATATGTGTGGATGATATGTTGTGTTGTGCAGTGTTGTTGGGTATGTGAACTGTAAACGCACTGATGCTTTTCACAAATGAAGTTCCTTAGTTTATTGAATGGAAATAAATTAATAAAATTTTGAGTTTTACCTGATGATGGCGCTAGAGGTCAAGTCAGAGTGATCTTAAAACTAAGAAACAATTCATCCTTATAGGACCAATATTTTATTGAACAATTTTATTCAATTTATTTATAGTTCTTAGAATATTTCACGTGAATCCACGTCAGCCTCCTGGTGGCGCTAGAGGAAAGCTAAGGCAAAGTCTTCTTTACGAGAGTCAGTACAAATTTTGTGGTGATCATTTCAAACTTTTTGAGATATTTGGATCAAAGTGGTGGAACGACCGATCATCAAAGCCAACAAATGAGGCATGAACTTATGTTCACACATTCATTGTTCTCTTCAGGATGCATTTTTTAACTCTGGTGATCTTCTAACTTTTCATACAGCGCCATCATCAGGTCACAAAAATGCATGTGTCAGGTTTTATATCTTTTGACTAACTACTTGCAACCTGATGACATTCCCATTAGCCTTAGCTCTACTTTTCATTAGACTACTCATTAGCAAATGTTAGCATGCTAACACGCTTAACAAATATGTTGTACACGAGCATGTTAGCATACTGATTAGAGATGTCAGACGCGTTTTTTTTAAATCCTGACAATCCAGATACCGAAATTTGGGTGGTAGCCACTAGCCAATACCAAGTACTGATCCGATACCAGCCTAAAAAAGTAACAATTCCTTTAAAATGTTTAATCATTATTTACTTTAATAAAAAGATTTAAATAGTACACTATATAACAGTGGTGCAACATCAACTTAAAAACTAAATTCTAAGGAAATCTAATTCCTTACATGCACTATCTAAGCTAACTGGAAAGTAGCTGGGTACCATTTAGTGAATAATAAATCACATGGTATTGAATTGGTGCCAGACTGGGGTTTCGGCGGTATCAAAGTCATTTTAGGATATCAGTATCAGTATTGGAAAAGCTCTAATGCAGATGTTAGCATTTAGCTCTGCTCATGTACGGCCTCACAGAGATGCTAGCATGGCTCTGGACTGTTAGCCCTGTTGCTACGTAAATAATGATCCACACTGATGCTAATACCAAAGATTGCAAAACTTGTAGTTAAACTTGCACTCCTCTCATTGATTACTACTGATGACCTCTAAATCAGTCTGAATGATGGTCACAGTTCCATCTCCCAGTATTTGAAAGTGATAGTTGTTCAACACTATAAACTGGATGTTTTTACAGCTTCATAAGGAGATAAAAAGTTCAGCTGATTACGAACAAGATCAGCTGCGTGATCTGATTTATGCTGCTGTTTAATTATTTTAAGTACACCTCTTAAAAAGGATGCTGTGAGCCTAAATGTGAACCCGGCTTGTTTTACACACACACACTCCCATCACATTCCCAAGAAGTGCCTCTCTTTGAAGCTCAAACCCGACCGCACCCGCCTCCACAGACTTCACAGGAGCCCTAAATATGTGATTGTTCATTAACCTCAACCTCCGTCTGGAAATAGCAACACACACCCCATTATTAGTGAGTCATTCTCTCTGCTGTGTGTCTCCTCTCTCCTTTCTGTTTTTCTTTTTTCAGCTCTTTTACTTCGACACTGCTCCGTTCCAAATACTAAAAGGTAACCAAGAAATCCAAAGATCCCTGACAAGGACGACAGTTCCTGAAGCATTCAGAGACTCCCTGACGAAGGCTTGCAAATTTTGTCAGCTTGTATCCTCATCCAAAGAGCAGATCTTACTAGCTCTTTTCTGAGTCCAGGAAATGATCCTAAGTCTTGGTTAAAAACCAGCGGTTAATTTAATTCTCTACACCACTTTACATGTAGGTAAAGAGGAAAGAGAACACAGGAAAAACTTTGATAATATCCTTTCATTGCAAATGAGAACTGTGTGACCACGGAGACAACAACTATGGTGAGTACTAGGAACCGACCCATATATAGGTTTGCTGATATTATCTGCTAATATCAGCCTATCACCAGCATATCAGTATTAGTATATACTATATATCCTCCAATATGTGTCGATAATAAAACTATTTATAACACTTCACTCAAAGCATCCATCTATAATGTATTATGAACATACTTATAATGTGTTACAAAGCACCTATAGTGCTGTATAATCATTGTTATGAGCAAGGTTAGAGTTAACCCTAACTATAACCACAACTATATATAATGCATTATAAATGTGTTCATAATGTGTCATAATGTGTTTTATTACATGGCTTTGTTGAATGCTCGACTCTGATTGGTCACTCACGGCATTCTAAGATCTGTTATTTCTGTATAACAGACCGTTGTTATGAATAACAGACCGTTATTATGAATAACAGACCGTTGTTACGGACGATGTTCAGACCTGGCTCATCTTCGGGCCGGGGAGATTCACGTCCTGTCATATCAATCCGCGGAGAGAAGTCCGGTGTCTGTGTGTCTATCATCCCCTCACTGAGCTTTTTGAAAAAAAGTGAAGCCCCCAGTGCAAAGCGGAGGGTTGACCATCATCCTGTCAGTGTTCTTTTCACAAAACGACCTGCTCACTTGACATTATCCCTTACATATACGTTCATAATGTGTTATAATGCATATATATAGAGAGACAGGCTTCATAAAAAGTGTTACCAAACTGCTTTTTAAAACCAGAAAAAATTAGAGATTAGTAATTGGATTAATGGTTTAAAATGGTGTAATTATGTAGGCTGTAATAGACCACCCTCTGGGTCTATTATTTAATAACTAATAAGGGTTTACTGTTCAGTGCACTAACATTTGGAATAAAATTTCTTAAATTTAGGATATCCTGCCTCAATCTCGTATCATTGACACAAGTACTTGATAAACACATTCAACCGATATTATATGTATAATATCTGTTGATATATAGGATATTGGAATTTTTTGCTCCCTAATATCAGTATCAGTATCAGCCCCAAAACTCTGGGAACTGGAAATTGAAACTGTGACGGATGTTTACAACAGAAAGCTGTTTCCATTTGCCGTTGTTTTGTCTTCTAAATGAGTTGAGCTGGGTTTTGTTTTTGTTTTGCTTTTAAACTTCCTCATTTTTGGAAAGCCTGCATTTCTTTGGACCTCAGTTCAGACACAACATCAGTTCCATAATCTGAGTAATTAGCTTGGTGAAGGCGTGTTATCATACCAGATAGAAATGACGCCGCAAAATGTGCTGTTAACCTTTAAATTCAGTCGTGAGCTGCTATGCTGTGGTCAGTTGTAGCTCTAAGTGGGTTTACTGTTGAAATAAAAGAGCTGCTGCGTAAATCCTTGTCCTGTGACATTCATTCTCGCTCACTCACACTGTGATAGCAGTCACACTCCGCCATGTTCAAGTCCGACCGAGTCCCTCTTTTATTATCTCCCACTGCTGTTATCTTTCTCCTTCCTCTGCAATTCTCTTTGCACTGACAGCCGAGGCACCCGACTGTGAGAGATGAACACAGAGAGAGGATAAAGAACGAGCAAAAAAGACTCCAGTAGCTCAGGACGGTTGCTGAGACAGCAGAGTTTGGCCGCGTCTGGCTGCGCGTGAGCAGATGTCTTACAGCAGCACAAGAACCATCGCTGCAAGCAGAGAGCTGGGAGCATATCTGCAGATTAATACCACACAATTAGGCCCACTCTGCTTCTGCTAGGTAAAATCAAAACTCATTAGATTCTGCAGGCGAGAGGTAGAGTCAGTCTGGGTGTGTGAGACAGAGCGAGCAGCAGGTTATTTACTGCTGATGTGCACTTTTCCGCAAACATGTTATCACTTCACTTACAGTTAGGAAGCTGAGAAACAGCTTCATCTGCTGATGCTGCTAATGTGAGTGATAAGATTTATGAAAAAGGATGAGAAGAAGAAACAGGAGAGAAAAGGCTGCGTGACCATTTAAAGAATCCTTTGCACCTCCACAGGGTGACAGAGCAAACAAAGCATGGACATGATCTCGCTCAGCTCGGGCTGGATTTCATGTTCTGTGCATGTTCATAAGCTGCAAGGCCTCATGTGATGTGGGTCATGAGAGGCTGACGAGCTGTAACAAAGGAAAAGTTGTGTGAGAGCTCCCTGACGCTCTGACCAGGCGGTTTCCTGGCACGTCAGTGCTGCCCTCTAGTGGCTGCTGCTAAAATTTCATTCCTTCTTTTTAACTTTCTGCATGACACATATGACACATGTTTGCAGATAGCAGGCTTGGTAATGCTTTAATTTGTGGATCCTTAATTTCCTACGAAGCTTCCTGGAAACAAGTATGTAATTTGAAGCAAATTATAGGGTCTGATGCAGGAAAAGTGCACACTTGTGTGGATACATGTACTGAGTGAAAAACAGCTTGGTAAAAACAGAGTTGATCTTCCGTTAATTAATTCCAAACAAGAGTGTAAAAGGGAAACGTGACGCCTTTATTTCCTCATAATCTAATTTTTGTCCTTGTCTCTGAAATCTTTCCAAACAAAGATCTTTTCACCGTCCAGCAGCTGAACTGCAGAGGAAGAAGAGAGCGGCGTTAATAAATATTTTCATGTGTTAATCCCACTTTCAGGAATTACGCAGCCTTGTAACAAGTGATTTCCTGACTTTTTTGGCCCGGGCTTCAGCTCTCAGGCTAAATAAAGGCCACTGCTTAAATTATACCTGCAGCCTCAGAGGAAGACCTGCAGACACTACTTAGGGTGGTAAAAACACATGTGATCTATCTGCACACTTCCCTCAGAAAACATAATTTAATGTTACTATTTTTATCAGGGAAGGCAGCAAAGGAGAGAAGGAAACAATATTCATCTAACAAAAAGTGTCAGAAAAACTTTTATGAAGTGTCTTTGTAAGTAATTATTTCATTGTTTATACGCATATCTGAATGTTTTTTGTAAGATTCATATTTATTTATTTATTTATTCACGTATTTTATGTCTTGCTCTTTTTTTGCTGACGAACGTCTGACTTCACATTTCTGAGCCAAACATAAACTGTTAATTCACACTAATGACTCGCCCAGAGAGCCATTCAGTTCGTGCACGGCAGGTCAGCTGCAATGTGTCCGCAGGCAAACCTACAGTAATACATTTATGAAGTGCGTATGTGGTTCAGAATGGCGAATGAATAATGAATGGATATTTACTTGGTTTTAAATGGAATATTTTCTTCAAGGAAGAAAAAGTGTTTATAAAATCAACACAATTAAACCAATTCTTTCTTTTCTATTTTAATTAAAATATGTATTAAATTGCAAAGTCCTTACTGGGACACTTTTTGCAAAAATGACAAACAAGAGTAAGTGACACAGGCAGAGGAAGGTGTTGTTTTCACCACAGAAAGTCATTTTAAGTGGAGCATAAGAGGTGAAATGTGTCCCTGTCTTGGACCGATGCGGTCACTCTCCTCACATGGTCGGCAGTCAGTCTTGGATTACCCTACTGACCCAGATGCAATTCTCCTTGACATAATTTTGGATGCAGCACAAACACAACAAGCACATCACCAGCACATCAATACAGTCTGGGGTCAATTCATGGAACTGCAACTTTGTCTGAGCAGGGAGGAACCCAAACATGAGAAACTGAACCTTCCCCTCGCTGGGATCAGATTATAACATACGACTGAACTCTGTCATGTGGGGAAACCTTCAGGCTCGTTTTAGTCGGCCGTCTGTGCTTTCTCTGCTCGTCCTGTATGTCAGTAATATTTTTGCAGCCTGTGGTCGCAGAGTAGTTTCTTAATGACAGAGGAAGGCTGCGCGGCTCGGCGGCCTCCTGCGTAAACAGGCGTAGCTGGCTGCCATCTGGTTGGCTGCCGCTTCAGAGCCGAGAGAGCGAGACGATCGCACTGTGATGATCTGCGCTGATTCCACAGCAGAATATTTAGGGACACTTTGGGATTTTAGGGACCTTACTTACACTCACATGATTAAAGGGTCACTCCCCCAATTACTCAGATATATTTTCTCACTTATTTTTTAGGGTGTTCATCCACACAAATAGTTTCAGTTTAATTTACATAACTTTCTCTTGACATTTCATGAGAAAGATAAAACTACATTATCTCATTATATTATATTATTATAGGGACTTTTTCTTCTGCTGAAGTAGTCACAGTGAAATCTTTATAATGAGATCTGCAGATTATCTGGAGAAACAAAAATTGGAACAAACTTTTAATTTTGCTGTCACTTCTTTTGATGATTATTCTTCGATCAAGCATTTGTCTATGAAATATCATGAAATAGTTACTTAATACTGTGAAAAAATTACAATTTTCTAAAGCGCAAGTGACATCTTTAACTCCCAATACTCTGAAACCTAAAAGCAATCACTTTACAAAGATGTCAAACAAAGAACACAAAGTTTAGATGTTTACATGATTAAAATAATCTATTCTTAAAGCAGTTCATAATTTTTTATTTGTTGATTGAATGTTTCAGTTCTAGAAATTGGTGCCCTACCGATTCATAAGTTTGCCAATATTACAGGCCGATATTGGCCTTTCGCAGATATATCAGTATTGGCGTATATGTTCTCCAACAAGCACCGATATTTAAACAGTTTTTTAAGGCCAGAAAAAATGCTTGAGCTTGTGATTAAAAATGGTGTAATTACATAGTTTGTCCAGAAGAGGGTGGACCAGAGGGCGAGTGAAGTGTTTACTGTTCGGTGCACTGACGTTTGGAATAAAGTTTGTTAAAATGTAAGATATCCTTCCTCAATTACATTTCTTTGTCACAAGTATTTGATAACCACATTCAGACGATATTATATAAATAAAATATGAGCCGATATATCAGATTTTGGAATTTTCTTGCTCCCTTATATCGGTCTCAGCATCGGCACAGAAAATCTGGGACAAAGGGCTAAATATCAGTGAAGGGAAAGGGACTCTTGAATCTTCACCGGAGGGTGTAAGTGTGTCAGATTTCCACATTAAATGCAGTAATTATATCTCTAAATATTTGCAACTTGAGTAAGTTTATTCTTGACTTTGGTTGAACATTGGTTGACAGAACCGTCTCACTACAAAGCCCATTAAGCAGCTGCTCTGAAGGTTTTGAGTGCATTTAATGATTTTCATCAGCAGATGGAGTTGATCCAGTCCAAACTTTGATTTTTCTGAGAGCTTGTAGTTTATCTTTCAAACCACAACTTCATCGATCTGTTTCATTCTCAGCACTCACGTGACATCTGTAATCAGTGGAAAAGCTCAAAAAATCACCTGAATGTAACCTGCAAACAGCACACAGAGAAGCTAGTGAACATAGTGAGACCCAACCGATATGGGATTTTTGGGGCCGATGACGAAACCAATATAAGGGAGCAAGAAAACTCCAAAATCCGATATTTTGGCCGATAATATAGTCTGAACACGGTTGTCAAATGTTTGTGACAAAGATATGTAATGGAGGAAGGATATCTTATATTTGAACAAACTTTATTCCAAACATCAGAGCACTGAACAGTAAACACTTCACTTATCTAACATTAAATGAAGGACCGTCATCTGCTGGACAAACTATGTAATTACACCACTTTAAACCACTTGTCAAAGCATTTTTTTTTCAGCCTTAAAAAACAATCTTAATGTCAGCACGTATCAGAAATACCAGAAAATCTACCGGTAATATTGGCAGACAGATATACTGACCAGGCATTTTGCTGCTAAAGAGCCACTTATTTCCCTTCAGAGTTGATAGAGACCAAAACACAGCTTAAAGAGATTGAGAATTGGATTTGTATTCTTTGGGCAGACACAAAAACTTCTCCAAATAAAAGATCATGTCTCTCTATAAATTCCTGATCTATTAATAAACAACTGTTGGCTTAAATTCACCAAATAAAATTGCTCGGAGGATCCATGTTTTTTCAATTTTTAGTTTTTGTTACTGCGCTCCAAAATTCTAGCTGACTCTCATCTGATCTCTCATCAGCATCCTTATCCCCGCTAACATGAAAACACTCCAAGCTTGCTGATCCTGAAACAGACGAGCGAGCAGCCAAACATCTGCATCGGTGCCTCCCTCCTCTTTTCAGGGACATTAAAGGGCTAAACAGACATCTTTATTAGTTGAAACCAAACAGTGCAGCAGACTATGTGGTGAAGAAAAGTTTCTCAGACCGCTGCGAGTGTAAGGATCTGAATAAAATGCACCTGTATGGGGAGAAAAGCCTCTTTGAAAGAACCAAACAACTTCACAAAAACACACAGAGCGAGTGTACGGATGACAGCAAACATTCATACACAAAATAGTCGCGTCTGTAGGAGAAAAACACTCAAACGAGTCAAAAGAAAAAGGCTTTTCGCTCCCGCAGCAGTTTTACTTCTGTGATGTGGCTTCATTTGAATCACAAAGAAACAAAAGGCTTTCTGAAAGCTTCGCACTGAATGCACCTACAAAAAAGATAAAGCCACACAAAACGACAAGAAAACAACATTAAAATGCAAAGAAATGTTGTTATTCTGCGCCGCGTTGTTATCCAGATAAGCACACAAACACATGCGACTTTTTGACCAGTTACACCCCTCTGTTCCCATGACCGAGCTGCCTTTTTGTCCGTGTGTGTGTGTGTGAGATACAGTGAGTGTGTGTTTGAGCCTGTTGTGCCAACAGAAAAGTCGACGGCGGCAGCAGTGGGACAAACTGTGTGAGGTGAAACAGAAAAGAAGAAAAGAAAAGGCGACTGAGTGAAGAGCAGAAAGAGAGAATTGAAGCAGAAGTAAGCGCTGCTCTCACAGAGACTCTCTCTCATTGGTAGTTCATTAGTCTTGACCCTGTCTTTGACCCACAGCGAATGCAGGAGTAAGCCCACTGCTATGACACTGCCACTTTACAAACCACACACACACACACACACACACACACACACACGCACGCTCAGGAATGTTGCTTCTGTTATTGTCTTTAAGTGCCAAACTCTGGCCAAGGCCTCGCCAGGGTTTGAAAAACAAAATAACAGCCGTGCAAAGCTCCCTCACGCACACACACACACACACACACACACACACACACTCACACCCAAACACCACTTCCGTCCATTCTCTCTCACAGAGAAAGGAAGTGGAGTCGAACTGGCCCGGCCCCAGCCGTCCAGACGGAGGTAGACGAGCAAACCCCGTCTCCTGCCTGCCGGCTTCCCCCCCGCCCCCGCCCCAAAAGGCTTTAAAAGCCTCCCCGAGCTCTTCGCCATCCTTCACTTCCTCACGTTGTTGCTGGATGTAAAGAGCCACTTCAAGTGTAAAGAAGCACTTGAAGCAGTGTCCAGCAGTCCGAGATGAAATACTGCACATTTTAATGTCACTCATTCTCCGTCACACATGACTGGATCCGCCGTGTTCACATGAAATTTAAAGTGCTACAGCAGCTCATGTAAAGTCACAACTACAGAGGCGATAGGGAGAAAATCGTCCATAACGGAATGTGCAGTTTAGTAGATTAGGTTTGCTTGAGGCAGATTCAGCAGCCTAAGAGTGAAGAAGCACTGAGCATGAGGCGACTGAAGTTTTGTCCATATAAGAAAAGAGGATTCGGGGATAGCAGGCGACCAGAATATGTCCAGAGACACATGTAAAGGGAAGACACACATGTTGAAACACTTTTTCCAAATGAGAGTAAAGTAAAGTTTCCATGGTAATACTTGTCAAACACAGACAAAGTAGTGCCGTGATGGAAGTGGACATGTGAAATGTAAATATGGAAATGCACAGGAGCTTGAGTCATATTTTTAAAAACCCAAGTTCAAATAAATAACTGACATAATTTGTTACAACTAACAAATGCCTCGAACTTTTCCCTTTAACTTAAAGTGATCATGAGGAACTTTCAGTTTTTGTTG
>JAQFJB010000011.1:19822478-19834164 GCA_029874875.1 Naso minor | reverse complement strand
CTGTCGGGGCAGATCGAGGTCATACCACAAATGAACCGTACCAGAGTCTGTTTGTAACCAAACTGAGTCCACCTCATCTTTATTTTTTTTGGTCTACACTTGAGTTCGATTGCTGTGTTCACGCTGATACAAATGAATCACACCGAGAGGGAAAATCATCCAGACTTCAATTCAGCTGAATTAAACAAGGCAGGTGTGAAATACCTGAATTCACACGTCTTCAAAAATAACAGGTGCTGCAGGCTTCGTGGCGTGGGATATAGACGACCGGTGGGCTGCTGTAGCTGTCAAGCTAACGTTAGTTTTTCAGTCCGCATTATAAAGAATTGCTAAGGAGTGAAAGAAAGCTTCCTCGTGTTTCGCTAGCTTGGTTACTACTCAAACAACAACTTACAACAAAACTAGAGATGCAGGCCTTCTTCTGCCATTAACTCCTGTCCCATAACTCTCTCAAATGCGTCTCATGTGAAACAGTTTACACCACAAAACAAGAGGTTATATAAAAGTAAATGGCGCAGAAAAGCTAATTAGCTAGCTTGCTATATTTTGGATTATCTGGCTCTCTGTTACCTTAAAGGTCAAAACTGTTGAAACAGTTTGATCTCCAGAGTTCAAAGTTCACCAAAGTTAAATTAGGCACAAAAGGCCTAACACCAAATCCACTTGTCAGAGCAGTTCCATTGAAACAATTTGATTTCAGCGTTTTAAATTCTCGCTGGACCTTAAGGTACTTGTGCACATCACCTTTCGAGATGTTTTGGTGTCATGATTACCTGTTTAGCATGACTCACAGTTTTCTTCATTTTGCATTAGCGCAGAAACAACCATAGCCTGCCTTTCTTATATGGAAACACGCGTGCATGCATCAGAGCAGATTATTTCATTTGCTCTCATGTTTGAATCCTGTTAAATAAACTGACATCTCTATTGCAAACGGCGACAAAGCAGGAAGTAGCCAACACGATGTTTTTCACCGTTATGCAGCCAGATATAACACACAGCTAGTCAAGAAACTTATTGTCACATAGCTTTCATCTTAATATTGTCCAACACTACATCTGAACTTCATTATTTGCCTTCCTGTAATGATGCACAGTTAGAGAAAGAACTCATGCATCAGCAACTTCACACACAGTCTGTCTCCTTGTTCAGCTTTCTGTCATCGCTGCTGTCATCACAATGGATCTCATTATGCTGAGTTATATGTGCGAGCCCTGTCAAAGGAAGAGAGAGTCCGGCACAAGCTTTAAGCAAGCACAGCATGTGGGCCGCAGCACCTAAACATCAGCCGTGTGTTCAGCTGCTGTACACCTGCAACAACCACAACTACAGCAAAGCAAGCTGACAGGATCTGGAGAGAAAAAGAGCCGAAACACAGACTATCTTTCTGTCTGAGCAGCTAATTAACGTCTGTCAGGCTGGAACTTTGCAAACCACAGGAAAACACAAAGATTATATCCAGCAACAGGTGGTAACGCACTTCAACATGTTAACCTGCACATGACCTCGAATCAAGAGGAAGACATCACTGCTGAGTTTCAGCATATTGATCATAAGAGTTCGTACTTAGCCACATTTCACCTGCCGCACATCTACATAAATATACCATCACTGAGCTGATGTGGAGAGGCAGAGCTCATCTGTACATCTAACCATCCACTTAATGGACACATCCACTCTCCCGCCACATTAAACCCATTCCCCGCTCTCAGCTGCAGTGCGTTCATCCCGCTCTCATTTGGAGGGTGTGATGGAGCGGCACAGGTCACTGGGGGTCGAACCTCTTACCTTGGGCCATTTTGGATTGATGAGACGAGCTTTGATGGCATCATCCAGCGCTGTGCTGTACTGGCCCAGCCTCAGATACGCTGCGGAGCGGTTGCTGTACAGGATGCAGTTCTGCGGGTCAGCTGTCAGCGCCTCGCTGTAGAGACGCACCGCCAACGCGTACTCCCCCTGCTGGCAGGCCTGGTTACTGCGGCGCACACGCTCCAGGAATTCTGCTTTGCTCAAGGCTGGAGCACCAGAACAGGGCAGTCGGTCCGGCCTTTTCACTGACGAGTCTGAAGGGATCACAGGAGAGGAAGAGGAGGAGGAGGAAGGAGGGTTGGTGGTCCTGCTGGTGGAGCGAGAACCAAACAGAGAGAACTGAGGAGAGGAGAGGGGAAGGAGAAGACGAGAAGGCGTTGGTTCGTTTTTAAATTACGGCTAAAACAATTATCTAATCAATCAGTCAATGATAAATTACTTTTATTGATTATCAACTGCTGCTGGTTGCAACAAATCAAACTTTACGATGTGCTGCTTTTCCCTGTTTTATATCATTTTAAACTGAATATCTTTGGTTCTCGGTTATTGGTGGGATAAAACAGTGCATGTGAATACATCTCTTTAGGCCTTGTAAACACAAATTTCTCAAATTGTAGCTTTTTTTTGTGCGCTTTAGCCTTTAATTCGTACACAAACCCAGTGTTATGTCACCATAAATGGATCTGTGATGTTCACATGTTCAGATGCTCCACTTGCAGCTGTGACCAGACAACATGTGAGAGGGAGTTTTTGGTCTTTAACAACAGATTGTGCAGCGATATATTTGTTTACATGATTTTTGCAGTTAAGGGCCGATCACACTGAGACGCGTTGCCAGTAAAACCGTGGCTTTCCTTGGTGCAGTGCGCCTGAAGGTCGCTCCACTCTTGCTGCTGCGCAACATGTTCTTCTAGTGGTTTTTGGGCACATAAGAGAATTTCAACTTTTCAGCTCAAGGCACGGTGCACATCGCTAATCAATGTCACTCCTGGCTGAAGCTGCCAATTAAATAAAGTGGAAGGCGGGCTTTACTTCTCAGCAGGTCCTTCCTGTTTTGTTGCCGGGGGAACAGTGGTGAAATCCAAAGGATGACGGCAAACAATGATGAGAAGTTATCACTAGCTATAGTTTCCTACAGATGCACTTCCAAGGTGTTTTTGCAGGTGCGACACTTCTCGGTGTGATCGTCCCTTTCCTCATCCGAGAAATATTAAAGAAGAGACGGCGTCACAGTGTGCTGCGATGGTCGCTACATAATCCAACACTCCCACAACACAGACACCGCCGCCAGTAATTCAGGGTTTGAACCAGTCAAACCCCTACTTGCAGCTAGCCTCCTTTTATCAGACTTCTGATTGGCTGATGAGTAAGGCTGGATATTGGCACAGACTTCATGATATGATACGCATCACAATACATTGTAATATGGTGCATATTGCGATATTCACAAAATGTCAAAACAGAGCTGATAGAAAATATTGCTGTGTACAATCTTGTTAGTCTTAATATATCACATTATACTGATTATTCAGCACACAAATTGAATCAACAATTCAATTCAAAATTTCCTTCCCAGCATATTCGATCAGTATTGGCAAATTACCGAACACACTGATGTAGCTGCCTTAACATCAAAATGAAAAATGAAATTTAATTGCACTCTTGCACTTTAACTGGACACAAACTGAAAACATGAAGTAAAATACACAAGTGCTGTTGTGTCACTGAACTTGAGGGCTGAGTTTTGACAAGGACTTCACAATATGACGCATATCACGAATGTGGGTCATGATACCATACAGATAACACGAAAATAAATATTGCAGTATCATTTTTTTTAGCACAGCCCTACTGATGAGGCTCTTGGATTAAGTTTATATCACCGCTTTTTGGTTTGGCTTTTTGTGTTTTCACTGAAGTGAGATTTTTTTTTTAAGCGCTGCATCATCTGCATTGAAAATCCTCTATCAGTCTGACTCTTCTATGTTTTGAGATGTGTCTTTGAGTGAGTGTGATAAAGACTGACCAAAAGTGAAAAAGCTTTGTGCCAGGATCGAAGAAATAAAACCAAGTTTAGAACGATTTCGCTTCAAGTTGCTGTTTTCTGCTCAGTGCGACACAGAAACCTCAGCAGCTTCATTTGCATGTTGTGATACTGCAGTTTCTGGCAAATGGGACACCAAACTGCTGTGTGCACTTTTTCTTCTCTGCTTGGTGGTAAGAGCTTGAATTCCTCCGAGAGACACACAGAGGGAGTGAGAGAAAGAACGGAGGAAAGTCAGTCAAAAGCTGCTTCTGTTCTTCTCGTTCGCTTCTGTCACACCCGCTGAAACTTTGTGTAAAATCTGCTCACTGAGGTTTCTTCTCTGGAGCTGCTTCCCTCCCTGATCTGGTGTTTCCAAATTTGTCCCTTCACCAGAGCCTTACACCAAGGCCTTCATTATCTCTCTCGAGTCCCTTTTCTCTCTCTCACACACACATACATAGAACTGTTCAGACGCACACTTAAAATGTGCAGACTGGAGGGATTCCTGAAGCTTGTGAATGCATCATCCAACAGCTTCGAGCAAGAGGCAAACACTGAGCTGAGTTTTTGGAGGACGAAGAAAATAGGATTTGATTAAGAGGAAAACAGCCTAAAAAGTATCTGTGCATGTTTATATTTTGCCATATCTGAAGACGTTTGCTCATTAGAGGCTATTTTACTGATTTCAAACATGTCCCCGGTGCCCTCAGCGTGGCTGCAGGCCTGATGAGAACCATGACGCAGCAGTGCTCAGTTCAGCGAGCAGATTTCCTCTGACTTCACCCATTTTTCAGCTGTTCTCTCCTTGATGCCATCAGGTGTCTCATAGTTACGAAACACTTCTTCAAACATAACAAATGTGATGTAAAGCAGAGCTTGTTTAACGTGTTACCAGGCCGTTGTTGGATGAAATAAACAAAGCAGGCCACACATCATGAGTATGAAACTAAGAGCTAAATCTTTAAGCCTATTAAAAGAACGCAAGATGAAAAGCAGCGGGAGGAGTTCAGTCCAGCGAGGACTTCTGCAATCACACAGTTTACATGACAGGCTTGGCTGTGTACGCTGTTGTGTTGCTGTGCTTTTGACAGAAGTCAGACTGTGCTGAAGCCTCTGCGGTGTTGTGTGGGAGCACCTGTGCACAAACAGTTCAGACAGTTTGTTTGTAAGTGCAGAGGACAAGTCTGTGTTTGTGTAAGAGTGTGTGAGACAGACTCTGAGGAGGTTTTATCTTGTTAGAATGTCTACTTTTGTTTCCAGTCATTTTATTCCCCTTGTGTTCCCATTAATTTCAGTCCCATTATGCCCTAAATCACCAGCACACTTGCTCCCTTTGGCCTTATTCACTCCCCTGCATGTACACACACAAGCCACCTTTCCCCAGTTTTTTCCAAATCATCTCATGCGCCACCCACTCTCAGCAGTCGAGCCGTCATTCCTGTTTCTTGCCAGCTGTTTGCCCCCACCGACCGATTACCTTTTGCCTTGAACTGCTTGCCAAGTGAACAATTGATTTCTTAAAGTTCTCGGACTCTGACTCATTCTTTGGAGTTACTGTGTGTGTGCACAACTGTAGCAGACCTGTTGCATGTTTGACTAATCCCTGAGTTTATAGTTCAGTCAGGATGGTTTTGTTCAGCTTGAACCTGCCGCAGAAACAAGCACAAACAGAAGGTTTATAAAGCTAATAGTTGTTCATTTAAGCTGCCAGTAAGTTCCTTCAGAGGTGCTGATCAGACTCTCAGGTATTGGTGTGTGTGTGTGAATGCAATGATTGAATTGGTCTGAAATGTGGAAGCACAGACTGTAGAAATAGTGGACGGAGCTTCCTGGTCAGAAAGCTTGAGTGCCAAAAACTGCAGTTCCTTGAATGACCACTTGAGGCTCTATAGGCGAGTTGATTTTCATTGACCCACATGTTCAAATATCAAACATTACAGCAGAAATAAGCACAGTCACAGCTGGTACAAAGAGTACTGAGACTGATAACAACAGTAAAGCAAAAACAGAAAAACATTGTTCCAGAAAACGGAAGTTTCTGGCCAAAAAACTCAAATCAGTGAGCTGAGAGACACTACAAACTGAAGGACAACTTCTGCATAACCATGAAATTGCAGCTGACATCCATGTCTGGGCAGGTTATCTTCCGTGAAATCTTTTCACAAATGTGGATCCATAAATTAACACATGTAGAATGAAATACTGATCTGCAACGGTTTTAATAAATCGATAATTTGTTGGTCTGCTGCTTTTCAGTGTATTTATTGAGTTTGAGGTTTAAACTGATAAAACATGAAATTACCTTTGGCTCCTAGAACTGCTGTTTTTTTTCCTTTCAGTCCTAAGATGACCTGCGATGATTTGGATTGTGACCTACATACAGTCTCTTGCGCAAACTTTAGCATCTGATGATTCTGTGAAGCGTGAGGCCAGTCTCCTTTATTTGTTGCATCACCTGTTTGAAAAGTTTGATATTCCTGTAGCATCTCTTCACAGGTGTTGCCACGGTTGCACACACACACACACACACACCAAAACAGCTGACAAATTGTCAATGGCAAGTCCTCACAGCAGGACATTCAAACTGGTTGTGAGGAGCCACTGCTGATTCTGTTACAGTCAGGCTTTTAAAACTGGAATTCTGGACCACAGCCTGACAGATAACTGGTTCGCAGATATTATCAGCCAATATTGGCCTATTGCAGGTATATAGGTATCGACGTATATGTTCTCCGATAAGTGCCGATATTGAAACTGTTTTTTAAGGATGGAAAAAATGCCTGGACTAGAAATTTAAAATGGGTAATCACGTAGTTTGTCCAGCAGAGGGCGGGCCATCATTAAATTGGTATTAAGTGAAGCGTTAATGGTTCACTGGACTGATGTTCCTTCCCTTATTACATATCTTTGTCACACGTATTTGATAACCACATTCAAAATATTATATGTAGAATATCGACTGATATATGGGATATTTGAATTTTCTTGCTCCCTAATATCGATATCGGCATCGGCCATCCAAATTCCGTATCGGTCAGGCCCCATTCTGGACAAGAGTTTGTTCAGGAAAGAGTTAAGCTGGACAATAAGACAGTTTACACACACATACACACACACACACACACAGGCAAAAAGGACAAAAAGGACAGGAACACAACATTAATGTCCTGTCAGAGGCCTTCCAAGATCACAAACATACATACACACACGCGTGCACACACACATACACGCACACACACAAGCTCGCAGGCACACACACACACACACACACACACACTTCCCCTGCAGCCTGTGTCTAAGCTCTGGTCAGAGGGAGTACATTCCTGGAGAACAACACCAAGACACGGAGAGAAACTGAAGGAGAGTGTCCCTGAACGCATCATTTTCATCTATTAATATGAGTCACATTGTTGATGAAGCACCGAGGCAACAAGTTATGAGCTGTGATAAATACATATGATAATAAATACACGATATCTGAACTTAGCCGAGATACCACTAACATTTATATTAGTTGAGTGTATTTGAATGAGTATATAAAGGGTTAAAACTAGAAATAATCATTCAAGAATTCATTAGATATAAAGTAATAAATACACTGAAACTAAACATAAAGTAAAATACACATAATTCTAAATAATCCGCTGGTATCAAGTATCCGAAGTAAATCTGAAATGTTTTGTTCAGCAAATTAGGCCACCTCTCATACTTGCTCATACTTTTCTTCTTTTACATGAAACAGTATTTCGACACTGTGGTATTGCTACATTTACTTGAGTAAAAGCTGAGTTACGTTACTTCTTCCTTCGCTGGAGATGTTGCTTTTTGAACTGCCTCATTGTTATAAGAACTTGCACACACGAGCTTTTTCTTCCTTTTCTGCCACACATACGCACTCAGCAGCGGATGGTACCATCAGATGAAACCAGTAAATGAAACATTTTCCAGTGTTTCCAGTCTCGCCTCACCTTTTCTTTCCTGCTTCTTGGCTTTTCCATCCTGCTCTGCTGCTAAATCCGGCTGCTCCAAACTTTCATCCCCCAGCAGCAGCGAGGCAGGACGGGAAAACACACCGTCCGAACAACTGTTGATCCGCGCGTTTACCTATCGAGAAGATGCGGAGAGTCGTGCGCTACGTCGCGGTGCTCCACAGCTTTTCCTGGAGAAAGTTAATCCGCAGTGAGTGCGCCATGTTCCCGCAGCCGATCTTCTCCCCATAGCGGAATTTTAGTCGGCTGAGAGGCGGGGATCCGGTCGGCTCCATGGCTGCAGCTTTCAGCGAGGTTTCAATTACTTTTCATGACATCACAGAGGAGTTGAGTTACCTGACAGATATTCATTACCGCTAACCTTTACGCACTGACGGAGGCCTATTGTATGTGCAGGGGTTCTCAAAGTAGGGTGCGGGATCCCCCAGTGGTCCCCAGAGAAAAAAAGTTGACTTATTTATTTTTTATTATCCATCCTAAAGTAGCCTAACTAAATAAGGAATGGTTGACTGTTGAGTTCATGTGGGTTTTAACTTTTATTAGGTTACCAAAAACAAACAAACAACCAAAAAATAAATAATGAAACAAATGTAACATTTGTTGTCTAAACAGCAGGATGCAACTATTTCCTGACACTTTGAATAAATAGTTTAACATTTTTGGAAACATGCTCACCATTTTTTTGGTTTAAAAATTAATCACTGTCTTTTTTTTGTCCACAGTCACAAAACGTTAGCTTAGCTTAGCATAAAGACTGGAAATGGGGGAAACAGCTAGCCTGGCTCTATCTGAAGGTAACAAAACAACCAGCTCCCCTAAATCTTGGAAAAGGTACCTTGTTTGTTTACTTTGTGCAAAATATAACTCAAAATTCAAAAACAGCAATTACTGCCAGTCACAGTGAAGCGGAAGCCAAGAGCGTCCATGGTCGCCACTATCTTTTTCCATTCTGTTAGCTCGAGATCATGAAAAAAATCATTTCATTATCACGGGATAATGGCTTGTTTTCGGGGGGATAAAAGAAAAAACAACCTGTTGTTTCCTCTTTTCTAATCATTTTTATCAGAGGTCTGGAGTGTCACCAGCGCCAGCACGTAGACGGCTCTTGATGCCTGTAAGTAGGCTTGCCGAAAATGTCACATAACGGAGTATCTATTGATCAACATATCAGACTGTACTTCAATCAAGGTCTAACACAGACAGAAACTGCACTGTGTCTTTCTGTTAGGACGAGGACACACCAGCCCGACCGTCCTGCCAGATGTGGGTCAGCTCCTGTCGCTGGTCCCAGTTGGTCCCAGTTGGCCTGGTGTGTCCTGCACCGTCGGTACTAGTTGGCCTTGTCAGACCTCGTCAGAGCCGACTGAGAATATTGAACTGGTGTCGGCCATCAGAAGGCGTCAATAGTGAGAGAAAGCGCTCTGATTGGCTGTTCAGCTAGTGAATCAGTACATAAGGGGGGAGGAAGCAAATTATTAGGGTTGTTGTTACCTACTTGCGTGGAGAAAGAAGACAAGTTCGGTAGCTAAACAAAAGCTGCTTTGTTTTGTCCACAGATGTCCTAGTTTTTCCGTTTCCTCCTTTTTTGATCACAAGTTCAGAGAACTGCTGGTATAGAGAGTTACGACCTCTCAGGCGCAGAATGAACATGCTAGCAGCCTGTCGGATGTAGTCAGTGTGGTGTGTTCAAGAGCAAATTTTTTGTCCCAGACAGAGGCAGATGCGAGGCAACGGTGCGTCCTTACCCTTAGAGATAACATGATATCAGCACTCATCATTTAAGGAGAAGACTAACCCACTGAAGTTTTACAGACAATCGTGCTTCACTGATGCTGCTGGCAGTGATTTTGATGGGCCAAATCTGTGATCATGAACCACACGCTCGCTTTTGATCAGGTGATGAAAGCTCACCTGATAAATTATTCCGTTATCACAGGAAAACAAGCCTTGTTATCCAGTGATCACAAAATGATTTTTCTTTGATCTCGAGACAATAGAATGAAAGAAATAGTAGCGAGTAGCGACCATGGCCATTCTCAGCGTCCGTAGTTTCCCACCACCTCCAGACCTGTATACAAAGCTATGCTAAGACAAGCTAAGCTAAGTCAACCAACAGAGTCAGATGAGAAGATCGGTGCTCATATTTTAAAGTGGTGTCCATTTTCTCATCTAAACAGCAATTAAGCAGCAAGCATATTTCCCATAACGTCAAACTATTTCTCTAAATTTAATCAAACATTTACATTCACACCGTAATTCTTAATAGTGTGTTTTATATACAGATATTTACATTTTTCTCACAGAGGCTTTTTAATTGCTGATCTAACAACATAATTCACATCGGTCTACAGCTCGTACAATGCAGGGTTTACACGGACGTTGACAAAACAACAATAATGGGCTAATGACTGCAGTCTAACCAATAGGTTCAAGTCCATTAAAATATTAACAATGACCTCCTTTTATTGCTGTCTCAGAGGAAAATGCCTCCAATATCAAATTCGTGGCACACATTTAAACTTCTAGCAGACAAACACCCTGCAGTCGTGCTAGCAGCTACGATGCCGAACTGAGGCATGAAAGTGCTACGATGCTCACAATTAAAAAGCTAACACCTTTAACAGGTAAAATAACCACAACCATGTTCACCTTCCTAGTTTAGCTTGTTAGCATGCTAGTATTTGCTAGTTAGCATTAAACCCAAAGTACAGCTGAGGGTGATGTATTTAAATGGTTTTGCAGCCATTTGGTCATAAAATGATTCTTACTGCTAAAAGTTCAGGGAACACCAAAGTTGTTGCTGAGGAAATGATTGTGTGTGAAAAGTTTCATGACAGCATCCAGCAGTTGTTGACCTCAATGGAGAACTGACTGACCGACACTAATCCACAACTGACCGACCTTAATGAGGCGCATTTGTATTAAGCGTCCTGCATGATAAGCGGGGCTCTTAAAATGGCACACCTTAATGAAATGCAGTCGTCTTTAATGTTATTGGTCGCACATGTGCCTTTACTTCAATGACATGTCCAAACATCCTCTGCAAAAGGAGTTTTTTAGACTTAATGAAATGTTTTTCTCTTTTAGTCACAAAAAGTGGCTGTTTGTTCCACTTTATTTCTGTGCTGGAAGTAGACAATATAAATGCATAATACTGCAGTATTTAATGAAGATAGAGAGTCAACATTAAATAAATAAATAAGACATGACAGAATCATATGAATCATGGTCTAAAGCCTTTAAAGGGTGATTTGAAAATCTGCTGACTGTTATAAAATGTTATGTCACCTGTAGTTCACAGCAGGTCATTTTAATATATTCCAGCTTTCTTTTCTTATAGCTTTTATAAAATTGTAGATAAAAAGACTTTAGTGATGTAAGACTTTGACACAGAAATTGCTGGAATAAACTGAAAATAAAATAAGATTTCTTTGTTTAAATGATTTCAAGATGTCTCATTTATCTATTTAATATTATCCACCTTGACCCTCTTTAATATTTCTACGTGGCCGAGCTCTCTGCATCTTACTGCAGGCGTCTTCTGCTCCCGATGACTTTGGGTCGGTGCATCCGCAGACACAGTTTGTAGAGCCTGTCAGCTCTTTGTTTCCTCTTTGCTCTCCTGCTGTTTGGCCTCCTGACCTTCAGTTTAACTGCCTGAAGATGGCGCTGCTCCTCCATGTCTGCATTGCTCCTCTGGTTCAGCTGAGGAAACTCTGCTCTCACCAGAACGCCTGTACAGCTGTTGAAGAAGAAGCAAGAGTGTTCTTGTGATGCTGTAAGTAACTAAGCGCATTTATTCAGGCACTTAAAATCTTTAGACTTTAACAGAGTAATTCTACTCAATATTTGATCGTTTTTC
>JAQFJB010000011.1:19760356-19775299 GCA_029874875.1 Naso minor | reverse complement strand
CCCATGAAATGAAAACCGATTTTTAGGTTTGATAATCACATGCATGTTGCTCTTATCCTTGCCTATATTTGCAGTTTTGATGAATTTTATTTTTGAGTTAAGCATTTCCTGGAAAACAGTTAAAAGTACTGATGACTCATCCTGCACTCGGGGGCGTATATTAATTTTGCGTCCAATAAAGTTCTTTCTTGAATTCGATGGTTGCAGCGAGAAATCCTCCACAGCAGACAGAAGGCTCTCCTCGAACTGTTTTTCATGTTTACGCTGCTAGCTGCTGTCAAATTTAAATTTCACAGGGGTGCAACACACATTCAGTGCAACTGGCTACTCTAAACGCCAATCACTGTCTGTGACATGTCCCACCCTGGCTTATCGTTTTTACAGGAAATATGTAAATTAACGGGAGTAAAGGCACTCTGACATCCGTTTCATGGGGTCTTTAACGTTAATAAAAATGTGCAGGTCACCTTTGTGAAAACATCCATGAGTGCCTGCACTGTTGTTGTTCCTTCCACGTGCGGACGCCGTTTACCGCTCAGGTCGACTTAGGCCGATCTGGATCGAAATGCGAAAGTTTGCTCGCCATTCCTGGAACCACAACACTGTTGATGAAAGTTTTACCAATCAGTGAAGGGCCGATGGCACCGCTAAACACGGCATCTGTCGAGTTCGCTGAATAATATCTTTCCTCCTGCACATGTAAGCAGCAGTAGTGAGATAAAAGGCAGAATTTAACTGCACAACAGCTGCTAACGGACACAACAAGGTCAGCAACGCCTGTAGTTTGTTAACCATGTCGAAATAATGCCGAGTAGTTGAGGCTCACAGACACATGCATGATATATACAGGTTTGTTTTCTTCAATAATATAGTCACATGACTGCGGTGCAACCTATCACAAAAGGTGTCCATGCTGGCACCTCCAAACCCTTTTGTTTGTTTACAATGAGACACCAAGATAGAGAATTCAGAATAAAACAGGGGCCCGTCGTCTCCGAACTGCTCCGCCTTTGAGCCGCTGAGGCGCCGGGTTAGTGAGGATACAAGAGTCAAACATAGCAATACGCAACAGTGTAGATGTAACCTCAGAGAAGTGACAGACATGCACTGCAGCAAACACCTTACTGTCAGTCTACATACACTTACATCAGATCAGAGAGAGGCTGCACTGACGGCATTCAGCTTTTCCTTACAGCACAGATGGGTCTGAATTTAATATTCGGTGCTTTCAGGGATCTTCCACTACATGAACCTAATGACCCATGATGTTCCGTGTATCTGCTGTAACAGGTTCTGCTTTTATTTCCACTCTTTTCCACTTTGAGATCTAAACTTGGACATTTAGGCTCAGGGACATGAGCTTAAATCCTCCTCGATGGTTTTGAAATCTTTTGCTGACTTGTTAAGTTTTCTGTAAACTGTGGAATGTTTGCACAGTGTTCAGGAGGATGCTACTACTTTGATTACATTTCAGAGTTATGTTCGAGTGGCATATGTATTTTCCAAATATCACTATGACAAAACAACTCTTTGCTATATTTTTTTCTCTCAGAAAACCCAAACGATGTGAAAAAGCATCTTGTTCTCTGACAGATTTTTTAGGATTTCCTCTTTGTCTTCTTGTTGAGGAGAGATTTAAGCAGTGGGATTGTGCGACAGCTCAGAACAGAAAGAGAGAGCAGGACTGGCAGCTGCTGGTGCCTCCTTTAGGGCAGTCACCTGTCCTGAGATACACAGCTGGCTCTCAACAACTCTCAGTGGGATGGGAGCTGGTCTAGTGCCTGCCTGTCGCCAATCTGCTATGGATGAGGTTCCTTTGATTAATCTAATGATGCTAATGTTTAAAAGTCATTATGTGTAAACAGAAAATTAATATTAGCTACACAATATTGGCCTCTCTGTGACATGTCTGAAACGTTGCAGTGGAAACACGAACAAGAACCTTGAATCAGCCTCAGAGGTTCAGATTATAAGAAACTTCAGCTCAGATTTAGTCAAACTTTGGTTGGAATTATTTTTTTAAACAAGGACACAAAACTGTGTGTAAAAACAGCTGGATCCTGATTTTAAAATCAGTCACTTTCACAGGAAGTGTTAATGTCCCAGTAGAGCTGAACAGCGTTAGCATCTGCATGCAGCGCAGTGGCACACGCACATTCAGCAGTGAACGTCTCACGGAGACGGTGAGGAGTTTGTTTACCTGACAGCGGATCATGACGTGAGTCACTTTGGGTTTGCTGTCACTGGTGTCCGTCTTGTCGTCCCCCGTACGGACGGACAGAACGAAATCCCCCGGATGGCTCTGGCTCTCTCTCACCAGGAAGCTGCCATTCTTGCCTTTCTCCGTCAGCAGCTTCTCAGCCTCTCTGCCTGACAAGTGCCCGTGGAACCACCTGGAAAAAAGACGGTAACTTATGTTTGAATGAGACTCTAGTTACTAAAGAATACTTCACATCTCACATACTTCACAAACTTTGGTAACTTTTTATTTGGAGAGTCCGCCTGCAGATAGTTTAGAGTATTTGTAACATTTCAGCAACACATCAATTGACATTCAACTAACCCTGAAGGCCTGAACATTCTTTCCATATTGCGCGTCCGCAGGCAGCCGTGGACTCGTTTGGTTGTGCGGACTAGGAAAGTGGTTTTATTCATACTGCACCAGTCTGGCAATACAAAATATGCAGCGTGCAGATAGCAGCAGAATAAACAAAAGACAACAGAAGTTTTAGTGGCTCCACTTATGTTCTTTTCTCTTTTTTTTAGCCAGACCAATAATGTTGCAGCTACAGCAAAATCAGTGTCAACCAGGCAGACAACAGAAGAAGAAAACTAAAGTTCTGCAGACGTGATGAAAAGCACACTTTTGTTTTGGGTTTTTTTTGGTAAATGAAATGAGAAATCCTTCACCTTGAAGTGACATATGCTGTCAATCAGTATTTTTCTACACTGAAACAAGTCAAAACATTGCTCTGTTCACAAACGTGAAAGAGTTGTTTTAAGAGGCCGCAACAGAGAACAAGTCTGACCCAAAAATGATTATTGACAACAAAGACCGAGAGGCATCACACCGAGTAAATCTGGGTGGGAAAACACTCATAAAAAAGACTTGACGTTGCTGTTGTAACAAGTGGACTGGAGGGTGGAGCAACCGATTAGAGCATGTGCAGTCGACGTGCTGTCACAAATTTTGTCTGCACTCAGACGTCGGTGGAGGGGTCCGCGTGGACCTGAGGACATGGGCAGACGATCATTTCTACGCCACGCGTACCAGAGCAGATATCCGTGGACACGCGGGTGCAGAAAGTATGAATACGCCTTAAGCCTGATTACAGATTTTCTGCAAATCTGAGCAAATCTTTTTGCAGCTCAGCTGGGTTATTTTTTTGGAAAACATATCAAACAAGTTGACTGCTGACATCTCATAGATTTCCAGGTATTCCCTTCAGGAGGCTCACGTCTTCATCAGTGACCTTCCTCACAAAAGACACAGCCTTCGCTGAGTTTGCAAGGCTTGTTTTTTCTGAAGCTTGAAAAACTTATTTTCCACAAAAACCTAATTATTAGTTTTTCACGTTGGTGTAGACTCTGATTTATTTTGTAAGGGATGTAAAATGTGGATGTTGCTATTTTTACAGGATCATATTTTTCTTAGAAAACGAGCTGCTTGCAGTTTTTATTAGTACATTTTGAAATTTTAACTGGTGAAAAGGAAATGTGCATAAAAGTTATGGGAACAAAGTTTTGGGTTTTTACTGACACACGGTCACTTCCTCATTTTTGGTGAGAAAAAGTGTATTTTCACAAGACGTCCAGTGGATAATTTCAAACGAGAAGTTTAGTTGGATAACATAAGGAGGGTTTTTACCTTCTAACAAAATCAAGAAAGACCTTAAATACTGCTTATGCAATTTGTCATCCACAACACATTCAAGTACGCAGAAAATATCAAGAGCACAAAAATTAAACAATAAAAACATTCAGTGTCATCACTCACCTTTCCGAGGTGGGATCCGCACAGTTGAGTGGATACTTGAGCTCAATGACGTCTCCGTTTTTCTCTTTCAGCTGCCCGTGATGCTCCATGTAATACTGCACCAGCTCAGCCAGAGTGGCAAACTTCTCCCCGCCGTAAAGGTCGTAGTAGTCTCCTGTGTTCTGGATCTTAATGTGGGTGACGGCTCCATTTCGTCTGCAGAAAAAGTGGAAACTTTTAGAGAAATGTTTCCCTCAGTGTAAGAACGAATCCTACAAGAAGCTCATGTTTTTGAATTTGAAACAGCTGCGACCAGCAGCTAAAAATGTTACAGTCGTCCTCGGCATCACGTGTCATCATAAAGTTACGGATGCATCATGACTGGATTTTTATGTTTTGGTTTTTTTCTCAAAAACAAACAGTACATCACGATCAGAGAAATAAGGAGCTTCCAGTTGTGTTGTGTATATTAATGTGTACTGTTGGGATGCAAAATACTGCGTATTTGTCTGAATGTTCAATTCTTTCTTTACTGTTGGAAAGAAAAAAAAAATTACACTCAACAATGATGCTTCCCACAAGAGTCTACGACGAACAGCTGATGAGTTATGGAAGGGGCGGGGCAAGCCATGATCGATCGATGTGTGTGTGTGTGTATGTTTCTATAAAGTTCGATCATGTTACATGAATGTGTTTAGAAGTTATGTGGCTTTTTGTCACAGGCCACGCCCCCTTTTGCCAGTTGGCCTAAACCGTTAATCAGCTGTACAAGCTTGTACTAAATCTTGTGCAAGTCTGTGAGGCCATTTGGAAGTTTTGTGACTTTTTTCAACAGGCCACTCCCATTGCCACGCCCCCTTTTGGCCACCCACCTTTACACACATCAACCTTTACACACACACACACACACACACAAAAACACACACACATACACAGTCACACCAATTTTCAGCCTCCCAGGGTGAAAACTGTGACCACCAAAGGGTGGGGAATTTTTGGAGACAGACAGGCAGGCAGACAGACAGACAGAAAGACAGACAGGCTGATCTATAGAGCAGCTTAAAGTCAAACAACATTGTAAAGTACCCTCTAACCAAATCTCACATAAGCAGTCAATGTAGCCTCACATGGTACTTCATGTGTATTTAGTTAAACAATACAGATGTCTTTGACTTAAAACATATTGAGAGTATAATGAATCTCAAAGGAAAACACAACAGTTTTGTGACAAAATCCAGATAGACGGCATTCTCTGTGTTGACTCACTGTAGGTGACCGCCATTATATGTGAAAATAGAAAAGGAGAACTTGTGGCAGATCAGACACTCAGCAGCATGTCACTTTGAATGTCTTACTGTTAAGTCTTGCAGAATGTGCACAAAAAGAGACGTGTGCTGGTTTGAACCAGCAGGGACGAGTCTGTCTCCCTGTGGAAATGTCTCCGCTTGCACAAGACGAGTGTGACTTGTTTTGTTTCCATAGGAAGCAGATCTGGTGCGAGATGAAAGACGCTGCAGCTAAAATATGAGACTGTTTCAAAAATAACACTGGCTACATCAGCTAAACGGAGTTAATGATACTTCATCTTAAAAATTTATGACTCGACAGGCTCGGGGATGAAAACCACAAACTGTTTTTTTATTATTAAAAGGCCTCTTCCTCTTTCAGATAACGCTGGCTTCCCACCATCACTCAAGGCAGTTCATTCTTCAGATGGGCAGAGTTCAGCAGGGAGACCTTCGTTTTGTTATTCCAGCATTAATGAAGAGCCTGAATATTACAGCACATTTACTTATTTTCAGGCCCATTGCAGACTTCAGAACAAGCGAAAAACAGAACACTGGCACATCATATTTGTCTGTTCACACATCCATCACACACGGAAACATCATCACTGATTTAAACTTGTGTCTATTTCTACCTTATAAATGCCATATTTGCTCTTATTTTAGCTCTGGTATGGTCTGCTGATACACCAGACAGACAGGCGACTGTCGGACGGTGTCGGGCTGCTGGTGACATTTTTCAGCCAGATGAGCTTGTGAATTGGCTTACGGAACCTGTTGGTGACAGAAATCATTCTGATTGGCTGTTTAACTAAAGTAAATCAGTGCACGAGAAGAGAAACAGAAGTGGGGAAAGCAAACAAACAAGTAAATTCAAGAAAGTTGTCGTTGAATGATGAGTACAGACTACCAGCATTTGCTGGCATGGAAAGCTATTTCCTTCATGTGCAGGCGCAGAATGTCAGCCTCGGCTGCCACTAGTTCTTTAATGTCGGTTTGGTGTGTCTGGGGCTCAAGCTGTCAGATGTTCACTCACCATGTCTGTTTGTTAGTTCAGTGCTGGGCAGGTAGTGTACTTTTGGTGTATGGGCGCTTTGTTGCTCAAAATAACTTTCTGCTGCTGCTAAGACAAAACTCATGAGATTCTGAGGCTGACAAAAATAAAACAATGACTCAAAATAGAATAAAATCAACTGTAGAGCTGAGGGGAACTGCAGAAAAAGGTGATAATTCTCTGCGGAGTCATCACCACTAGCAACATTTTTCAAATTACACAGCAAATCCTGTAATGCTGCTCAGTGCAGCACTAAAGCTGAGGTCGGCAACGTCTGCAAATCAAGCTCGCTGTGGCATGAGACTCTTAAGGAAGCAACTCGGCTGCACCCTCCTCTCCCCTCCCTGTTTTTGCTCTGGCTTGTGTTTTGTTTCCTAAGTTGTCGCTCTCTCTTCTAAGTCCAGTTTACACCAAAGATTCACGAGGAGACAAAACGGTTGCAGGGAGAGTTGCAGCGGTGTAAACTGGTCCGCTTCAGCTCGACTCAAGCCGGCTGACGGTGTCGCCTGCAACTCAGCTTGTCAGGTCGTCAGAGGCCAGAGGCACATCACTTGCTTTAACAGCCAACCAGCCTGTAGCGTCGTCACCTGTCGCTAAGAAGCGCAGCATAGAGCAGCCAACAGGGACACACACTCTCTAAAATCACCATGATTGGTCGAAAATATCCCGTGACGGTGTGAATCCAGAACCAAGGAGAGGTGCAGAAGTGGAAGTCTAGTGCTATCAGACCACCTTAGTTACAATATGCTGAAAGGTTATTATGGGATTTTTAGCACGACAACAACAAAAATAAACTGCCTACCTCGGCTTTATGTAAGCTATCCAACAGACTGCTCTCTCTAAAGCAAAATAGGCAAATTTAACTTTCTATCACATCCTTCACACAAACAAGAACATTCTCCCGTCTTACTCTAACAATGATTTCTCTTGTTGCAGGCAGCTGCTGCAAAATCATTGTTGCTTGAAGTTTGAAAAACAATAATTGAGTTATGGATGGAACATTTACTTCTTCTGGTCCTCAGTTTATCAAAACAACATGTAAGTAAGTGCGAGTGAGTGCACGCAAACTTTTCACAGCATGAGACGACGTTTTTTTGTCCAAACTCCTTGCCTGTTTTAAAATAACTGTCAGTCAACTCAGCATTTATCGCAGGTTCTAATCTGATTCGAATGTCTGTTCGTAGCCTCACCCTTTTGTTTATCTTTGGATCACTGGGTGCTTTTCTTTAACTTCAGCATCACAGCGACGGGAGGCCTGCGCGGTTGTTTCTTTTCAGCGGGACATCCCATTGAATGAGAGCAGCTGCGGGGGAGCGGCGCGGCTCTGCTGCTGCCTCCTCACAGGAGGGAAGGAGGCGGCGGGGAGCCGGCTATTGTCCCAATGAGAACAAAGATGAATGCATAAGTAATGAAGGCCCGGTCTCGCAACGCCAGCCAAAACGCCACTGCCGCTTTTCCCCCCAAAAGTAAAAGCGTAAAAAGTTTAGTTCGCCGCTGTGTTACTGAACGGGAGAGCGGCGGAGAGCGGCGCTGCATGAGCGGCAGCCGCCTGAACCGCGGTGCCCAGCGGCGGGACGGGACTGATGCCCTCTGCTCTCGACTCCTCAACAATCCACACAAGCCAATTCACGAGCTAAACAGCCAAATATCATCACCCAGGTCTCCTGGGACAAAGACGTTAATTTACAAAACCACGGGCGTGTTTGTATGACAGACTAAACGCTGGTAAAACATCAAGGGCAAAACACGCGAGGCGGTCTGATGCACGTTAGCGCATCACTGCTGAACCCGGGCTAGTGGCATTGTTTAACTAGCAGTTAACTACACACTGCTTAGCTGCCTCGCTTATTGATGTGACTGACTACGCTAACGTACGTTGTTTGCGTTGCGCTGTATGTTTTCGAGCGGTCAAGTTGTTGTAAAGCCGAAAGCCGCGGGTTAAAACAAACCTTAAGACACCTTCAGGCCACGAGAAATCGGTACTTTTAAGGGCCCCCTCGTGATACGCAGGGGGAGGCGACGTGGTCTCTCAAGACGGGTTAGCTTCTTGGTGGCTAACGCTACATATGTCCAGATTAGCTATGTAAGCATTAGCACTGCATAGCATTAGCATTGGCACATAACACAGGCCGAACATCCAAGGATCGGCTAAAGAAAAGGTGAACTCACCATTGGAGAGATTGATGAGGGCAGCATCTTGCGTACTTTTCACTTCTAACCGCAAGGGCTGCTGCTCCGAGTGTCGTTGTATGTCTCCATTCGCGTCTCCGATGGAGAGGAGCCGCACACCGGGGAACACCGAGACCGCCATCTTCGATCTGGAAGTAGAGACAGGTCGGTGGCGCTCACATCCAACTACGCACTGCTCTCTGCTGGAGGCAGACCGGGCATCAACACGAGAAGTCGCCCCAACAGCGCCATCTGGCGGATTGAAGCGGGTACTGCGTAAACACAGGCGGCTACGTCATGACCTCCGATTCAGGAGCCCTCATTAAAGTAGATGTTAAATATAAATATATACTGTTTTTCTCCCTTTTTTTTGTATATTTACAGTTTGTTTACTGAGTGTTTGTATGTTCAGAAGCTTATTAATAAAGATTTAAAAAAACAAAAAAGACAAATAGATATTTAAAACAAACCATGAGTATAAATTTTAAGTTATTTGAAATCTACTTACGTCATTATGGTTTGCGGAGTGTAATGTTGAGTTGTTGTCAAATTCTAATTATTCATGTTACTCTGCCTCTGGGTGAACCAATAAAAATGGATCTGTGTCTTAAAGTTATGGCAAAGCAACTGTCATAGAAAATGGGAAAAGTCATTCTAATACTATCAGTGTATAGCTTATCCATCACATATTTATATTAACAGTCACTTCACAGATCACCAAAACAAAATTGTGGTAATAAATTCATGTGTTAAAATAATAAATGACATATTCTTTATAGCCACTGAAAGTTTCTTTTCGTTGTTCCTTCCTTAAAATTGTCCACTATTGGACATGTTATTGTAAAACAATGCAGTAACATATCTACAGTAATTGATATTTGCATTTTTATTTTTGCTCGATTCCCCTCACAGAGCGCAGACATCTTAAAGGTTTTGTCAGTGGTACAAGGCAGGGTCAGTTTGCAGCCTGTAATCGCAGCTGTGTTTCAAACGCAGGATGTATGACATCAGGAAAATGGAGTGCTGAGAGGACTTGAGTTCCCAAAAAACACGATTTATATATTATTTTATCCTGAAGTCGGAAACATTTTTTTACCCTCTTCCCTTGTACTTTGCAGTAAAACAGTCAAGTTTTCTATGGTTAATGTTATCAGCAGATGTAGGATGTCATTGTTTTGCAAGTCACAAGTAAGTCTCAAGTCTTTGCTCTTAAGTCCAAAATCATAAACTAAGAATTTCGAGTCCTAATCAAGTCATTAGCATTCTTCACCAAATGAAATTCCATTTTAACAAAAGAGTTACAATCTATTAAATTTAGACAAATTGTGAATGTTTTTTGATTTTTTTTTATTGACTTCTTAAAACCAACTGACAAGATCAGTGTGACTGAACTCGATGACACACAAAATGAGTGCTGACATTGCACTCAGAATACAGCACTAACCAGCACCACAACAGAATTACAGGCATTTTGTTTGTCCAAATGAAATAAAACTAAATGTAAAAGCAAAGCAGTGAACAGGTTCGAGGTATAGTTGCTGTTACTCATCTACTTTGTGGAGTGAGTGTGTGAAAACACGTTCTACTGGCCAGCAGTGGGTTTAAGCTGCTACATCAAGTTCTTCGTAAATGAACAACATATCAAATATACTAAAAACCCAAGTGATGTTAATTATCTCATGCATTCTCAAGTCATGAGGCTCAAGTCCAAGTAAAGTCACGAGTCACTGGTGTTAAAGTCCAAGTCAAGCTGTAAGTCTTTTATGATTTTGTCAGGTCGGGTCTGAAGTCATCAGATTTGTGAATCAAGTCTACACCTGTGATTATCAGCATTTATTTGGATGCAGAAGGATTCATGACAGATACAGCTTCACAGAGAGATGACAATACAAACACAAGGTGACTTTCACAGCTGAACAACGACAGCACACATAGGATGAGAGGAGACAGCTGAACTGTACGAACTGGACGGGATCACAATTCACCTGTCATCTTTTCTCTTTTCTATCTAAGGTTTCTTTTGGTCAATAAATTACATTTACCCAGCGAGTACAAAATGAAAGGCTAAAGATTTGTCCTTTAAAGGCTCCCGTTTCATCAAAATGCATGACATGGATCGTAGCTTAAAAACAGCTGTGAGTAAATACAGTCCTTTTGATTTTGCTCTTGCTTGCAGGTATGAAAAGAAATCTAAACGCAGTGAAGGAAAAAAAAGGTCTGGTGGTGAAAAAAAATCCAGTTAAGGTTTTGTTTTGTTTTTTTCCTTCCTCCCTTCACTGACACGTGGCACAGATGTGATTCATGGATAAACATGTTCAAAAGAAAAAACAGAACTTTTGTCTCTGCTTTGGGCAGAGTTCACAAATAGAACAAATCAGATAAGAATCTGCCAGTGTGACTTTCATGGGATTTTAGTAATCTTGTCATCAAGTCCAAGTCTAAGATTTTGTTTATTTTACTGAACAACCACAGTAAAAAGTGCAGTTTAACAGTAAAAGCAGGTGTTGACAAGTGGTCAAAATATTGGATAAGATCAAAAAAACTGAATTGGCATTAAGACCTTCTGTGCAAAGTTACTATAGTATAAATGTCTGAACCTCACATACTGAATGAAAACAGCTACAGCATTTTAAACAGTTATTCAGCTGAAATTGTCAGCATCATTCATCATATTCTGTGTGTGTGTGTGTGTGTCTTGGCTTCATCATCACAGGCAATGGGGCAACCCGACAGCAATCCACACTGGAACGATCAGGCGTCTGTTTGAGTGTTTCGCACTCCTTCACAGCCCTAACAAGACAAAAGGAGAAGCACGTTTTATTTCAGGAGACTTGTCTGCTCGTGCTCTAAAAGAGAGCAGAGTCACTGTTTAGCAGGTCAAGGAGGTACAACACAAAAAGTGTCAGAGGTTTCATTCCCATAAATCTGATAAAATAACACTGTGGTAATGATTTTAATGCCATTTATTATATAACAAAGCATCACGATAAAGATAGTAGTGTTCTCTACCTTGAACAAAGAATAATTTTGAAGAATGACTTTTTTTTGTATGAAATTTAAGATGAATTTGATGAAACTGTCATTAAAGCAAAGCGTCTCAGTTTCTGTCTCAGTGTCGTTGGAAGGTTGTTGGTTCAATCCCTCCACCACCTCTAACAAGAAGTTCTTTACAAGATACTGTACGTCACATAGTCTGAGGACTGGACAACAATTATAGAAATGCAGTCAATTTATCATTAGCATGGAAATTTGACAAATGGAACAACAGTAGGCTAGTGTGCATTTATCGCCATAAGTGAGAACATTTATATTCTGTACTTTCAGGCTACAACCTCACTTTAAAAATTTGTCAAGTTAGATTAAGATAAATATTTTTGTAATTATTTGATATCTTGGTGTAAATTAAAGACTGTGGGTAATTAACGTACTTGAACAAGTCTAAGAAAATAATTATTGTGTAGGTTTATATCAAGAAAGAAGCTAAATAATTAACTATTGCTAATTTATAAAGAAGGGGTGGGATTAAATAAGTTGACTTCTTCCCACTCCTTTTCGAATATGCCAACCAAATCAATGAGTGTTCCTGTTTTTACTTTTTTTAAAAATGTACTTTTAATGTCTGTCTGCAATTGCATGATCGTTTTGCTTTCTTTTTTTCTTTCTCCGTGTTCAAAATAAACAAACCAAATATTTGTCAAGTTTCAATGAAACATCAAAAATGAATGTGGTAATGAGTAAAATCTGTCAAATCAACACAGAAATTTTCAGAGTTAAAGTATCTGTGCATGACATTTGTAAAAGTGTGACAATGTATTAGCGTTCCTGATGGTCTAAGAACTTGTTTATGAAAATAAAAAAAAGTGTTAAACTGTCAGACTTTGTATTTTAAATTCACATTCACCAACATGTCACATCTCGTTATTGATGCCTTCAGAGATTATTTGTGGAAGTCACGATAGTTTCCGGAGAATCTCACAATCGCAGAAAAGAAAATGATTCAGTAACACAGTAATAACGGTTTGATTCAAGCCAAGTGAAAAAAAGAGCCGCACTCACACCTCAGAGGAGGACACATGACTTGGGAGGCCTGAATGGGTTATCGCTGGAGGGCACCCCGGTGAGCAGAGGGTCTTTGTGAGCATTTTGCAAACAGAAGGTCTTCAGCTCTGTAGCAGCCTGAGAAACCTGTGAGATATTCCACATATCACAGGAAGGACAGCGTTAGTGATCAGAGTTCTTTCAAGAAGCTTGAGTTAAAAAAGCATCGAGATTTGAGCACTAAAGCTGCCGCTGTTACACCGTCTGTAGTGCAGAGAAGACGCGATAATTCTAAGGAAATTTGGTGATTATGGTCAATATCTTGTCATGGACTGAGCCCTAAAGACCCCACAGAGAATCCTAAAATCAAATCTGCCAAGTCACGCCACAAGTAAACTAACTCCGCTTCTAAACACTACGGCAAGTGAGTGATCTAATGCTTTAGAGCCTGATTCACACAATTGACAAAAAGTCAAGAAATCTGAGCCTCTGCTTCTTCATGTCTGTCATTTTCAAAAATCAATACGGCAATATGTCGTGATATTTATTTTCCTGACATCTGCATCGATTTCCAGCTTCGAAAATCGATATTTAAAAGTATGTATTTATATATATATTTTAAAGGGGTTGTGAGCTACAACCTCCTCATTTATAAGTAAAGGTCTATCTGTATCTATATCATGTGGGAGGTGTAGGATCCCACAGCGTATGTACAAATGTATGTAACAAAACAGAAGCCTGCGGGTTTAGTTTAGGCTTCCCTCGTAAGCCTAGCAGCCTCGCCTGCAATACTTTTATTCTGCACTTTGTGGATGTATTATTTTCTTTAAATTATTTGTATAGATCCCACCAATACACTCTTCTGGCCTCTGTTGCTTGACTATTGTTTTTTGATCTGGCTTTCATTGCCCCACTTTGAAGTGCTTTGAATCCCTGCAGGACTACTGCCTGTTGTGAAAACTACACAGCTATCTGTGAGTCTCTACAGGAAAACAGTTGGATTCAGACGTCACTAGTTCAGATTAGGGGTGGGTATTAGCAAGGACTTCACAATATGATACGCATCACAATACATGGATCACTGTACCATTATATCATGATACACTGCAATATTCCACATAGTTCACTGAAAATATAAAAACAGAGCTAAAATACGAGTTGCTGTGTATCACCTGGGCAGTCTTAACACATCACATCACATTTATGGATAATTCAGCAGACAAACTGATGCAAAATTTATTTCGAAATTTAATTTAAAATGTCCTTTCCCACTTGTTTGAACAGCACTGGTAAATTACCAAATATACCGACGTAGCTGCCATAACATCCAAATTAAAAATAAAATTTAAGTGCACTCTTACACTTGAGGTGGACACACTGAAATCGAAAGCATGAAAATAAAGTGCGTAAGTGTTCTTTTGTATCATTGAACTTTAGGGGTGGATATTGGCACAGACTTCACAATATGTTATGCATCATAATGCACGGGTCGCAGTACGATGTGGTATGTCATGAAAATAACTACTGTGATATATTTCCTCATCGATTTTTAAACACAGTCCTAGTTCATTGTTTTTACCTGTACAGTGTAAACTGCACTTTTTTTTTTTACAATCTGTCAAATATTGAGGTTTTCTTTTTTAAAAACTGTAGCAAACTACTCAGTTGAGCATTTTTAGTTTGTTTGATTGTTCGTACAAATCCAAGTAAAATTGTAGGAGCAAAACTTCTGAGCAGGCTGACATGAACAAGGCTGTGTTTTACCTTTTAATCCCACTTTTTAAATTGTGAGTAGTAAAATATTGGGGGTTTTTTTAAGACAGAAAATACAGTTTCTCTTAAAGGATGTGTCAATAACAGCAATTAGTAAAAGATCGTAGGCTACAATGAAAAGACAAAGACAGAAAGAAAATGTTTCACAGTTGCTGCTAACATTCTTTGCCTCATATCACAGTAATCAGTCGGTTTTTATTCTCGGTCCAGTGCTATTTAAGGACACATGCAGTTAAGTAAAGTAATAAAGGGTAAACTTAAAAAGCTCAGGCTTCAGTCTACACCTTTTTTTCGGTCAAAGAAAACAGAGAAACTGAGAGTGAGAAAAAATTTGATTATTGTTTTTGTTGTTGCTGTTGTTTGTTCGTTTGTCATTTTTGTATGTCACATAATACCTATAACCAAAAAATAAGCTAACTAAACTAAGAAACCATCCTTCACAGTAGCATTTTTACGATTCTTCCACCTTGACTCAACCACAAACTAAAGTCTTCGGTTTCCACTTGAACAAAAATTAAACTACTGTTCGGACTGTCTGTAACTAATTGCAAGAATTTGTAGGCTGAGTGAATTTCTGCTGTCCTCCGGCAGCTTACAGCAAACAAAGACACACACTTGAAACTAGTCTGACTTCTGTTCTAAAATAA
>JAQFJB010000011.1:19721131-19745220 GCA_029874875.1 Naso minor | reverse complement strand
AGGCTGCCAGATTTGTAAAGTTATCCACACAAAAGTTATATAACTTTGTTCAGCAAGTCCTTGTGGTGCTGTACATCTGGTCGTTTCATCGATACGACTCACAGTTTTGCCACAATACCCACTTGTTCGAGGTGTGCGATCAGGGCAATTTCTCTGTCTCTGTATGTTAGATCCAATATTGAGGTGTCAAGTTACAGTTGAACACAGCAGATGTTGATTGGCTAATTAAACACACACATGCTTAAATATCTCTGTGAGGACATTTCAAACTAATGCAAACAAAAGCACACAAACTCTGGTTTTGATATCTTTATGCGGACACTGATTAAAAACAAACTGTCTCTGTGGGGAATGGGGAAAAATATTTACTGAGCAATGGCAACACTGGTTTGGCAATCCAGCACAGAGCATCAGGCACATGCAAAATTTCTAAGAGAAATTTTAGTAGTTTCATAATTATCCTCCTTTGCTCCCTGAAGCCAAGCAGCAAAAGTGACAATATGCAAATAAGCCTACTACTGTTCCATTTTTGGATGAACTTAATATGCAAGAGTAGTCCTTCATGCCACTGTTTATAACACATAACTGTTTAAAAAGAGCGCTTATTCTTTGCTGGACGGCCACTTCCAAAAAAAAAAAAAATAAAAAAAAAAAGGGGATATAAACTAAGAGTATACCCACCTCTCCAGGCACCTCTACGCCACCGGTGGATGTAGACTAGTGTAAAATACAATAGAACTAAGATTATTAATGCATCCAACATGAGGGTCAAGAACCCTCAAAGGGTCTCCAATAAATCTAAGTCTTTTACCAGATGATTAAAGGTATGCAAACAAGATAGATATTTCTGTCCTTCAAATGAAATTAGTTTGACTGTTCACAACTCAAGGTCCCGCCTGGTTAAACATGGTTTCATTTACATTTGAAAGGATTTACAAGCCAAGAAAGGTCTGGAACTGCTATCCTAAAGTGCAAGCTATTGTTGCAGTGTATCAATACAGCCCCAAAGCCTTAACTGAATCAAAGTAGATTAGAACTTTGTAAATCTACTACATGTTGTTGTATAGCAGCTTCTAACCATATTGGATCTTTTCAAATGTTTTCAGACTTTCAAGGTACTAATTTGTCATAATAGGGCTTATGTAATGTGGTAAAACTGGGCACTTAAAATAAGAATTCAACAAAAACACTATGCATAACAAAATTATTCGTTGAAGTCTTGTGTGACAGATTGACATCACTTAGATTCATTCCTCCCCAAATGAGTCACATTGAAATAAAGAAGAGTCACTTTTCTCCCATTGAACCACTAGGTGGAAACAAACAGCCATCAACGTTTCTGCCAACACTCAGGTGGAATAAAGGGTTTGTTGTTACTAATACCGCAGCAGTTTAGGTGCACACATGTATTCGGGAGTAACTGCACCATTCTATATTTGGAATACAACACTGATATTTGCAAAAACTAGTATGTCTTTTAAAAATCTTTAAAAACTTTTAAATTATGAAATGAAATCAAACCTTTGCAATAAAGTCTCCCAATGTTCAGAAGCCATGAAAGAGAAATGCTATTTAAGTTCATTCATGCAACACTGCACTAATATTGTCCTTTTTACTTCAATTTACTTTTATTGTTTTGTAGATCCAGATTACTGATAGAGATACTCAATATAATTAACAAATATGACGCCTTAAAATGACAAACAACTGTGTTTCTTGGTGCAGAAACCATGCAGTATACTAAAAAGGAGCAAAAAATATTAGGAAAAATTTAAGGACGCCTGCTGCGTGGTTATACTGTCAACGGTGTGTACTGCCATTCCACACACACACAGAAACAATTACAGCCAACAGCCACACAAACTTTGTAGGCCAAACAGCTAATTTGATGACATGTGTGGTGATTTGCTGAGTGACGAAAGCTAGGCAGTTGCCAGGCAGTCGCTAGAATGTTCTGGATGATCACTAGGTCTTTGCTAAGCGGTTGCTAAGTGGTTGCTAAGGTGTTCTGGGAGATCACTATACCATTGCTAGAAGTTGCTTGGGTGTTCTCACTGTTCATTAGGGCATTGCAAGGTGGATGCTAGGGTGCTGTGGCTGGTCCCCAGGGCATTACTATGCAGTTGCTAAGGTGTTCTGGGTGGTCGCTAGGGCTTGGTAGGCGGTTGCAAGGGTGTTCTTGTGGTCACTGGGGCTTGCTAGGCGGTTGCTAGGGTGTTCTGGATGGTCGATAGGGCTATTTTGCAAATTAAATTAAATTTTGCAAAAATTTAAGTGCGATCATTAAACAAAGTCATAGCAGGTGTGTCCCAGTTAAGTCACACATTTCAATGCACTTTTTGACTAGTATGCACCAAATAAAGTTATCTCGTCAGTTCTAAATAAATAAGTATGAGGAACTGTAATAGGGTACGCTTTGCAACGCAAAGAGCACACGCACTGCAGGTCCTTTTGCTCCTTTGCATTGCACAGCAGGCGCCCAAATAAAAGGATCTCCAACTTTATCTGCTGTAATGTTCGAGCAGTGAATCATCAAGAAGTATAATCCAGTAACTCAATATAAAATATTCTGAAATTGGCCATTCTGCGTAATAATTCTACTTCTGGCACTTTAAGTACTTACTGATGCTTACTTTTGTGTTTTTACTTAGTAGGCCTCCATTTTGAATCCACTACTTTTGCTTGTAACAGAGTAATACATTGTTGAATTTCAGTTTTAATTTATTTAGGTCTCCATACTTTTTTTTAACCACTGCTACAAAGTAACTACAGTAGTAATCGTAGCAGTTTGGAGAAGAAAAAAAAGGGGGAAAAAATCTAGTGAAATAAAAAGTAGGCCTACAGTTTTCCTGTAGAAATTTATTAGTTAAAAATTGTACATATTTACAGTACTTGATTTATGTTGATTTATTCCCTATCTATGTGTATTATTTTATTTAGGCTATTGTAATTATTTATTTTTAAATTATTTACACTTAGACAGCAGTGCACGGCTGAGCACGTAGACTCGGTGAATGTGTTCGATTTGATCATTTATCCTTCTGACGTAACTCCGCGCGGTGGCAGAACATGTGTGATGTTTTTATCAGGAGTTTTAATCAAGCATCCACGGGTCAAAGGTAAAATTTTTGCTGTAACAATAGTGTCAATATAAGTGTCATATTTTTAGTGTAGGAGCTGAAGTCCGGTGTTCTTTAACTTACAATATGCTGAGAGAATATTATGGGATTTTTGCCCAATGACACCAAGAATAAACTGCTTATCAGAGCTTTAGCTTCAGGAGTAAGTTTTTAAGTTTTTTAAAAAATAATTTTGCTAATGCGTTGTCTTTTTTTCCTTGTTTCAGTGCTTTTGTTCATCAATGTGGACACACAGCATGAATTGGTAACCAGGGCAACGCCCTCGTCTTTCTGCTGCCGATGGAGGAGTCCTATGTGAGTTTTTTATCCATCAACCAGAAAGTGAGTGTTCAAACCCTCCGACACTCTGAATACTGACTTTCCTCAGATAAGAAGCCCTAAAATGAGCTGAACCAACGTTCTGACTGCTAACTACTTCCTCACGTGGTTTTTAACGCTGAAGCTGGACGAGAGATTCAGGCAGAACTCTTTCTACACAGGCTCAGTTCAGTTTGTCTTTTGTCATTTCTTCAGTGTCCGCTCCAGAAGATGCCCCCTATAAATGATGTTGTGGACGTGCTGCCCAAACTGAAGGCCATGTCTCTGGCTGACCGCGCCATGTTTGACAGAAGCATGAGAGCCTTCGTCTCGTACGTGCAGGCCTACGCCAAACACGAATGAAGCCTCATCTTCAGGGTCAAAGGTGAAAACACTTTATATCACAGGTTCACTTCTGTGGAAGACGTTAAGCACAAATGTAACATTTTGTGTTTAATTCCTCTGTCTAGATCTGAACTTTGCCACCTTGGCTCGAGGCTTTGCCCTCCTGCGCCTGCCGAAGATGCCGGAGCTGAGGGGGAAAACATTTCCTGATTTCACGGAGACGACAGTCGACACAGAAACTATCCGCTACAAGGACAAGAACAGAGAGAAACAGAGGCAGAAGATGCTCGCAGAGCTGAAAGAGAAAGACAAGACTCCCTTTCCCAAAAAGAACTTCACTAAGAATAAAGCCTGGTCCAAACAGAAGAGCAAGAAGGAGCGCAGGAAAAAGACGGCAGCCAAGAGGAAGCACGAGGTATTTCCACTCAGTGACCTGTGTTCATGTGAAATGCTTCAGAGTTCTATTTATTCATGACTCTCCTTTTTTCTTTCGTGTCTGCAGGACTCTGACATGGATGACGAAGACGTAAAGGAGCTTTTAAATGACACTCGCCTCCTGAAGAAACTGAAGAAAGGACAGATCAGCGAGGAGGACTTTGAGAAACAGATAACAAGCGTCTCAAAGTCAAAACACAGAGCAGACGGACAAACACACGAGAGCTGTGAGGACGAGGACGTGTGATCAAACGGCTGCATTCGACTCCGTCTACGTGGAAGTTCATTCAAACTCAAAACAACACCTGTGACGTTTGGAGTTCCGTCTGAAAATGGATTTTATTGCGAGTTGTGAGGCACAGTTATAAATAAAGCTTGATGAGTTCATCGCTGACAGCAGACGGGGTGAGGACGCCGAGGTCAGTGAAGAGGAGGGTGATGAGGGAGGGAGGCGTGTAGTCGATCATCGGATGCTCGTCTGACAGGTTCGTCGCAGTCTTCAGCGTGTCTGCTTTGTACTGTGGAGACGAGACAAACACGTGTTATACTTATTACAGAATAAAATATGTAACACCACTGAATTCTCTGATGTCTGACCTTAAATTTATCCGGCACGTCCTGCTGGTTGAGCGGATACAGACGGACAAACTTGAAACTCTCTGCCACGACGTAGAAGGGTTTGTTGTGAGCTTTAGAACACATGGCCATCTGATAAGTGCCGATCTGCAAAAGCAAAGGTGGAACATTTAATCTGTTGTTTAACACGAGCAACATCAATATTTATCCGTCTGAAACCTGGGATCTGTATCACAGAGCAAGATTAGCAGGTGTCACAGCTTACTTTGGAATTAAAAGAGAAGAGCAGATCATTTACAGGACCATTCCAGTCTGTGTTTGACTTGTCACCAAGCACAGATCTACTAGAAATATTGTTCAAATGTGACCATGTGTTTACTTTAGTAGATGTCAGACTGCATTTTTAAAGCCCCTTCACTGCCATTCATGTTGAAACAGGGCATAGAAACACTATAGGACATGTGAAAGTTGTTGGGTAAAGGTAATTCACCCTTCTAAGGAGAACGTCTGCATTTATTTGGTTATTACGCCTGGAAAACTAATTCCTTGCAAAGGTACTATATTGGTCACGTACACAGTGTGCAGTGAAATGTGTTCTCTGCATTTAATCCATCCCTGAGGAGCCGTGGGCAGCCACGGCGCAGCGCCCGGGGACCAACTCCAGATTCGGAGCCGATACCTCGGTCAAGGGTCCTGACTGGAGACGGACCTAACAAAAGGGGAATCTGGAGCTCCCGCAGAAAACCCACGAGAACACGTGGAGAACATACAAACTCCACACACAAGGGGGATCAAACCCTGTACCTTCTTGCCATGAGGCCACAGTGCTAACCACTGAGCCACCGCGTCACCCAGTGCTGCCTTTCTATCTCGAATATTAGCGTGAAGGATTTTGACACAGACGTTCTTTTTAACTAACGTCACATTTTCAGCTACTTTCTGTAACATTTACTGAATATGGACAAAATGTAAACAAACACCATATCTCACAGACAAGCTATTTTGGGGGAAATGGGCGGGGTTTCTGTAACCTATGTGGACAATTACATGTAGGAACACTGGGAGGCTCCGTAAATTTTGTGTCTGGAATCAAAGTGAGAAAAGTTCAGATCTGCTGCAGCAGAATCAGAGATTTTGTCCTTTTTCATTCCAGGATTTTTTCTTCCTTGTAAAACTTTTAGTCTGACTCACGACATGAAGACTCTGGTTACAAGCCTGCCATTTGACCTTTAGGCCTTTTCTGTATCTGTGCTGTGCTGTGCTGTGCTGTGCTGTGCTGTGCTGTGCTGTGCTGGCCTGGTTTGATTTGGCATGGCAGGGATTTTCACTCCGAAGAACGTTTTAGTGATGTTGTGTTTATCTTGAGTCCATTGTTGCCTCTGCTGTGAGTGTCCTTCACATGTCAAGACACATTTGTTATCTTTACATTTTGTGGAGTAAAATCACCTTTTCAGAGCTCGAACTCTATCACACTGATGCGCTCACAGCAAGACTGGAAAAGAACGAGTTCACTGGGTTGGCTAAAAACACCTCTGATCCTGAATTTCACTGAAAACTCACCTTGTTGATGATGCCTCCGCTCTCAACGACTCCCTCTGCACCGACAATAACCAGGTCGACTTTCTCCAACACATACCTGTGAAAAATGACCAAAACATACAAAATAAATGACTGAATACAGAAACTTTTTGTTTTTTTACATGTGTAATAAATGATTTACCCCACAGCTGCATCCAGGACAACTGTTACTGGAACACTGAGTTTTCTCAGGGCTTCTGCCATCTGTCGCCTGAATACAGAAAGGATTAAAAAGAACGAAAAGATTCAATGAGTGTGTGTCGTCTCCTTTAGAATAAAACAGGACACAGTTCAGTGTCAGTATTCACTCACCCAGCTGAGTCGGGCTGAGATTCAGTCACATAGACAGAGAAACGTTTCTTTTCCCCTGCAGCTTTTTCCAGCACTCTGAGGACGACTCTGGAGTACGAGTGAGTCAGGATTTTCTGTGAGGGAAACATTTTCAACACAACGAGAAATCACTGCATGTTTAAACAATGAACTGTATGTGTGCCGTTGTTTAAGCTGTGCTGCATGAAATCCAGAAATCTGCAGCCAAACTTCGATATGAGGTGGTCAGATTGTAGAGCTGCTTGTCGTCCAATAACTACTGATGGGTGACGACGTTAACAAGCGACACTGTGCTGCACTTCTTGTAGATCTGTCCCGGCTTTTTTGTCTCAGTTACTGACAACATTTGGTTAAATAAGTTATTTTTTCAATGGGCCATGACATGAGTTCAGACTGTGTTTTCAAATGGTGTCAAATTAAAGTGACGACGAGGAACTTTCAGTTTTTGTTGCTTCTAGCGCCTCATTTGGACAAAAGCGGTAGTGACACAAGCGCCTACTGTCATAAAGATCTTTGCTTGTGTGTGCCAGGCAGGCAGAACTCGGCACAACACCGGCAACGCCTGCATTTGTTTTAGATGTGAGAGAAAGAGAGACTGCAGGATGGATCGTGATGAGGTGATGTATTTATATGAGACTGAGAAATAAGTTACAAGCCAGTTGCACAGCAGTTATGTCCCCCGAGACCGATTACCTCTATTTCCTGTAGGCTAACGTCACACAGCCATTTGCATTAACGTCACATGCTAATGTGCAGAATCATGAAACGGTTTCACAAATACTTGAAAGTTCCTCGTAGTCACTGTCAGTATCAGGATCAGTCCCCCTGCTATTTCCTCCAGACGTCACCTTGTGCCTTTGGTTGTTGGTTACTGTCGGTCCACCAAAGCTCTGACGGTTCGTATGTTTGTGCAGAACCATCACAGTATGAGGGTTGTGGTCTCATGCACCTAGAACACGCCAGGAGGCGACCAGTATGTGGGTTTGCTGATGTTACTGGCTGCTGTTGGCCTCTGGCTGATATATCGGCATCTGTGTATGTGGTCTCTGACATGCGCCGATATTAAAACTGTTTTTTAAGGCCAGAAAAAATGTTTGGACACGTGATTCAAATGGTGCAGCCATGAAGTTTGTCCAGCAGAGGGCGGTCTGTTATTTAATAACTATTAAGTGAAGAGTTTCCTGTTCAGTGCTCTACTTGGAATACAGTTTGTTAAAATGTAACTATCCTGCCTACATTACATATCTCTGTCACATGGATTTGATAACCACATTCAGACAAGATTATTTAAATATTAGTTTGGCCAATATATTTACTATTGGAGATTTTTTGCTCCCTAATATCAGTATCAGCCCCAAAAATCCACATATTGTTGAATTTAAGTTCAATTTTAATACAACAGAGCATTTTAAGTGATCATGAATTTGTTTCCCATCTTGCTTAAAAACCTAAAAACTCAAACTGGATTTTTATATTTCACTATTGACACATTGCGGAGGCCACTGTGCTTTCTACATTATACTGCTCAGTTCATCACTGCACACAGCTGCCACACTCACTCCTGTCAGTTCAATTACGTTATCAGAGGTCGTCAGTGTGCCTGTTTTTATTAATAAAGCCTTTCTGTCCGAGGTGCTGTGATTGTTTTCTTGTGCACACGTCGTGTCGTAAAACACATCTGGATCCTAATGAGCCTTTCTGAACGATTAAAGCTTGACCTACAGTAAATACTCACGGCGCCATCTTTGATGAAGGTGTGACAGAGTTTGGCGACTTTGGTCCTGGACATGGAGATCTTCTTCACAAAAAGTTCTCCTCTCTCCTCCATCACTTTCTTACAGCGAGACAGATCCTGACAGGAAGAGAAACCGAAGTTTACAGTTTGCATGTATCAATACAGATTTTTGATTGGAGTCAAAGTAATTATCACAGGTTTCCTCTGGGCCTGTGACTTCTCATTTCAACAAAACGGAAAACTCCCACTGTTACAATTCCCCCTTCGTGGATCAGGAAGAAAACACAATCCAAACAAAAGGATGGAGGCACTCGGTGGAAAAGAAATGTTACTGAGAAGGATTTTCACTTTATTTGCCTGACTCAGACTGCTAAAGCTGCATATTAGTCCATCTTTTCCACTGGACTCACTCCAGGAAATCATCTTTTTATCGCCACTACAGACACGAGGAACACCTGCAGCCAGAGCAAACTGTACCTCTGTGTTTGTTCATGCAGGAATGTTTTAATGACAGACTTGAAGCAGGCAGTCGTGTCAGGAGTAACTCTTCGGTCTGAGCCCCAGTGTTCAGCAGTGCAGGACACGAACCTGGTGCTCCAGTGATGTGAGGCTGATGAAGCGCAGGAAGAGCTCTCCTCCAGAGGACACGGCCACAGAGGAGTCCACTCCTGTCAGGCAGTCTGTGGCCCACGTCAGGCTCTCCCTCAGGCCCAGGATGGTTTCTCCTGCAGGGGCAGGGACAGCTTGTCAACAGAGAATGTGCTTCAGGAAAAAAAAGGAGCTTAAATAGTAACGGGTGCAGCCAAATAATGCAGGAACTGAATGAAAACACCTTTGTCTCTCTTGAGGAATTCCAGCAGAGTGCGGATAGCGGCCACAGCTGAAGCCATGTCCGGGTCTTTCCTCATCTGAGCCCTGAAATACTCCACCAGCTCTGAGCGGGGACACGGCGAACCCGGTCATTCACAGCACAAACACCCACAAAATACAAGCAGAATGGGAAACCTGAAAAACGTCACGTTACCTTCTTCATTCATCCTGACGCCTCAACGCAGCGTTAAAGCTTTTCTGTAGGGTTAAAACAAACTGTAGCTGATATTTGCTGGATTCAGTGAGTCCACAGTTTTGTTTGACACATGCCGAGCTGCTGCCTCCGTCCCCGCAGCCTTCGTTCAAATAAAATTAAGCACACAATTCAAAAATAAGTCTTTTAACCAAACAGCTTCAGTCCCGCTTCTAACATTACTGCCACAAATCACCGTTTAAGTCTTTCGGGAAAGTTTTGTTATCGCTATTTGCCGAGTTACAGTCTGTCAAAGAGCTGCGTGTTGATGTGGCGCAAAGAGATGACGTAGCACGTTGCGTTTCCCTCACGGCGGCGTGCCTCCTTCACGTGCTGTCGGAAATTTTAACACACATTTGAATGTGACATGAAAGCAGTTCAGACTGATTTACTGTTTGCTGGAATTTGTTTCAACGTGATTGAAGCCTGACAGAATTCAGAGCTCCTCACTAGTCAATTTAGTTTCTTTCCTAACTGTAAGACAAATAACGTTAAACCACAACCGCAGAACAAAATTAATCAGATACTTGTTTCTTTTTCTTTTCTTTTCTTTTCTTTCACGGTCAACTATACAGCTATGGTTGGCTATTGGTTATGTAAGTGTGATCAGCCTTCAATTAAATAAGTATTGGTGTGACAGTATTTGCACATCAGTTACACACAATTTGTTACATAAAATCATAGCTTATTAATATCACCAAAGTGTAAAAAAAAAAACTAAAATAAAGTAAAATAAAATAAAATAAATTAAATCCTCATGGCAACTGTGCTGTAGAATGGGGACCTCACACTGTGTGGCCGACCAAAGCACAGAGTCCAAACTTTTGCGGGACTTTTGGAGAGAAAAGTCCTGCTTGTTCCTGTTCTTTGTATATTTGCTGATGTTCTGTGACTTTAGTTCAAACTGTTGGAAATCAAGGCACCAACTCAAAAATGTAATGAAGTGAGGCTAATGACTGAAGTTAAATGGACTGATTAAAGATAAATTTGTGTTTATCATAGTGGAGGATCATGTTGGCTAACTTTACATCAGGCTTAAACTGCGCAGTCAGCTGGTTTTAGAGTCTTTTTTTTGTCTTTGTGTGTGAGTTGTCGGCAGGTTCTGAACCAGCTGTCTGTTATCTTGTAAAATGGCAAATACCTTAAAAGAGGATGAGGGAAAAAATGTAACTTTTAAAGAATAAGTGCACACAATGTTTCTGAAATTGCGTCCCATGGGGAAGAAGCGCCCATGTCCAACAAGGGTCCTAAAAAAATATTAGAACATGTAATGCTTGTTTTTGACAGAAAGCAAAACACCTAAAGGGTCTGCATGAACAATCAAAGTTTCAAAAGCAATGGTTACAGTGTGCCTTTTAAAAAGAAATGTGCAGTTTGTGCTGCAAAACATGAAGTGATTTATGAAAACCTGCCGTCCGGGCCTGTTGATTTAATATTACAACTGGATACAGCATTTAAAACAAGAGGAAAAAGCTGATTTACAGTTCTGTTTCCTTAGTCTGGTGCTAATTGCTGATTATAATCAGTTGTTATAAGCAGAGTGTTCATAAGTGACTATCTTTTTCCTAAGAAAGGTTAACATGATGATGCCTGCAGGCCGCTGATGTGCAATAAATGTAAGTGAAGTTTTTGTTTGTGGTCAGAGCTTCTGTTTTGTAGCTGCCTTGTTGGCTGAATCTTATGTTTGCATCCTGCTTACAAATGTTAAAGAGGCCATCTCTAATTTTAACCGGTCAGGAAATGAGACTGTCAGTGATCCAGGTCGTGGTTTGTTTTGTGAGGAGTGTTGGATGATACTGATAAATTTATTTGTATGGGACTTTTCTCAGACAAAAGTCAGTGAAGTGTTGTTCATTGTCGGGCGACTGAACTTGGTCAAAGGTGCTTTAAAATGTTTCACGTCATCCAAGGAGCTTCTTCAGTCCCAGCTGAGTGTCGGGAAGTCTCAGAGTTTCAGCCTGTGTGGAGTCATCGTCAAAGTCACTGACGCTCCTGGTTCGTTGCAGCGCCTGGCTGTTGAACTGAAAGTTGTGTGGTCGGTCACACGAGGCCACGTGTAAATGATTATTAAGCCTGAAGCTTGAAATTCATTCTGCATCATATTTAATTTTATCATTGATTCTGTTTTTTTCACAGCTACTGGAGAAAGACGAGAGAAACAGAGCAGAGCTGAAAGAGAAGTGTTGTGAGAGAGCAGGAGGAGAAAGGAGTAAGGCGGAGGGAGCAGAGGGACAGGAGAAGATGGAGAGAGGAAGGCAGAGGGAGAGAGAGGGCAGGGAGGCCAGAGAGCGTCAGAGGGAAATAACAACGAAAAAAAAGAAAAAGCACAAAGATGGAGGAGAGAGAAAAACTTGAGAAACAGGGAAGAGAGAGGTTTTGGAAGGAGGAGAGAGAGAGGAGGCCGCAGGTGAAAAGCCTCCAAACAAAGGAGTCATTTCACAGGTGAGAACCTGGTACAGAGGTCAACAGAAGAAACGAATCGCCAACGCCACCTCCAAGACCTCACTGTGTCACCTGTAATATTTTTATTGAAATTTTGAAACTTTTTTTTTGCCCCATGCACTTGGATCGAGTAACTCAAATCATAACAATGTGACCGAAGACAGCATCATAAACACGTATTCTGTAACAACCTGCTGACTCTTTGCTGCTAGGAGTTGGACCTTTCATGCTCTGTTTCTTTCAGGGGGGAAATCCAGTTATGAAAGAAATTAGAGTGTCGCGACAGCAGAGGAAAATGGAGGAGAAAGACAGACAAACGAGTGAGAGAGGGCCGAGTCAGTGAGGACAGGGCAGGGAAAAGAGGAGGAGGAGAGAGAGATCAAGATCTTGAAAATTAACTTGAAGCCATGGAGAGATCATCAGGATAGTGAAGCCGAGGAGGAGACAGACAGTGAGGAGAGTGAGGGAGAAAATGAGGAAGATGAGGAGAAGGAGAAAAACAGAGGAGCAAGAATCTGCAGAAGGTGAACTGACCTCACAGAGGGGAACCATTTTCTGTCTGTTTTAAAGTGATGTGTGCGAATGGTACGTAGTTATGATTGCATTGTTGTGTTTGTGTTCTAATAAAAGCAATAAACACTCAACTCTTGTGGTGTAGTAGTAACACATTCATCCATTGGGTGGAAGATTCCAGGTGCACGTCCTGGCGAGACTGTGTTGGCTGTTGGTCAGATCACAAATGTGGTGCAGTCGTTGTCGTCAGTCAGTTTAATGTGACAAGAGCAGTGAGTGGCCGACTTAGTAACATGATGTTTGATTTATTTAAGGAGTAATTTCAGCTTTAATTTCTCTTCTTCGTGTAGTTTGTGTTGATTGTTGGTGAATCAGGTTTCAGATTTTTTGTTAATGGTCGTGAACATACCAGATCGGCGCGGCCGACATCTGAAAGGAGACGAAGCAGCTCAAAGTTTGTGTTCCTGTCTGCATCCCCTCAGGCTGCACTGTTTGTTCATCTAAAGTTTGGGGACTTATCCTTAGACACTGCACGGGGCTTTGACTCAGCTGTCATAAAATGTTCGTGTGAGGCTGTTTTGTTGTTTTTTTTTTACCCAAATGTTGAGTGGACTCCTTTGGCTGGAGCATTGCAACAGAAGGAAACTGCAAACAGCAACACCACAAACCAATCAGTCAGCCTGTTTAGAGCACACACGTTTAATCAAACTTCAATAATGATCTCAGACTGGCTGTTAGATCATTATTTTAAAGAACAACTACAGAAAGGACAAGACAAGAAATACTAGGGGAATAGGTGGGTTCAGCTAAAGTTTAAAAATCAGAAGCATGCAGGATAACTGTGTGCCTTGTCCACAAAAAAAATATCATTTTATCAAATTGATTCTGTTGTAACACAATGAAAGATTAGACCATCAAGCAAGAGAAAAAGAGCACAGGGAGAAATATGATCTATAACCGTGAAATGAAATCAAATCCAAGAGATCTAATCTAATCTAATCTAATCTAATCTAATCTGATGTGATGTGATGTGCCGTCTCAGCAGATTTGGTCTCAGTCTGCTGCTGCTCTGTGGACACCATCCTGACAGTCAGAGCGGATGTGTTGGCATCATGAGTGTTCACTCCCCTCTAGTGGTCACAACCAGGAACTACAACACAGATTTTATACACAGTTCATTTAGATCATTATTGGTTTTTACAAGCGCGTTGAACCTTCAGATCCGACCAAAGTTTGTGCTGTTTAAATACTCAAAATGATCTGACCTCTAGTTACCTTGAGGGCTTCACACTGAGCTGCGTCACATTCAAACGAGTCTCACTGGAAATGCAGCATTCAAATGTCGAGTAAAAGCACACGTTTACATTTTTAGGCAAGTAACAAATTTAGCATCAAGTTTCACCACAAATCAGAAATACGTGTCTAAAAATTTTTCAGAGCGATAAATATGATGAAATAAATTTGAACTGCCTCTGAGTTTTGGACAATGAGTTAGAAAACAAGGTGACACTTTACAATAACTCCACACTATTAAACATGACTGTTTTCAATACATTTGACTGAAATCTGCCAATAACATCGGGAGCATTTTGTTCATGTTGTCACTGGAGGAAACGTGACGTTAAAGGGCCAAGATTCCCCCTGTAACGATACAAAACATGATTATTTATTTATGCTGACGGCACATGAATGTTTCAGAGCCCTAAAATCTGAATGTTAACGTCAATTCTTCAGGTAAAAGCAACGTTCAAGGACAGACACGTGGCCATGCATCACACTGTACTTACGCACACCTACTCAATATATATTTAGAGCATTTAACGCATGTATATATTGTCCTATTTTTCTTCCGTTAACACCTTCCCTGGTGGTCTAGTGGTTAGGATTCGGCGCTCTCACCGCCGCGGCCCGGGTTCGATTCCCGGTCAGGGAACATCTTTTCTGCTCATGTAGATTGAAAAGTCACCCAGGAACAAGACAAGAACTCTTTAGTGTTATGTATACATAAATAACTCACCACTTGCTTCATGACTACCGTTATTCTAGTATATGACAAGCATTAAACAAGTAGTTCAAATTGTTTTAAGTCCAGTAACAAAGTTAAATACGGGCTAACAAAAAAGTTCCATCTTTGTATGGAAGTAAATAAAATCATTTAAATTAAAATCAGGTCTACAAATATTGCTCTTGACTTGGATTTTAGGAGATTCATGACGATGACTTTGATTAAATATTTCAACAGCCTCTCACACAGTTTTAATCCTGTCAGTGACTTGGAATATCAGGAGCCTGTACAAATAGGTGGTATTTTGTGTACATATCCAGAGCCTGTGAATAGTGGCAACATCTATAGTACATAAAGATACATATGATTTCTCAATGTCTCTGAATTTTGTGCATATTAATAGATAATTAAGTATCTATTGTTCTATGTAAGATTCTAGATGATTAGGACAGAATCCATGACCGCGTAGGGCCTCTGCACTGATCGATTAATCGTTTCATTTCTCTAAATAAGAGAAGTAAAAAGACTTGCTAGTTTAGCCTCTTAAATATGAGGATTTGCTGCTTTTCTGTGTCATTTATTATCATAAATGAGGAGTCTGTGTGTTTCGGGTTGTTTGGACAAAATAAGGAATTTGAAGACTTCACACTGGGCTCTGGGAAACTGAGATGAGCATTTTTCACACTTTCTTGACATTTCATAGAATAAAACAATCGGCAGGTTGATCGATAATGGAAGTAAATGAAAATAATGGTTAGTTGGGGCCCTATAACAATGAGAGCAACTTCAAACCAGAGTCAGATCACAATAAAGCTGTCTTCTTCTCTAATTCTGCTAGGCTACTTTTATACTTGTGCTTGAGTAACATTTTCAGTGTAACACTTTGACTTGTGAGTGTTCTAACGGTGTGGCTTTGGTACTTTAACTTCAGTAAAGAGTCTGAATAGTTCTCCCAGCAGTGAGAACATCCAGGCTGTTTGCAGCCTCTTTGTTCTCTGCACACACAGCAGGGAGACACATCTCTCTTCATAGTGCAGCTGCAGCCAGGCTCCTCTCTCTGCTACATCAGTCCGCGCATGCGCAGTAGCTCCTCTGTGCGCTCTACTGTTTGCATTGTGTCTGAACTGCCGGCGAGCTTTAAAAATATTATACCCACCGCGGCAATGTCGGGCAGGTCGGTCCGAGCTGAGACCCGGAGCAGGGCGAAAGATGACATCAAGAGGGTCATGGCCGCTATTGAGAAAGTACGAAAATGGTAAGAAGAAAAGGAGAAAAAAGCGGGCTTCGTTATCTAGCGCGAGAAAGGCTCGCTTGTTGGGGGAGGAGAGGGAAGGAGCGAGACGGAGTGAGGGATGAAATAGAAAGAAAAGGACAATTTTTGAACGGGATTCACGGCAGATGTACTTGCAGCTCAGGTGCACCGTTAGACCGGAGTAGGGTGAGAAATGCTGCCCCTAGAGGCGATGAGTCGCATTTAAAGTGGGCTGGATTTTGCTCATAATAAACTGGCGAATCAAAAGTCTGTTCGCGCTCGGCAGAGAATCACCCCGGTCCTCCTTAAATGTTTGTGACAAACATGGCGTCCCTCTGCGGTCGTGGGGGGAGGAGGAGGGGGGAGTGTGGAGGCGCGCCCCGCCCTGAATGAACATTGACTCGACGCTATCAGCCCGCTGGGCCTCGGAAGGAACTTCACTGTGAAAAGTACACAGACATTATCAACTCCACAGGTCTAATGGTCAGTGTTTGCATCGCGGCTCCTGCACCGAGCGGCCAAACTGCACGTTGAGGGCTGACTGACCAGGCAGTCGAGCACATCCGTGTTGAAAAAAAGAAAGAAAAAAAAAAAGTTAGGCCGGTGTATCGCGGTCATGTCCGGACAACCTACATTTGTGAGCCCGTTTCACAGACCCCAGTGTTTGGCTGCTGCCGCTCCGGCGGGGAAAGCCAAATTCACGCACCCCGGCAAGGCGATCCTGGCAGGTAAGAAAGTTCGCGTGCAGGAGTGAGTTCCTCCACAGGCGCTCGTGCAGAGCAGAGGCGGCTCCTAAACTTGTGTACAACTTTCAGCACTGATCCTGAATGTGCAGTGTAATCGGAGGCCTTGGCTGCAGCTCTGTTTACTAAAATGACACTGATAAAGTCATAGGAAAGGTACAATGTGTGTGTGTGTGTGTGGCAGGCAGCAGAAAATAGGTTACGTGTTCACTGTTCGCCTGACCTCAGGCACACAGACTCTCCACCTAGTGAGAGTAAATCGTGTTGTGCGAGAGACAATGCTTCATTTTAAACTTGATTCATGGCCAAACTCCATCACAGATCGTCTCAGCCTCTGCAGAGTCTCACGCTGGAGTTTGGACATCCTGCTGAGTTCAGGGACCTTGAAACTTTGCCCACAGATGTTTTTCAGTCTACCTCATATAAGTCAATTAATAACAGTTGCTTAGCTGTGTTGCAGGCCAATCATTGTTGGTGACATTGCAACATCAGTGGGATGTAAGAAAGAGCTGACAGCCAAAGTGCAGCTTTGGAAATAAGCCCTCAGGCTTTACTGTGTTTTTCATCCTTTGTGATTTTCATGTGTGTAATTCTGCAGCTCTTTAAAAAAAAAAAAAAAATCATTAAATGAATTCAGTCAATCAAAGCTGACGGATCATGTTTGAACCTTAAAACCCCAAAGAAAGTTTGTTGTTCGTGTAGTTCTCTGTATGTCACTGTCAGCAGTTTGGCTGGTGTTTTCTCTTGACCCGGTGCCCTCACACTGTGTGCTCAGAGGCCCTGAGGCTCCATGTTCAGTCGCATGAGCCACGATGACAAAGCACATCGCTGTCAGCTTCTGCACACATTCACCTGGACAGTCACATATCAGCCAGCAAAGGGACTTGAGCTGTCAAGATGGTTTTCTTGCAGTTTCTTAATCAGTCCTGACCTGATCTGCATCAGGACTTGTGTAACCTAAGGAGCAGATTTAGCATTTATGTCTTTTAGTCCCCTAAGGTTGTCTATAATAAGCTTGACATGTAAGAACGAGCAAACAAAAGATGAAGAAATGATCACGGCTGACTTTTAATTGAACTAATAGGATGACAAGGCATCTCGAGTGAGTCGCAAGAGAATAGCTAGATCACATGCCAAGGCTTTATTCAACCACTAATCCCCTCTAAAACAGGCAGCGTTCATGTTGCTCTGCGGGTGAACTCCCTGTAATTTTGGCGAAACCACAGGAGTCTCTGCTGAAACACAAAAATACCCAAAACAGCAAAGTTAAAGGAAAAGTTATGATGTTTTGAAAAAGAAGCTTAGTCACTTTCGGGAAATAAGTTGGAAAAGAAGTTCAGTATCACTGTTGATTAATTATGAAGCTAAAGTAGGTTAGCTTAGCATAGAGACTGAAAACATGGAAACGGCTAATGTTAGCCTGCCTTGTCTCATGCGGTCACTGCATCAGTAAAGCATAAAGTGTTAACCAGTGAACTCAAGAAGTTCTGTAGGTATATTTTTTTAATCTTTGGGCAGAGCTAGGCTAGCTGTTTCCTCCTGTTTCCATGCTATGTGCTATGCTAAGCTAGCTGACTCCTGGCTATAGCTTCATGTACAAGAATGAGAGCAGCATCAATCTTAGCTAACGCTAAATAGGCAAGATATCCTAAGATGTTGAAGCATTCCTTCACAAAAAGTGACAGTAAAAGTTCAACTTGTTAAATTATTTAAGTAAAAGAATGTTTGCATAAACTTGATCTAAACTTTTTAAGTTGTTAGCTTGACTTCACACTGTAATTAGCACTGTGCAATCATGAACTACACCAACCAGGTTTTACATAGGAGTGATGTGCTCTATCTTGAATGTTTAAAAGTAAATTTAAATGTAATTTTTTTAGAGCTTTGTACAGGCATTGAAAGTGATGTCATCTCGCTTTTAAAATATGTCAAGTTTCCATGTATGTTAGACTCAATGAACTGGTTCTGTGTCTTTTTCCAGCCTGAATACTGGGACAAACTGCAGCCAGGTACTGCCCAGAAGACAGTGTGCGGATGATGATGTGGACTGTTTTTTAAATTCAAGCTTAATTTGTAGGTGCAGCTTCAGCTGTAAAGCCAGTCTAACCAAAGAATGCCTGGGTGTGTCATTACCAGCACTTTTAGAACTCATGTTTGGACTCCAAAATGCACTCAATGTTTTAGCTAAAATAATGGTTTGTTAAACTGTAATCTGTGATTACACAAGTGCACGAGTAGCCTGACTTGCATGTGTGAGTGTAGGTTAGAATCACGGCTGTGTTGGATTCCTGCATGTTTAAGCATGAACAAAGGGTCCTTTTTATAAATGACCGGATGAATTCATGCTTTTGTGAAAGTATTCGCATTCCTACAGTAGTTGTTGTTGTTGTTTTTTTGCCTCTGAAAAAAACATTGGCTGTTTTTTAACCATGTATTGCACCTGGAGGTGTGTAAAAGCATTTGTAGCTGATTTTTTGATGCCAGGATGATTTGAGTAGAAGCAGAGATGTGATCAATAAGGCCCGACTGATTATCAGCGGATATCGGCCTATAGCAGATATATCTTTATCAGCGTATGTTCTCCAATATGCACCAATGAAACTGTATTTTAAAGCTGAAAAAATGCTTCGACTAGTGATTTAAATGGTGTTTCATAACCACATGCAGTCAGTATTATGCATAATATTGGCTGATTTATCAGAAATCAGTCTTTTCTTGCTACCTTATATTCGTCTTGTCATCTGCCTCAAAAATTCTGTATCGGTTGGCGGTGTATTGCACATGCATGGAACATTCTCTCCAAGCAGACGCCACTAGGTCACACAGTTAACGCGTTGTCAGAATATTCCACCCCGACTTGGAGGCAAAACAAAAGTGACCCCTCCCCCGTCTTACCAATGGGGCAGAGAAACAGCACAATATTCCTGTCTTTGAAAGGCTGTGTTAAAGGGCAGATTTTACCTACGATCAGGCCACCACAGCTCGATGATGGTATGACACTGAAAGAGGCTGCTCAGTCGTATGTGTACAGGGAGAACAGCATGGGGCTCAGTATGCAGCCCTGGTGTGCTCCAGTTTAAAGAATAAGAGTTGAAGACGTGTATCTGCCCACAGTCACCACCTGGGATCGCCCTGTCAGGAAATTGAGGAGCAACATGCACAGAAATTTGTTTATTTCAGTTTTGTTTTGTTTTTTAGCTGTGTGACAAGACTGGGGGGAACTATTGTGTTAGACACTCGACTGATGTTAATGAACAGAAGTCTCAAATAGCTCTCTTTATTGGCCGGATGAAACAGGTTGGCATGGAGGATCTGAGCGATGTCATTTAGGCTGGGCCAATATTAGATATTCTCAGACACAATATTCCCCGTCATTTGTTGTATTTTCCACAATATCAAATAGCTATGAGGGCACTGATGGGCTTTTCTTTTGAAAACTAAATGCACACAAAGTTGCTGTAGCAAGACAGAAATGCACGTTACTATTTGACGAGGTGGAGAGGTTATAATTAGGACCCGACCAATATATCGGTTGGCTGATATTATTGGCTGATATTGGGCTGTTGCAGATATATCAATATCCTCATATGGTTCAGATGTATATCAGAAATCAGATTTTTTTTATTTTTACTCCCAATTATCGATATTGAAATTGGCCCCAAAAATCCCACATTGATCGGGCCCTAGTTATTACAGGTTAATTAGCATGACGTAGGCATGCCTGCAGCACTTTAATATACAGACATGGAGGACTTAGTTTGGTTGAAGAAGACCAGCTTGCCAATTTGGTGATATTTGGGTTCAAAGCAGGAGGAAATGGCGAGCCCTGCCAACGATAATATAGTAATATTAATAATAATAATAATAATAATGTAATATTTGGGTGGGACAGTATCGTGATATTACATTTTGGCTATCACCCAAGCCTAAATCTCTCTTGATTATTTGGGACAGTGTGCAGACTGTAGTGGTCCAATGAGGAGCAGGCGTAATCTTTGACCTGCCGTTCAAAGCACTTTATCACTACAGAGTTGCGTTTCCTCTCTCGTCAGCGGGGACATGCGTCAGAGTCTGTTTACATGCTTTGACCTCACAAACATGTCTGCATGGTCGCTCTTCCTGAATGTGGGTGGCAGTTTTTGAACGGTGTCCAGCACTGATCCAAAGTGTTTCCTCCTCTTGTGCCAGCAGTCAGTATGTTGATGGAAGTCAGGCGTAAACTTTTTAAGGTAGCCCGATCTACTTGTTGAATTTTTTGCAGCATCAGGATTTACAAACTGTGAGCAGTTCAAATCTTTGGAAGGCAGCATTAGCACTCAGCTGTGGTGGATGCAAAAAGCTCTGATAATGACAGAGGAAAAATAACGTAGAAAATTCAGTCTGCATTTGATTAACAAACTCCAGATCAGCCGAGCAGAAACAGGATGACATTTTAATTATTCTCACAGGCACACAAATCTTTCTGCACCATTGAGTAGAATAACAAGATTGTAGAATAACTTGTTGAGCTGTTGAACTCTTGTAGTAAAAACTGTGCACATAATTTGCCTTTTTCATTAAATTTCCTGTATTGTATTTCACGCAAACATGTCACTGTTGTGCATGTGAGTGGAATCCGTCCCGTCTGTCTGTCTGTCAGTCAGTCAGTGCGTGTGCCGTAGGCAGATGTGGTGAACAGTTTGTGCTCTGAGTGATGTGAAGGCTACACACCCCCCTGAGTTGGAGTTCAGCCAGGGGGAGTAACTGTAGGCAGAATCACACTGAGACCAGTGAGCCAATCAGCTGCGGGCTGCGTGTTTGCTGATGAACGGCAGATGTGTGACAGCCAGAGTTTTAAGGTGGAACTGGTTTGTTCGGCAGATAAAGTTCTGTATCCAGCATGCAACAGTCTGTGTAAACTTCCTGTCATGATTTCACGTGGCCAGACTGCTTCCAACTTTCCAAATCTACTCTACTTTTTATTTTTTTAAATGATAATATAATGGACTGTGTTGGTTGTTAGTGTTAAATTTTTGATCTTTTTCAGAAATCAGATTTGTTTTTAATAATCCCCGTTCTTGCACCTGTGTTTTATTAGCAGTTCTCACATTCTGAGAAGCACATTGTGCTGCTTGTTTTGCATGAAATGTGCTACGAAAACTACTGACTGTGGAAATATTGTGAAACTACCTCAAACTGCGGCACAGTGATTAATTTGGTGTGTCAAAACTTGCAGCTTGTGAAGTATATGAGTGTAAAAGTAAAAAATGTTAGTTTATGGAAGCAGAGCATTGCAAATAAATCTTGAATTTATGTTTTGCTCTGCAATTTGCATGTGTTCAGTGGATAAAGAGAGACAAAAAAACAAAGAAAAACTGCATTTTTGCGATCACTAATTGGTTGTGGTGTTTGGTGTGTTAATGAATTTACAGATTATGCTCCTTTTCTTTGAAATACACATTTGTCGCATCGCACTCATTAAAAATCAGTTTGTGCTTAACTGCTCTTCCTGTTGTTTCAGGTGGGATAGCAGGAGGAATAGAGATCTGCATCACCTTCCCCACTGAGTACGTTAAAACACAGCTGCAGCTGGATGAGAAGGCAAATCCTCCCAAATATAAAGGCATTGGTGAGACTTTGAGCTAATTCCACTTTCTGTTCATTTATATGAATATGAATCTTTTCCTTTATTTGAACGCTGCTCACATCACTTTTTGTATCACACATAAACCAAACTTTATGAAAGTCATGCTGCAGAACTTCTGCCTCAGCCACAGTGTTAGTAGGTTGAGACATTGTGTTCTTGCAGATTCCAGTGCAAACATTAACTAACATACTTCGTCTTTGTTATCTGTTTGATGGAGCAGGTGAACTTTGGCACAGACCGTGTTTATCTGATGAAACTTGAAGTGCTGTTGATTCTGGCTGCAAGAACCCAGAAATTCTCTTCGCAACCCGACTGTCGCAGCAAGATTCTCATTTTTAAAAAAAAGCTGCTGTTGCTGCTGCTGCTGATAACTCAATGAACTTCTCTTGGCCAAAGTCTTTTATGGTGAAAGATCAGTGATTTGTAATCTGCTCTGTTTTCCTCCCTGCCTGCAGTCGACTGCGTGAAGCAGACGGTGAACAGTCATGGGGTCAAAGGTCTTTACAGAGGGCTCAGCTCGCTGGTGTACGGCTCCATACCGAAAGCAGCTGTCAGGTACTGCAGCCCTCCAACCTAAACATGCATGTGCACACACACACACACACACACACACACACACACACACTTTAAGACAACAGTGTGTTTCCAATATAACACCGCGATGGTGTCAGGAGTGACTGCAAGACGTGTGAAAGGAAACATCTACACTGATCATGTGGCACCTCCCTCTGACAGAGTGCTGGCAAGTTTTAGAGCCACTTCGTTTAGTTCAGATTTTCAGTTTTTTGACTCATTGATTTTGTTTTCTTCATCTTTAACTTTTGCAGGTTTGGGATGTTTGAGTTCCTCAGTAATAAGATGCGTGATGAGAATGGCAGATTAGACAGCAAGCGGGGCTTCCTGTGTGGCCTCGGTGCTGGAGTCGCCGAGGCTGTGGTTGTAGTCTGTCCAATGGAGACAGTTAAGGTAAAAAATCCAGCATTGTTAGATGTGCAATAAATTTTTTTTTTGTCAGTGCAACATTAATCTTGTCGAGTGTAACACTGAAGGGCAACAAAGACTTTTTCTGCCTCTGAACAAAGAGCCAGAGGAGATAACTGGACGACCAGAGACACATGGTTACATCCAGTTTGCCCTTCAGTGCAGAGGTGTGAAGTAACAAAGTACAAATGCTTTGTTACTGTACTTAAGTAGATTTTTTTAGATATCTGTACTTAAGTATTTATTTTTCGGACAGCTTTTGACTTTTCCTCTCTGCATTTGAACACAAATACCTGAACTTCCTCCTCATTGCATTTTCCAGTCAGACTCGTTACTTTAGTTTGAATGTTTTTGCCTTTTTGGTTGTGCTTTCATTTCATCATGTAAAGAAATTTACAGCTTCAAGGATTTGAATAGAAATGAAGAGCACACTCAGTAGTTTTCACGTGTAAGTGGATGATTTTTATGAGAAATATGTGACAGAACTACAAGTCGGCTCCTCTGCTCGCTGTGAAATCACTGTAGCTGCAGGGGCCGAGCGAACCTGTCCCGTCTCTTAGGAACCTGTTTGACCTGAACTCTGTCTTCTGGAGCCTAAAAACTGAGAGAATTGATGTTGGTCAGAAGGTTTGCAGACATCATGTCCATGTACTTCAGCCTGACATTAGTGTGAACTATGAACACCATGAAACGAGCACAGAAACAGGACAAAAAACAGGCAAAACACATAAGTAAACTTTTGCTCTACCTCACGTTAGCCTGATTTATCTATTTATTTTTTTGCTTCTTTTTTTATTATTATTGATCTGTCGAATAAATGTTGTATTTCAAATTAAGCTTTTTAGATTAAAAGTGTTTTGTTGAAGATGAAACAAGTGCAGCCCCCAGTTGGGGTCCCTTTCAACTATTTATGACTTTTATTGCAGTTTCATTAAAGTGACATTTCCCTTCAAAACATCTCAGATAGTTTCATTTAAACCTCATTCTTCCAACACACTGCATTTATTTTTTCCCCACAATTTTTATTT
>JAQFJB010000011.1:19655239-19665280 GCA_029874875.1 Naso minor | reverse complement strand
AAACTTTGCACAAATGTTCTCTATGACTCGAGGATAAACTGACTAGATTTGGAGGGTCATAGGTCAAAGGTCAAGGTCACGGTGATGTCATATTTGTCTGGGCCATGTTTGAGAACATAATATCTCAGAAGCTCATTGAGGTAGATTCTTAAAATTTGGTATAAAGGTCCACTTGGACTCAAGGATGACCTGTTTAGATTTTGGAGGTCAAAGGGCAAGACCATTGCAGCCAGATGTTTATACTTGGCTTGTAAATATTTCAGAAACGCCCTGACAGAATTTGTTCCAGTTTGATACAAAGTTCCAGTCTTCAGGGATAAATACAGAGTGGTTTGTGTGGTTGTCTTATCTTTTGTGATTTGGATGCAGCTACTGCAGCAAAGTACTTTCCCCTAAATTTTCATGTGTGCAGTGAGTGAAGAATCTGACCTGGCTGTACATTCTGCAAGATTTATATGCCAGCAAGTCTTCACCACCTCCATCTGACCATTTGCCTCCTGTATTTCATTACCAGCACTGCCACTTCCCACAACTTCCTTTGGCCCACACTATAGCTCTTCAATCCTATATTTGTTACAAACAAGGCGCCTACACCACGAACACCAGCCACCCTTTCTTCCAGACCACACTGTACTGACCGTCCACCAACTGCATGTTGCGCGGAGGCATATAAACGCCAGGCGGTAGTTCTAGTTTATTTTCTGTCATAGGCATTTTTAATATTAAGAAATAATGATTAAATCAATAATTGATCGTTAATTTTCCCAATGATCAATCTAGGAAATTTCTTCAAATGCCCATTCCTAATTTCTACAACTCCAGACGACTCACCTCAGGCCACTTCTCTTGAATGACGTCGATTATGTCGTCTGTAAAATCTCCCTGAATGATTATTTCATCCTCTCCTGTAACTGAGGCACCACAAGAGAATTTCTGGGCGAAGAATCGCTGAGCCTCTTTGAGTTCGATGTCTGCGACAGTCAACACACAAAATTCAAGCTGACAATGAAGCATTAAGACAAAGAAAATTAAGCAATGATGAGAAAAATAAAACTACACCTCTTACCAAAAGTTGCCAGGCCACACACCCTTGTGACGTATTTTTTCTTGGCTCTTGGGATTTTTGCTATCGTGACTTTCTGAGGCACAGTCTTCTTTTTCTGTCTTATCTGACCTCGTCCACCTGAAAAAGGTCAAAAGAAATAACTAACAAAGACCAGAAAACTTCCTGCACTGATTTCAAGTAGTGCTGCTGTGGAATTGAACCACATTTGCTGTGTTACCACCAGTGACCGCAGATGTCACTAAATCTGCCAGGACTGAATTTGTAAAGGACAATAAATTAAACAAGCAAATTTGTCAGCACTGACCTCTAGAAATGACATTTAAATATATTACTGACACCATTTAATAACTGAAGAAACACCGAGTAAAATAATTGAGAAACACTCAATAAGTAGTTTCTACCTCTCTTCTGTTTCTTTTTCTCCTCATCCTCGCCTGCAGGGGGAGCTTCTCCAGTGCCGGCTTCCTGCTTGGGAGCATTTGCTGCGGGATCAGTGGGACAGAAGGAAAATGGGAGAATATAAAAACCCATCAAGAAACAAAACACTCCTACCTTTAAATTTGTGCTTCATGATCTGATTACCAGTCCCTAACAGTGTTTTTGACATCATTCTTTGAAATCTAAAAAGATTTTACCACATTATGAAGACAATTCTCGCTCTGAATGCGTTGCAGTGAACCTTGTTTTGTCAGTACTACTGCAGTTCTACGACTGTGCTCTCTTACAGTGCACGTTCTGTTTTGATTTTTGTTAGTAATATACTTTTCCCTGAAATATTTTCCTCGACATTTTAGAGTAAAATCCTTCAAAGTTTCTTTATGGTCATTTAACGTGGCCGTTTTACCCTGTAATTTGTTCTGAAGATTAAAATTTCTTTTGAAATCTCTTTGATTAAGCCGTCACAGTCCAACTCAAGTTCTGTAAGGAAGCAAATGATGCAAAGTTCAAATGATTTCAAAGTGTTTGAGTCACTCAAAAACAAAGACGACAATATACTTGAACCTTGTGTAACCCACTGAGTCAATCTGTGCAAACACATGCTGTGCAGCCAAAACACTGTTCAAATCTACAGAACAATTTCCAATTTTCAAGATTTTAACCCCTGGTGTACTGAGACTTTCTACAGGCTCCCAGTAACCTTTCCTGTCCTCTCCATACCAGAGTCTCTTAGCGATGCATGACGACACTTAAATGACATTAGGGTGCACTACGTGACGCTCACCTCTCTCTTTTCTCGTGGGCTATGTGGTGAGGCTCACTCGTTTGTTCACGGGGAAATGGAATGTCACATTAATGCTAACTCTTGAGTCACAACAATGTTAGATAAACGGGAAAAAGCAAAGGAATAAATATAACCGCAGAGGCAATCAGAGGGTTCAAACCCCTTTTGTGTTCAACCGAGCAACCAGTTCAATCTGCCAAAATCCTAGTAGCAAGCCCTAGTTCTGGGCTTCATAAGAGTGAGTGAAGTCAATTCAGCTAATTGAAGTCTATTTAAAGGAAAAACAAGACCACTAACACACCATCACAAAGTCTGCACTGCTTCAATGATTGTGCACTCAAAAGTTTCAACATTCACCCCCCATACCCACCCCCGACTTCATTGGATTTCAACGAAATTTGTTGTGTTTGCTCAGGAGATAGAGTTGGACGTCTCCAGTGAGTTTAGTCAAGATAGGTAATAGGAATTTTGAGTTATAGGCAAATATGTTATGAGCCACGCCCACATGCACCAATCAATAAGGCAATGCAGATTTTGGTAAATACCTGCCCCCAGAGCATGCATACCAAATTTGATGAAATTCTGACTGATGGGTTTTGAGGAACACATTTATGGCATTTTTGGTGCCCCCTACAGGTTAAATACAAAATGCTTTAACAGACCTCACACTACACACAGTTCGAACCTCTCTGTCACGTTTCATGATGATTGGACAAAGGGTCGATGAGTTATGGCCAATTTACTGCTAAGCCACGCCTTTGCGAATTTTCTTTGGTCAGTGTTTTTTGACCAATCTTGATCATTTGTGATAGAAATGTGTATCTCAGTTTCATGTTTCTAGCTCATTCCAGCTTCACAGAATTTTAGCAAATCCAGCAGAAAAATAATAATTATAAATAACAATCATAATAAACTGTGTAAATCTTGTAAGGGTTCTGACCCCTTCAGGGTTTGAACCCTAAAAATAGACAGCAATTGTACAAAAGGCTCTTCTCCTGCTATGTCACTGCTGAATATAAGGACTTGTACAACACTACTGTGATACGTTAGGTTTGCTTCATCTGTATTAGCACTGTGTGGTCTGTACTGATTGCCGTATCGCCGTGATAGTGCAAAGACAGCGGTGCCGGTGACGTCATCATCGTGTAACTCACATTGTGATCGCATATGCTATTTGGACAACAGTTCCTCCATTGATGGTCGAGTGGTTCTCCAAATGTGCCAGAATGACAGAAGTAAGTTGTGTATTTCATCAACAACAGTTCACTGCTGTTAATTAAGTTTATTGACAGTGTGGCTTTGTGATTGTAATTGTCAGTTACCAACTTGGCTGTTCTGAATTCTTTCCTAGTTTGCATTGAAACAGAAAACCTCACATTTTTGGTTATCAGGCAAACTTTATGCTTTATGTGTACTGTAATGTTTACTGGAGATTTATGTTAAGATTAGCACATAAAATACGTGTTGATGAACGTCTGCGGAACTGCTAAGAGGAGAATAATTAAGATACCAGATGGGTTTATGTGTTATTTGCTCTCATCTGAGTTACATAACCGCATGATGTGCATCATGTGCTTGTGTAATACTATTTTACATGTTATATAATTATTATTTAAATGTCGTTATTCTCCTATTTTATAATATTGCACCAGTTGATGTTCTTTCTCTGTTGGCAGAAACCACATACACACCTTTAAATAAAGCCAGATAAACTGTACTTCCTGCTAGACGTCTATTCTCATCATCCCACCTTAAATGAGTGTTCTGGCCGACACTCCAGGGTGAGAGTGGTGATCACTGCAACTGGTGCAACTTGCTGTCATATGCCTTTATCCCACGTTCTGTCATGCTGGCGAGGTTCCACAAGGGCAACAAGAGAACGTGAACCGGAACGGATTCTGATGAATCCGACAGTCAAATATATATTCAAACACTGACGCAGAAAACTGAGAGTAGTTTGTTCAATAAATTAGCATTATCTTCTAGTATAATTTATTCACTGTTGAAACTCAGAATGCATTACTTGATGATTTGCTGATACTGGCCGCCTGATTCACACGTCAACAGGTGAATAAGGGAAGTACTGGCACTTATTTTTTTCCACTCAAAGCACTGACAGTTTCCAAAGATACCAATTGTGTGGTTGAGTTTCGGTGAAATGTGTGAAAAAGTGATGCAATGATGTAGTAATTTTTTTTTTTTTTCAAAGTTGAGTGTAATACCCTACCCTTACTATTTAACTCAGTGTAAACACCAAGTAGCTTCAATGCATTGTTGGAACAGGATGGTATAGAGTCCACATTAGAGGTAGACCGATTGATCAGCAGGCCGATTAATCAACGCCGATTATTGCTATTTTTAAATGATTGGCATCTGCGGATGCATGAGCATGTTAAGCCGATTTACACGCAGGCACTTTTTTTTCCGATCACTCAGATTATGGTCATTTGCCTTGCGACAGTGTCTGTCACAAACTAAAAACATGCTTTAGGACAGTTTTGGGTAGATGCTTGAAACATTTTGAGCCCTGTACTATCACTACTATTAACCATCATGTGCTTTAGGCTACTATGAATATTTGCCAAAATTCCCTCAATCATCTGTTACAATAAAATAATAAAAATTATTAATATTACAATAAAATAATACTGTTTATTTAAGTTAAGCGTTTTTTGAATCATTTGTTTTTATTAAACTGTTACATTTTATTGAGGAAAAAAAAGACAATCTGCAAAAAAAATAAAAAATTGGCATCCTATATCAACCATCAGCTGCCCTGATTTCTAAAGACCGGCATCGGCCTCTAGTCCACATACAGTATAACACTGTCAGAAAATGGGAATCGAGATTATTTGTCCAACCTTAAAACTCCTTAAGGGGGGAGGCCTGTATGTAAATAATGAATATGAGGGGTAAAGAGATGTCACATTGTATATGCATTAATAATATGTCATAGAATGACTTTTTGCGAGTTTGACATTAAATAAATATGACAGAGAACAACATGAGCAGGCAGGACATCTAATCTGCAGAAGAAAATGCAGCTAATTTCACTTCAGTCTGAACTTTGTGTGACTGATTGTAGAGGAACATTCGAGACCGAGAAGACAAAACAGAAACCACAACAATACCATATCAAAAACTGATACTATTTATAAATCTACACTGCCTTGCTCTTTATGTAGGCCACAAGTGCTTCAAGCACAACACGTGGACAATTTGGGAAATGGAAGAAAAATATAGCATACTTCTAAATGGTATACTCACCTACAGTCATTCTGGCAAAAACGTCTGGAAAGTTCTTCTCAAGCCAGTGCCTACATTTGGCTGGCTCAGGCATGTACTCACAGTACTACACACACACACACACACACACACACACACACACAAAAGTGAAGACTCAGTTACACCTTGACAACATCTTAAATATCTCAAACAGCATATCTGGGATTGTAAAGGTCACATGACATGATATCATTTGATAGAGTAACTCACCTCTGTTGGCAGAGAGCACACTGAAAGACAAAAAAAGACATGTCACATTTTGAATGGCATCAACATACATCTCATTAAAATCCAAAACTGAGTAAAATGTTACACTGTACCTCCACAGTAAAGGACTTTCAGTGGGTACTTTGAATCAGGATCAAAAGTCCCTTGCTCTGATTTACTTTCTGAAGAACCAGATTCCATCTCAGTAGTAGCCATCACAAATTATCTAAGACGAAAGACACACAACTGATTAAAATTTCTTTGCAGGGTTGGGGTTAATGGCTTCGTTAAAGAAAGTAAATAGTTGCCACTCCAGAGACAAATTCCCTTCAGATTTGTTATTATCAAACTCTAGTGTGGGCTTCATGGTTAACAAAGCTCCTGCCAATATTTCATCATGCTAGCCTGCCTGACCAGCACTTTCAACATATCTATTACTGTCAGCAGCACAGTTAACATGTGTAGCAGCTAGCTAGCACCATGACAGATATAAGTACTGATATAGCGCACAAGATGGTCGCATGGGGATTATTTTAATGCAAAGCTGCAAACCAATTCGTAGTTGGTTTGATATAATCGAAGAAGTCAGCAGAACTAGCTTTAGCGGGCTAACAACATGCGGCTTTTTACCAGCAAGTGCGCTATTAAATAGCTCGTTTAGCTCAAATTTATGTTGTAATGTGTTGGATTTAAACATCACGGTTAGTGTGAACACTATCACCATGGACAAATACTGTACCTCACTAAAAGATATCACCGAATGTAGTTTTAGTGGTTTCATTCATCAAGTAACGTTAACGTTGACTCACCCAGCTGTCACCGTCAGCACCTCAGTTAGGGGGCTTTAGCTTAGCAGGCTAAATGAGCTAGCTAACGCACCGCTAACTGAACAGGCAGTGCTGCGGAAATAACTTAATGAAGGTAGAAGAAATGTCGCGTTACGTACCCCGCAAAATATACTCTTAAAACTGCCGTATGTTCAGTAAAGTCGCTCGCATTATTGACGTTAGTTCGACTTTTGGAAAATCATTTTTATTGGAAAAGGTTTAGTTGGCGTACTTTCAGCACGCCTGGCTGGACTTCTTGTTTGGTTGTTAAAGTGGCTGATACGCAGTGCTTATATACAACAGCGCCTCCTGGTGCTCGGAGGACGAACGCACAACAGATGGTTCTAAATACATAAGAAAGAAATCAAGTATGAGTCCTACTAATTGATTAATGTTTCGAGCAAGAAGTTGCATATTCTCTAAAGATTCTTATTTATATATCTTAATTTAAAATTTCAGGGGAAAAAATTTATTTAGAAAAAAGTTGCGGAAGTCCGTTGAGTCGGTTGAAATGACGTCACTGTCATATCCCTGTTTTCCCAACGCACAAATTTACATTCAAAAGTTAAACTCTACTAGAAGCTAGCGTTGGCTAGCAAGTTCACTGGAGACTTTGTTATGCAGAGCTGTTGATAGATAATTCGTTTTTGGGGCTAATTTTTCAAAAAACATAAGCATTCAAGCTGTTTAGCCTCTCTCGCTGAGTGTTATTTAATTGTAGGTAACTTTTAGACACGGTAAGTTAACGTCAGTCTTACTGATTTGAGCTAATCTGACTGGCATGCTGTCCACAACAAACCCAACTCAACAGCAATGAAAACAACATAACACCGGAAGTTCATAATGGAGAGAGAACACGAAGGATTTGGACTTTACAGTAACATCAGTGACTCACTGCTGCTATGATGAGATGGACGAGTTGAACAGACCGCCCCCCTCTAATGGAAGAGCCCCAGCCTGTTCACCAGCAAATGGTAAAAAAAAATGTTCATCCTCACTGTCCTCCATAACAACAATCTCATTTAGTTAGATTTCAAACACTCAGCTTGCACTTTAACTTTGTTTCAGACAGTTCAGCTGAGATCTGGCACAGCACTCCTGTTAAAAAGGTCAGTGAGATTTCAGTTAAACCCACTCACACATGCCATGAGCGCTGCTTTCAGACCGTCTGATGTGTGCATATGTGCTGCTTTTCAGAAAAATGGTGGTGCTTCACTGGATGTCAGCCACCCCTCTCTTCCAACCAGCTTCAGTATGAACAACGGAGCGAAACAGTGGAGCACGAGTTCACCTCCTGTCCCAACAGAGACGCTCCATCACCCCAACCCACAGGACACCAAGGTGAGATCAGGTTTGGATTACTGACTGGACCAAGTAGCAGGGGTGGAAAGAGTACAAAAAAATGTGCTTAAGTAGAAGTAAAATTACTGGTGTAAAAATATACTTAAGTACAAGTAAAAAGTAGCTCATTTAAAATGTGCTCAGAGTAAAAGTTACTTAGTTATTTTTTAGGGGTTGCAAGGTGTTGTAATATCTGCATCCTGCTCCTTGTCTGAGCAAAAATGCCCCTTTGCTGTCTGGGTGTGTGTGACTGATTGTTGTTCACCTTCTGGCGCTGCAGTTAGTCAGCCAGAGCCAATCAGATGGAAAATTACTGGCACGCAGTCGCAGCACCAGTTCATAAAAGACTTTCGAGAAACTTACTGTATCAGCTTGTTTTTTTTTACTCAGTTACTGATGTGATTTAAAATGTATACAATACTTCAAACAGAACAAACTTAAGTAAAAGTAAAATTACAGATTTTAAAAACTACTTGAAAAAGTACAAGTACACAAAAAAACTGGCCAATCAGAAGCCAAAAAAGCTAATATTAGTATGCCAACAAGAGGCAGGTTTAACCAGGTTCTCATAAAAAAATTTGCAGTGTTTATGGAGAACCATAATCGGAGAGTGATAAGCAAAACCTTGACGCACATTCTCACGCCGCTGTTCCTCAGTGTAATGGAAGTCTGTGCATTTTTGTGAGGAAAAGGTAATGGTAGCTACGTTACAAGGAAAGCCCAAAAAATAAATAAATACCCTGGTACATGTGGAAAAGACACGAGTTACTCTTGATGATGTCATCTGTGCATCAACACAGTCAAGAGAAGAACAAATAGTATTGCTAGTACATGACACAGTAATTTGGAATTTTCATAAGCAGTGGAAATGCTGTTATTAGATGACTTCAGTTTCAGTCTTGATTTAATTGAGCTGACTGAAACGAAACCAAGAAGTAAGCTGCCCTACTTGAAAGAAAGGTGAAACTGAAACATTAAAAATGAAACATCAGCATAGATAAAATATATTAAATTATTATTATTATTAAAATAGTTTTTTTCCTAAGCTTATAGGGGGACAGTTTCTATGGATACAAAGCTCTAATTGGCAGTACTGTTGTAAGTGTGTGAGCTATGTTCAGTTTTTAAAAACTCAGCAGGAGACAGAAAATGAGACTTTTCAGCCTCAAATCTCAGCAGTTAACACACTAAATAATGCATTGTTGATCTCAACATTACAGTCATAAAACAGTTTGGGTTTCTCAGCATTTCATCATTAATGTGTTGCATGATGTGACAGTATGGACATAAAAGCAAGCTAGCAAGCCTCCAGAATTGCATTTAGTTCTTATTTTTACTGCAGAAAAAGTTGACAGTGAAATATCCTTGTAGGACTTTTGTTCTTTTGTTGTTTTTTTAATTAGGTACTAATAGCCTGCCAAGAAGATGACTTAACATTTTTTGTTTATTCAGATATTAAGACATGTAACACTTTGTGAAGAGGTTGGAAACAAGCACTTCAGTCACACTGTGACCTTATTTCAGGAACAATATTCATGGTAGTCAATGGAGGGAGGCAAATAACCTTTTAATCCTGTTTGAATTGTGCCATTTATCAAAAATATCATGATTTACAATTCAAAAAAAAAAAAAATTGTAAGTCAAGACAGTTGCATTTTGTCTTAAAACTGCTGACATATAAGAGTTTACTTAATTTAATATTCATTCATTTGTGAAAGGACTTAAAAGACTTAAAATTATCATTTTTCTTAAGGAATCGACTAACACTCATTTTGCATTGTTGTGACTCTCAACATGGCCGCACTTGTAGTGATTTTCTCATCTTAGTCATTTTTACCACATTTTGGAAGAAAGGAGTGATATGTGGTGAAGTCACGGCCACTTTGGTGTTAGTATTGTACTGTGCAACACAAGAAGTTTAGTATACTGAGTGGTTTTACATAATATTAAGTGGTACTTTATTAAGTTTGAATGACCAGTTCTCTTCTTAACTTGCCAAAATGATCTTTAACGTCGACAGCCTAACCCTAACTAATACACACATAAAGGCACACACATATATTTCGTATAGTTTTTTCACAAAATAAGGTCCC